>ONZH01021119.1:0-506557 GCA_900303285.1 Rhinella marina
GTCCCAGTTGCATTCCAGCAGTGTTGGCATCCTTTTCTGAGGTTTCAGGGTGGACTTGGTGACCTCCAAGTGGTCGAATTGAGATTTCCAAGTGGCGAGCAGTTTTTTCCCATAGACTTTAATGGGATTCGATATTCGGTCGAATAGTCGAATTTCGCGGTCTATTCGAATCGAATTTCGAACTTTCGAATATTTCATTACTCGCTCATCTCTAATAACAAGTTCAAACAGGTGCCATTACAGGTAATGAGTGGAGGACAGAGGAGCCTCTTAAAGAAGAAGTTACAGGTCTGTGAGAGCCAGAAATCTTGCTTGTTTGTAGGTGACCAAATACTTATTTTCCACCATAATTTGCAAATAAATTCTTTAAAAATCAGACAATGTGATTTTCTGGATTTGTTTTCTCATTTTTTCTCTCATAGTTGAGGTCTACCTATGATGTCAATTACAGGCCTCTCATATCTTTTTAAGTGGGAGAACTTGCACAATTGGTGGCTGACTAAATACTTTTTTTTCCCCACTGTACCATGCAGAAGAAATGGAAAGTGCTTCCACCGATCTGACAAAGGAATCATTCAGTGGCAAGCCTTGTTCTCCTTTGGCACGACATGCCCCCTTTCTGATTCCTGCTCTCTTTGTCCAGCACTGTGTGTTTTCTGCTCATCATACTGTCTATAATAATGGTCTATGTTCCGGGGTCTATTACAGATGTCTAAGAAAAGTTCACAAATGCTTCACTGATATATTTTATGTATTTACAGTATTTCCTACTTCTCCTGCTAATAAAATGACTGATTGGAGCCGGAGAAGCAAGTATTTCCACAATCGCCCCTTCTATCATTGCTGATCTCTTTGTGGCAGCGCAGCCGCATGCTTGCCATCTTCTACTTTGCTGTACCCATTGGCTGGTGAGTGTCCTGTGTAAACATTGGGGAGATTCATAAAAGCTGCCTAATGGTGGCTTTACCCAGCAAATCTGCATCAAATTACAGGACAATGCATGTGGATAGGGTCATGAAAATATTGTCCACGTGCAGTGGAAACTGTGCAGACACAAATTTCCCTCTTCACAGAACACCAATGACAAGAAGAAGAACGAAGCAACTGTACATTACATTAACCCCTTTATTTCTGCTTATTACAGAGGTCTTGCATATATCGTTGGATCTAAAGTGACAAGTGCAGCAGGAGGTGACTGGGACTGGGCTTTCCAGGTAGCTAATAGTCCTGAGGGACTCCTGTACCTCATATATAGTTGGCTTACTGCTCCTAGAGATATTTGGAAGGTAACATAGACATTTTTCCATGCAGCACATCACAGATTAGAATAAAATATCTCCTTAAAAAGACGCTATAACCATTTTTTTTCCTTTTAAACAATAGATATTAACACAATAATAACTTTTCTTAATATTTTTTTAATTATTTATATTTAGAAAAACTACAATTACTATCTCTTTGCCATGTGCATAGTATGTTAATTAGCCGACTCTCTTGAAGGAGTCGCCACCAGGAAGTTCCCGGCATGCTCTGCAGTGCTATGTCATTCTCTCTATGAGCCCCAGCAGCATAACCTGTAGTTCAGTGTTAAAGCCCGAGATCTCGCAATAACAAACGAGATCTTGTGGTTTAGGAAAGATGTCAGCTATGGAAGCCAGACACATAGAGCAGATTGAAGGGGACTCTGCCTTGTTGATCTAATCCAGGCTCATGATGTACTAGCATCCATGATCCTGAGGATGGGTGAAGAGAGGATCTGTAGAGGAATGCTGGCACATCATGAGCCTGGATCAGATCAGCCCTGCAGACCCCAGAGGTCCCTTCCACCCTGCAGTGTTGTACAATGATAAGAGAATGAAGCAGGAGTAGAGGCTCTGCCTGTAAGGATGTGGGCAAGGGATCTTAACAGGGGCGGACTGGGAACTTAAAGTGGCCCTGGAAAAAATTCTAAAAGTGGCCCCGTTTTGTAGTCAGGTCCAAATTGATGTAAGGCAGGGCCAGCAATACCATATTGTGGCACATTATACCACCCCAACAGAGCCAAGTACCACAGTCCATCATAAAATACTGCCAGCAGCACAAAATACATCCTCAAACCTTCCACTGGCCAGCTATGAGGAGGGCTCAGGCGGCCCCCTGGGCATCGGCCCACCGGGAAATTTCCCTGTAAGGTCTATGGCCAATCCGCCCCTGGATCTTAAATGTATTATTCTGCTGGAATGTAAATTGTATACTCAGTGTAATATCTCACTTTCGTCAGTAGATGGCAGCAATGTATAAGATAAAGTCTATATTGTAGCTGCTTAACAGAGGATTATATGTTTAGGTTGCAAAGTTGGAAAATAACTAATTTAGGTGCTGTTTTAGACCCATACATGTGTCATAGCAAGCCAAATAGACAGTTTTGACACTGCACCTAGCATATGACTTAGTGCATCACACTCTCACTGTGTAAGGGAAGGAGTTTCTTCAGGAAGGAGGAAGTGAGCTGTGGTGTCTGTGCTGGAGGCTGCTGGAAAGGAGAAGGCATAATCTCTGCCGAGCCTGAAAGTGCATGGATCAGCCCACGGTGGAGTCTGGCGACAGCTCAAAGGGGAAACTTGCAGCTACGACCTCAGAAGTACCGTGTCGGTAGGATCCAGTTCTGAGGTGGACCAAGAAATAGAAAAGCACCAAGCACCTGCTCAAGGAACTGTAAGTCTGGTTTGGCCACGTTACCTTGTACCACACTGTTCAAGTGGCATTTGGATATACACTGATACCCCCAGTACAGTCGCATTGCTGTGGATGGGCTGACATCTCGTGCATAGCCCTAAGGGGCTCACACGCTGACACCTTCCTATCTCTCTGGTTGCTTGTAAGGTGTTATTGGTTGAGAGCTTGAGCGTGGATTAAAGTTACAAGAGATAGACATCATTTCCCTGTGGATTACAAATAGTATTGCGCAATACTTAGGGTGCACCCCAACGAGGATCTCACCAAGGAACATACAAGTGCAGCTAGGCAGCTTAATGGACTCTGGGATAAGCATCACATTTATTGGTTTATTGTTAGACAGTCGTGCATTTACTGTTGGTTTATTCTTTGTGTATCAATTTGTTTTACGTATATTCTCAGCTTCTTGTTCACTACATAGTTCAGTAAACTCAACTGCTGGGAAAGAACCGTTGTCAGTGTCTGTGTGGCATCGTGTACCCTCTGTACCTGTGGGCCCAGCCCTCGGTTCTCTTTCACGCCCACCAGCCCCGCAGTTGTGTGAAACTGCAGGGCGGAACTTTCCTACAGCACAGACACTACCCTGGTGAGTGTTACCGCCTGTGCAGTGCCTCAGCCTGGCATACATGAATCCTCCTCCCTTTCACCAGGGGCGGACTGGGAACTTAAAGTGGCCCTGGAAAAAAATACTAAAAGTGGCCCCAGATTGTAAGTGGATCCAAACTGACAGAAGGCGTGGTCAACACAAGTAGGTGGGGCTAGCAATACTACATACCAAATACCACAGAGCAGTACAAAATATTGCCCCAGGAGCACAAATTACCCCAAATTATTATTGTTGCCCCAGTTATAGTAGAGCTCCCAGTTATGTTGTATAATGCCCCCAGTTTTAAACATGTCTTCGTTCCTGGCCCATATAATTCACCCAGTGCTGCCCTCTATAGTGCCTCCACCAATATTGATGCCCTCTTATAATGCCCCCATCATTAAACATGTCCCCACAGAATCTTCTTTAATGCCCCCAGTATTACATATGCCCCATGTCTTACTAGGATTAACAGGGTCCCTCCTCCAGATCTCTACTGGACTCTGTGTCACCTATCTGACCTGTATATGAACATATAGTCACTTCTATACATAGCACATTGGGGTTGCTGCTCTCCCCCTGTAAATTTTGTTCACCACCTATACTGTGATTCAACTAATAATCTAACAGGATTCCCCACTAGATCCTGCCATGTTTTACCCATTAAAAGGTCTCCATTTCCTAGTGCCTTCTCTGGGTGCATGTGTCCCTGGTTACCAGCTACCTTCCTCTGCTTCTCACTATCTGCCAGGCATTCCAATCGATTGCAGACTCTTTCTGCCCTGGTCTCTCCAGTAGGGCTGGATTAAAAGGTCTGGTGAGTATAGATTTACATCGCAGCTCCGATGGGCTGCTGGGCTGGCCTCTCATATTATAATAACAACACAGGGTCTCTGTACGGCAAGCCCTGCTGTGCTGTCATTATCAGATTCATGTGTATGATAATGATAGCACAGCAGAGCCACCGACAGCCTGCAAGGCAGAGTCCTTGTTATATTGTGCCGCCACAGTGGCCGGCGGCCCACTGCATAGAAAAAAGACATCGGCCCACCAGGAACCTTCCCGGTGGGTTACATTGCCAATCCGCCCCTGCTTGTCACATACATGATTCCTCCTTGTATTGTAAGTAAAATTTCAGACAAGGAGGGTTGGGATTGTGCAGAGTTATTACCCTTTACATGGCAGCATTACTGTGGATGTCACATACAGGTACATGCTGTCAACCCCATCTCCCGTCTATACTGCAATAAACTGCAAAGATCACAACTTCTTGTGTCAGTAGTTACTTGTTTCATGCAATTTGTGAGACCTGAACTTTTTTTTTTCCCTAAAGTTGTGAGCTCCCTCTTCACTGTTGTCCTCAAGTGGGACACAAGGTTAATAGCCCAGATGTTTTTCTATCTATCTATGGCCCCCTTCATATCTCTGTTTTGAGATCTGGTAGGCTTTTCCTGCACAGAGCAACCTGTTGGATCCTGTACTTCACTACGGATCCCTGGCAGTGATCTAGCTGATTTCTGGCATAAATGCCGGATTTCAGCCAGATAAAAAAATTTTGCTTGTTGCGGCCAATAGCTGTTTTTTGGGCCCCCAAAAAGTAGGGGAAAAGCGCCAGTGCGTCTTATAGGGAGATGACCTCTTCCATTACAGAAACAGTCATCAGCAGGTAGATGAGGGCATCGATGTGCTGGCTGTACTCACCCTCCCTGGTCGTCGTTTCCTGATGTTCGTGCACTATGACCTGACGCTGTGCAATGTCAGGTCTCAGGGGAGCACAAGCCAGAAGAAGTGTTGAAAAAAATTCAATAGGAAAATATAATAGCCCCCATAATATGCAATTACCATGTGATCTATTTCCCACAGTGAATGCTGTAAAAAATCTAAGTGTTTTATGTACCCCAAAATAACACCAATGGAAAGAAAGCAGTTATCTCACAGCTCAGTAAAAATAAATTTGGGCATTACTAATGTAAAGGGGGACATAATTACTATGTGGGGACATTAAGTGGACTGGGTGTGTATAATTATGCTTTAGGTGGAGTTATAAGCGTGGCCTAGTATGAAAAAAATTACCATGGGGTGCTACAGTATGTGCGCCCCACATATTGTCTCTCTCTTTGATTTTGTAAAGTTGGGAGATATTATTGCAGCGTCTGAGGGGTAAGATGACCAGTTACTCCCATCATTGCCAATCCCCGTTATTGCAGCCGGGTACCTGCTGTATAATACAGCTGCCCGCTTTGTACAGTCCCATACTCACTATCACGTAAATGTATGTGATAATGTGTGAAGGGGTTAATATTGGCTATTTGCTCATAATTTTTGCCCCCATCAGACCTCAGATCATCCCACTTTGCCCCATATCAACCCACTCTGCCCTCATCAGACCTCAGATCAGCCCACTTTGCCCCATATGAACCCACTCTGCCCCCATCAGACCTCAGATCAGCCCACTTTGCCCCCATATCAGCCCACTCTGCCCCCATCAGACCTCAGATCAGCCCACTTTGCCCCATATGAACCCACTCTGTCCCATCAGACCTCAGATCAGCCCACTGTGCCCCATCATACCTCAGATCAGCCCACTATTCCCCCATATCAGCCCACTGTGCCCCATCATACCTCAGATCAGCCCACTGTGCCCCCATCAGACCTCAGATCAGCCCATCATTCCCATAAGAATAAAATAAAAACCTCTCTCACCTCTCCTGCGCTGCAGCTCCGCTTCGGGTCCAGCGCTCCACTGTCTTCTCCTGCCAGCGCTGCACTGTCACCTGACTGCGTGCAGCTTTAGGTCATAGTGCGCGCACTAGGTCCTGACACTGTACGTGGTCAGGACAGTGTAGCGCCAACAGAAAAAGCCAAGGAACGCTGGACCTGAAGCGGTGCTGCAGCGCAGGAGGGTGAGTATGTTTCCCTGCTCCCGGCACCTATTACATACTAGTGAGCGCTCCCATAATGGAACCATTCACTAGTATTCGCTTTATAAGATGCATGGCCATTTTCCCCCTACTTTTGGAGGGAAAAAAGTTTATCTTATAAAGCAAAAAATACTGTATATTGCTCTAAGGGTCTCTTCACATCTTTTGCACATACAACAAATACAGCAATAAGTCTGTCGCCATTCACCTTTTGACAGAAGCCAAAAAAACTTGATAATTTATCAAACTGGTGTAAAGTAGAACTGGCTTAGTTGCCCAGAGCAATCAATCAGATTCCACCTTTCATTTTTCACAGCTCCTTTGGAAAATGAAAGGTGGAATCGGATTGGTTGCTATGGGCAACTAAGCCAGTTCTGCTTTACACCAGTTTGATAAATGACCCCATTAGAGGTATACATTGGGGAATATGCCTATATATACTTTCAGTGTACTGGAAGCTTGATGTGAACAGACCCTAAAAAGTATACAATGTCTGCAGTGTCCAGACATGTTGAAAAGCCTAAAATCAGGATGCAATGCTGTATACATTGGGGGAGATTTATCAAGACCAGCACTTTCTGCTCCAGTCTTGATAGCCCCTGCACTGCAGAAAGATGCACCTAACTTATGATCAGGAACCGGCATCCTCAGTCAGTCTGTGTGCCTAAACTGAAATCTACAGCAACTCTGAGATAAATATGAGGTAAATAGAGATAAATTTGTTGGGGCAGCTGGCCACCCCCCTTCCTGCCCTTGGCATGCCCGAGTGAGAGATGTGACAAAAAGTCACAGTTAAAAAGCTGCAAACACATAGGGGGAGATTTATCAAAACTGGTGTAAATGAAAACTGGCTTACTTGCCCATAGTAACCAATCAGATTCCACCTTTCATTTTTCAGCGCTCCTTTGGAAAACGAAAAGTGGAAGCTGATTGATTGTTATGGGTAATCAAGCCAGTTTTAATTTACACCAGTTTTGTTTCTTCCCCAGAAATTGCAACTTTTTAATGCCACTTTTCAAGTGCAGGGGAGATGATACGTTTCCCATTCTGTTCATGCTCTAGAGCAGGGATGCCCAACCTGCAGGCCTCAAGCTGTTGCAAAACTACAACTCCCACCATGCCTGGACAGCCTACAGCTATCAGCCTACAGCATGGCATGATCGGAGTTGTAGTTTTACAACAGCTGGAGGGCCACAGGTTGAGCATGCCGGCTCTAGAGTACCGTGTTTAGACTGAAACTGTGTATGCTGCAGGTAATTCACATAAAATCACACATGAGAGGATTATATACACCATCACTTTATCAAACATGATGGAGATAAATAGCAGTATCCAATGGAACTGGGTACAAGCGTATGTGGGTAATAAATGCTGCTCCTGAAGATTTGCCCATGCTCTATCATACCTCCCAACTTTGCAAAGAGAGAAAGAGGGACATATTACGCGGCGCGCACAGCGCGCCGCTGAAAATTTTTTCTGCAGTAGGCCACGCCCCTAACTCCGCCCACTATAAACTAATCTCACTCAGTCCCTTTACTACACAGGGATAATAAACACAGTGATGTCATCGTACAGGGATAATAAACACAGTGATGTCATCGTACAGGGATAATAAACACAGTTATGTCATCGTACAGGGATACTACACACAGTGATGTCACAGTACAGGCAATTTGTTATTTCTGATTATTTTAAGGCATTCCAGTGCTGGTGGAGTTTCATTAGTTTGAATGAATTTTGAGAACTGCAACATTTCATCGGGGAATGATTTTTCTAAATCATGATGATAGCCTTATCTGCGCCCCCCAGGCCTTGTTTGCACAGGTGTACTGTGACATCATTGTGTTTATTATCCCTTTACGTTGACATCACTGTGTTTATTATCCCTGTACTGTGACATCACTGTGTGTATTATCTCTGTACGGTGACATCACTGTGTTTATTATCTCTGTACGGTGACATCACTGTGTTTATTATCTCTGTACGGTGACATCACTGTGTTTATTATCTCTGTACGGTGACATCACTGTGTTTATTATCTCTGTACGGTGACATCACTGTGTTTATTATCTCTGTACGGTGACATCACTGTGTTTATTATCTCTGTACAGTGACATCACTGTGTTTATTATCTCTGTACAGTGACATCACTGTGTTTATTATCTCTGTACAGTGACATCACTGTGTGTATTATCCCTGGACTTTGACATCACTGTTTATTATCCCTGTACAGTGACATCGCTGTGTGTATTATCCCAGTGCAGGAAGAGGTAAGTGGTCTGTGTTTGTGTGTTTGTTTTCTATTTTTCAGGGTCGTGAATGCAGAGGACTACGTCGGATTCGGTGGACTACGTCGGACCAGCTTTTTTTTTTATAAAATGGTCAAACAGGGGTCTGGGGGAGTGTTTATTTCAATAAAATGTTTTATACTGGTGTGTGTGTATTTTTTTTTTACAATACTAAAGTTTTAGTAATCACGGCTATCTACTGACGGCCCTGATTACTAATACTGGGCTTAGTGCTTGCCGGTATGGCAGGCCAGCACTAACCCCAACATCTATTACCTCGGCACCCACCGCCACCAGGGGTGCCGGGAAGAGCCGGGTACCCGCAGGACCGGACCTTCTAAATTGAGGGTCTGGCTCTGGGGCGGCTGCAGGCTGGTACCATTAGGCTGGGAAGGGCCAATAACCGTGTCCCTTCCCACCCTGGTTGTGCCAGGCTGCTGCTGCTGGTTGTATCTGGCTGGAGAAGGAAAAAAGGGGGGACCCCACGCCATTTTTTTACAAAAATAATAAAATAATTTTAAAAAAAATGACGTGGGGTCCCCCCTTTTTTCCTTCTCCAGCCAGATACAACCAGCAGCAGCAGCCTGGCACTACCAGGGTGGGAAGGGACACGGTTATTGGCCCTTCCCAGCCTAATGGTACCAGCCTGCAGCCGCCCCAGAGCCAGACCCTCAATTTAGAAGGTCCAGTCCTGCGGGTACCCGGCTCTTCCTGGCACCCCTGGTGGCGGTGGGTGCCGAGGTAATAATGTTGGGGTTAGTGCTGGCCTGCCATACCGGCAAGCACTAAGCCCAGTATTAGTAATCAGGGCCATCTGTAGATAGCCATAATTACTAAAACTGTAGTATTGTAAAAAAAAAATACACACACACCAGTATAAAACATTTTATTGAAATAAACACTCCCCCAGACCCCTGTTTGACCATTTTATTAAAAAAAAAAAAAAAGCTGGTCCGACGTAGTCCACCGAATCCGACGTAGTCCTCTGCATTCACGACCCTGAAAAATAGAAAACAAACACACAAACACAGACCACTTACCTCTTCCTGCACTGGGATAATACACACAGCGATGTCACTGTACAGGGATAATAAACACAGTGATGTCACCGTACAGAGATAATAAACACAGAGATGTCACAGTACAGGGATAATAAACACAGCGATGTCACTGTACAGGGATAATAAACACAGTGATGTCACAGTACAGGGATAATACACACAGTGATGTCACAGTACAGAGATAATAAACACAGTGATGTCACTGTACAGAGATAATAAACACAGCCATGTCACTGTCCAGGGATAATAAAGACAGTGATGTCACAGTCCAGGGATAATAAACACAGTGATGTCACAGTCCAGGGATAATAAACAGTGATGTCACCGTACAGGGATAATAAAGACAGTGATGTCACCGTACAGGGATAATAAACACAGTGATGTCACAGTCCAGGGATAATAAACAGTGATGTCACCGTACAGGGATAATAAACACAGTGATGTCACAGTACAGGGATAATAAACACAGTGATGTCACAGTACAGGGATAATAAACAGTGATGTCACAGTCCAGGGATAATAAACAGTGATGTCACCGTACAGGGATAATAAACACAGTGATGTCACAGTCCAGGGATAATAAACAGTGATGTCACCGTAGAGGGATAATAAACACAGTGATGTCACCGTACAGGGATAATAAACATTGATGTCACAGTCCAGGGATAATAAACACAGTGATGTCACAGTCCAGGGATAATAAACATTGATGTCACAGTCCAGGGATAATAAACACAGTGATGTCACAGTCCAGGGATAATAAACATTGATGTCACAGTCCAGGGATAATAAACATTGATGTCACAGTCCATTATGCCTGTACTGTGACATCACTGTGTTTATTTAATAAACACAGTGATGTCACAGTACAGGCATAATAAACACAGTGATGTCACAGTCCAGGGATTAACATTGATGTCACAGTCCACAGAAAGTTAAAAAATTAAAAGTATTATACTTACCTTTTTCCTAGCAGCAGGGCCAGCATCACCAGCAGGAAGATCTTCTGCTCGTGCCTGAAGGGGGCGGGGCCGGCCGTCAGCATAGGGGCCCGCCGAGACCCGATGCATAGATGAAAGGTACGGGGAGCTGCAGGGGGGACAGGAGGGAGGATGGAAGAAGCAGGCAGCCGATTCTGGCTGTCTGCTCCTTCCTGCAACAGGCAAGTGTCTCTGCGTCCTATGGACGCAGAGACAGCTGCCCCCGTACCGGGACAGCGGGACTGCCACTGCAATCCGGGACTGTCCCGCTGGATCCGGGACGGTTGGGAGGTATGCTCTATGCCTTGACCTTGCTTTGGATAAGAAACTCTAACTGAAGAACTCTCTGATCTGGAGTGTGGGGGTGTGGCTTATATGCACACAGCACGCTGAGCTGCCAGTCACAAGATGGCCGCTCCCATGAGCTGTTTTCTCTTATAACATTATGACTGAATTTACTGTCATTATGTTTCCAAAGGTATGCAGAGGCGTAGCTAGAGGTTCAGCACAGGGGGGGCAAAACATACTTGAGTGGGCCCCCCACTTAGTGGCTTCCCAAACGCACGTTTCCAACTTCATAGGCACATACTACTAGTTGTGGTTATAATATTGTATTAGAAAGATGACTGTATAAACTGCTAGGTCATCTATGCTGTTAAGTACAGTACAATAGACTTTCTACATACCCTAGTCTAAATACTCTACCACATAATGCAGTAAAATATAGGATTAATAGGAGTAAAAAACAAGAGCACTCCTATGTTAAAGGAAACCTGTCCCCAGTTTTTACATCACTAAACTAACAGTCCCCTGCCCCCATCAGACCTCAGATCAGCGTATTGTGCCCCATCAGACCTCAGATCAGCAGAACGTGCCCCCATCAGACCTCACATCAGCCTACTGTGCCCCCATCAGACCTCAGATCAGTGTATTGTGCCCCATCAGACCCCAGATCAGCGTACTGTGCCCCCATCAGACCTCACATCAGCCTACTGTGCCCCCATCAGACCTCAGATCAGCGTATTCTACCCCCATCATACCTCAGATCAGCGTATTCTACCCCCATCATACCTCAGATCAGCAGACTGTGCCCCCATCAGACCTCAGATCAGCGTATTGTGCCCCCATCAGACCTCAGATCAGCAGAATGTGCCCCCATCAGACCTCACATCAGCCTACTGTGCCCCCATCAGACCTCAGATCAGCAGAATGTGCCCCCATCAGACCTCAGATCAGCCTACTGTGCCCCATCAGACCTCAGATCAGCGTATTGTACCCCCATCAGACCTCAGATCAGCAGAATGTGCCCCCATCAGACCTCACATCAGCCTACTATGGCCCATAAGACCTCAGATCAGCGTATTGTGCCCCATCAGACCTCAGATCAGCGTATTGTACCCCCATCAACTAGATCGCAGAATGTGCCCCCATTAGTCCTCACATCAGCCTACTGTGCCCCCATCAGACCTCAGATCAGCCTACTGTGCCCCCATCAGACCTCAGATCAGCGTATTGTGCCCCATCAGACCTCAGATCAGCATATTGTGTCCCCATCAGACCTCAGATCAGCCTACTGTGCCCCCATCAGACCTCAGATCAGTGTATTGTGCCCCCATCAGACCTCAGATCAGTGTATTGTGCCCCCATCAGACCTCAGATCATCGTATTGTGCCCCCATCAGACCTCAGATCAGTGTATTGTGCTCCATCAGACCTCAGATCAGTGTATTGTGCCCCATCAGACCTCAGATCAGTGTATTGTGCCCCCATCAGACCTCAGATCAACGTATTGTGCCCCCATCAGACCTCACATCAGCCTACTGTGCCCCATCAGACCTCAGATCAGCGTATTGTGCCCCATCAGACCTCAGATCAGTGTATTGTGCCCCCATCAGACCTCAGATCAGCGTATTGTGCCCCCATCAGACCTCAGATCAGCGTATTGTGCCCCCATCAGACCTCAGATCAGTGTATTGTGCCCCCATCAGACCTCAGATCAGTGTATTGTGCCCCCATCAGACCTCAGATCAGTGTATTGTGCCCCCATCAGACCTCAGATCAGTGTATTGTGCCCCATCAGACCTCAGATCAGTGTATTGTGCCCCCATCAGACCTCACATCAGCCTACTGTGCCCCATCAGACCTCAGATCAGCGTATTGTACCCCCATCAGACCTCAGATCAGCAGAATGTGCCCCCATCAGACCTCAGATCAGCAGAATGTGCCCCCATCAGACCTCAGATCAGCGTATTGTGCCCCCATCAGACCTCAGATCAGCCCAGCCACATGGAGCGCCGGACCGGAGGGCAGTCGCAGCGCGGGACAGGTGAGAAAGGTTTTTTATTTTAATCTTATGTGGCTGGGTGGGCTGATCTGAGGTCTGATGGGGGTCCCTAAATACAAGTGAGCGCTTCCATAATGGAAGTGCTCACATGTATTCGCCTGTTAGTCATCCTTGCTGGGCCCCCCTGAGTCACTGGGCCCGGAGCCGTCGCCCCCTCTGCCCCCCTGGTAGCTACGCCTCTGAAGGTATGTAATTGTGTGTTTAATTATATTTACCTTCTTCCTACTGTAATATAACTTAGTATACTCAGTGGTGACAGGGTCTCTTTAAAGGGATTATGCCATGACGTAAACAATTAAAATCAGACAACATACAGTACATGACAATCTCTTTCTGTTGTCTAACTGTTGATAGAGCCGGCAGCAGTTAAAGGAAAGAATTGAGCATGTGTGACCACCTCAGTAGGTGGACGTGCACATTGCTTTACAGAAGAAACACCAGGGATACCATTATATTTAACAATTGAAGCTTTTTTCAACCGAAAGTAAATTACAAGAGAAACTATTTTTTTCTTGCTAAATTATATTGAAATAACATTTGATGATGGTACTACCCCTTTAAATATTAATTACCATATAGTTTTAATGGAACTACTTCTACATCCACAGATTGTTAACCCTAAGGGGCCGTTCAGACGGCTGTAGTAATGCGGATCCGCAAAAATGCGGATCCTCAATGCCACGGTTGCCGCCCGGCGTGTGTTCCGCAATTTGCGGAACACACAGCGGGGCGCCCCGTTCAAAATTGCGGAGCCGCGGCTGCCCGCTCTAATAATATTGCGGAATAGATGCGGACCCATTCACACGGTCATGTGAATGGGCCCTAAATTTAGTCACGTTCATGTGATGATCCCGCTATATATGTAATATACAGTGGGGGACATTTGTGCCAAATATGTGACCTGTTTTCTCCAAAATTTTCACCATAAAGAATGCATCATGCCAGCAATGAGCGATAAATGTCAAAGTTTGTGGGGCTATCAAATTTACGCATATTACATATTCCTCTTATCGGCTGAAATGGCTCAAATTGTTGCAGACAATTAAGCCAGCTTATGTGGGGTGTTTTGGGTTAAACTGTGTTTTTATGGACTTTTTGTGAAAAAATCTCATTTATTAAAATAAAGCCAACTTGTTGTGGGAACAAGCCATAGGTAAGTAATAAAACAGGATGCATTTATTTGTATCTAATATAAATGAACAAAACAACAGGGTTTTGTCAGTAAATTGACATTCATCAAAAACGTCCCGAGTCTAAGATAAAAGTTGTAATTTACCACTGAATATGTCACAAATATGCTTCAAAAGTCGCAAATATGTTTCAAGGTTGCAAGTATGGTCTGGCAGGATTGGCTGAAATTGATAATTTCTGTTAAAAAAAAAGTCACATTTTAATGGTATTGGCAAAAATGCCGCAAATCAAGAGAAATAGGCGAATAATTACGTTTATATTTTAAAGTCAATTTTTAAAAATGGTGTGCACCTTTTGATATATGAAGTGAAACAAATCACCACTTTTGATTTGTAACATTAGTATTTTTTTGGTGCAAATGACGCCATCATTGATAAATCCCGTCTTGGACAATGGGGGCATATCGCTAGGATATGCCCCCATTATCTTATATGTAGGTGCGGGTCTCCGTCGGCTCCATAGAAATGAATGGGAGCCGGGCCGCGTTTGCACGGTGCGCTCCCATTCATTTGTATGAGCGAAGCGGGGAGCTGCGTCTGGTGGTGATCGGACCCCGGGAAACCCGGGGTCCTCCAGGCTCAGCGCTCCCCTGCTTCGTTCTCGATATAGGTGCGGGTCCCAGCGGGACCCGCATCTATAAGACAATGGGAGCATATCCTAGTGATATGCCCCCATTGTCCAAGATGCGATAATCCCTTTAATGGGGATGAGTGAACTTGTGTTTCAAGTTCAGAGTACAGGGTTTGGGTTATCTAAGAATTCCACAGACCATAACTTATCTGTAATCATCAATATTCTACAAGTATGCTTATTTATTAGACCTACTAAAAAAAGCTCCAGGGCAGCTCCAATGACAATCTTTTTTCTTCTCCCATATTACTGCTGATATGTAATAAACTGCTGCTCTATGTTGAGGTAATTAGGTATATATATTTTTTTGCAGATGACTATGCCAGAAGGTGGTCTTTCTGAGTTCAATGAACATGGAATCCTGCAAAAAAGACTCTACTACCAACCAATAACAGCATGACCACCATTTTAGACTTTCTACGGTTAGATTTATTCAGCTACAATAAAAGGCAGAAGCCGGGCTCCATCTCTTTTCTCACCATTTACTGGACTTTCTGCTGCATCAACCTTATGTCAAATATGCTCCCTTATCCCTTGTCCAGGGGATGGACAGTCCTTAAGCCATGGTTCCTTAGCCATGGTTCCCTAGGGATTTCCTCCTTTGGGGTTTTTTCCTGTTAAAGGACTCTTTGTGAGTCAGGGGTACCATCAACAAGGCCATTTAGTTGATTTAGGCATAGTTTAAAAATTATTACTAAAGTCTATAGCTCCAAATACCTGGTCATCATATTCTTCTGCATGGAAACTCTGGACATCTTACTGTGACTCCAACCATTTAGTTATCTTACAATTATTTTCTACAATTCCTACTACATTTATTAAAGAAAAATAATGTCTTCCCATTCTATCAACAAAATTCTAACTGGTCTTTCATTCTTTTTCAAAATTTTGGGTTTTCAACCTATTAAAGCATGTCATTATGACTTCCCTAGTATAACATATGTGAATAACTGAGCAGTGGCCACTTCCCCTCTAGTTATAGGGCTGTGTCGGTAGTTTTGGATGGAATTTCCTGTCACTTCTATTAATTATTGGGTTCTGCAGATTAGAAAATTTCTTGCATTTTTGCACTATTCTTGCTGTGACTATAGCATTGCATTTGTGTTAATCTTTATCCATTCATTTTGTCCTTTCTCCAGACTAGCTCCACCACAATTGCTGCTGGCTACCGAGTATTGCACTCCAGACATAATTGCTATTTCTAGATTATATATGTAAGTTAACTTTTTCATGACTATTTACATGAATTTACATGTATTTTACTGTCTCCTTCCATGTCTACATATAGCATCAAGTGGGCAGTCCCATATAGTGATTGGCAGCCTTCCCTATATACAGTAAATGTGCATACAGTTAGTTGTCAGTCGCTGATCAATACAGATTATGCTCAATCTTTTGCTGGGTATGGATGACAGTGCTGCATCTCATTATATATATGCATATATGCAAATGATATTTATCTCTGATTTTCCTAAATGGTCGGTGCAAATGTCAGTCAGTTAAATAAATTAAAGTCATCACCCGTTAGAGTATACATCGAATTTTATTGAACAAACCTCCCAATGATAACAGTATATTCTTCAAAAATTAAAAAAAAATCAAAAGGCACTGTTCCAAATTATTATGCACAGTAGAGTTTCTAAACATTTTATATGTTTTTAAGAACTGAAAATGCTCATTTGTGGAATTTGCAGCATTAGGAGGTCACATTCACTGAAATTAAAAAGCTATTTAAATCCAAAACATCCTAACAGGCCAAGTTACATGTTAACATAGGAACCCTTCTTTGATATCACCTTCACAATTCTTGCATCCATTGAACGTGTGAGTTTTTGGAGAGTTTCTGCTTAAATTTCTTTGCATGATGTCAGAATAGCCTCCCAGAGCTGCTGTTTTGATGTGAACTGCCTCCCACCCTCATAGATCTTTTTCTTGATGATACTCCAAAGGTTCTCTATACGGTTGAGGTCAGCGGAAGATGGTGGCCACACCATGAGTTTATCTCCTTTTATGCCCATAGCAGCCAATGACACAGAGGTATTCTTTGCAGCATGAGATGGTGCATTGTCAGCATGAAGATGATTTTGCTCCTGAAGGCACGTTTCTACTTTTTGTACCAAGGAAGAAAGTGGTCTGTCAGAAACTCTATATACTTTGCAGAGGTCATTTTCACACCTTCAGGAACCCTAAAGGGGCCTACCAGCTCTCTCCCCATGATTCCGGCCCAAAACATGACTCCTTCACCTCCTTGCTGACGTCGCTGCCTTGTTGGGACATGGTGGCCATCCACCAACCATCCACTACTCCATCCATCTGGACCATCCAGGGTTGCACGACACTCATCAGTAAGCAAGACTGTTTGAAAATTAGTCTTCATGTATGTCTGGGCCCACTGCAACCGTTTCTGCTTGTGAGCACTGGTTAGGGGTGGCTGAATAGTAGGTTTATGCACCACAGTAAGCCTTTGAAGGATCCTACACCTTGAGGTTCGAGGGACTCCAGAGGCACCAGCAGCTTCAAATATCTGTTTGCTGGTTTGTAATGGCTTTTTAGCAGCTGCTCTCTTATCCGATGAACTTGCCTGGCAGAAACCTTCCTCATTCTGCCTTTATCAGCACGAACACGTCTGTGCTCTGAATCAGCCACAAATCTCTTCACAGTACGATGATCACGCTTAAGTTTTCATTAAATATCTAATGTTTTCATCCCTTGTCCAAGGCATTGCACTATTTGATGCTTTTCGGCAGCAGAGAGATCCTTTTTCTTTCCCATTTTACTTGAAAACAGTGGCCTGATTAATATTGTGGAACATCCAGTTTTCCTTTAATTGGGCTCACCTGGCAAACTAATTATCACAGGTATCTGAGATTGATTTCAGTGATCCAAAGAGCCCTGAGACACAATACAATCAATTCAATTAATTAAAAAGCAAACAATAAAGTAATCTTTATGACACTTAAATCCAATTTGCATAATAATTTGGAACATAGCGTATATATATATATATATATATATATATATATATATTTTTTTTTTTTTTTTTTTTTTTTTCATTTGATTTTGCACAGATTTCTACATGGATTACATGCTAAACAATTTGTGGATTCCATGTTGAAACCACTTTCCATTGGTGTCAATGGGATCCAGCACTGTCATCCTTACTGCAGCCAGGTAATTCCGCACATATCTCCATTCCATGCCAAGAAAGGAAAGGGCTTTTCCTGCCACTGTTTTTACATAGACACAACTGGTAATTGTGGCGGTTGTCAACTCTCAGAATAGCACCATTGAATAGGCAGGGAGCATCGACTCCTTTTCAAACAGCTGGTCAGCGTGGGTGCCGGGTGTCGGACTCCCACCAATCTGATTTTGATGACCTATCCTGACATTTATAGGTTATCAATATAAATAGCAGGACAACCCCTGTAACAATTTCAACATAAAGAAATAAAGGACATACATGAAATGTACAGAAAGTAATAACATTAAACAGTTACAAAAATAAAAAGGAGAAAAAAAATCAGAAAAGACCAATATTCTGATTCTGAAGTCCTTCTTCCTCCCCTGGGTTAAATCATCAGATGTCAATTTGCCCATTACCTTTATGCACTCCTGCTTTGTTGATGAGTGTCCTCCTACTCCCTCGGTCTGTCCAGGGTACTTCATTATATGGAATAAGAGTCTGTTCACTCCATCAGAAGATATAAAAGCATACTTTACATCACCCCAATCCATCTAAACTAACAGGCATCTTGTCATCTTTTCACAGGACATATTACCTTGTGACGATCGAATGGATAATAAACATTTTACTTCACTGTAAGCTGGAGACCCACACCCTAAGTTTCTGGGATTCTACTGAGATATATCCCATGACAAACCTTTAAGACATTTTATCATAAAACTATTCCACCTCCCATCCCAGCAACAAGGTATGTAAGAGATGTTAAATACGTACTTACCACAGCGAACAGGTAAGGTGCATTTAGAGGGCGTGAGAATCAGGCAGATTATCTGGAATATTCTCAACAATCTGCCTATGTAAATGTGATCCTGTCTTTAATGCAGTGACCACCAATCATAGCTTTTGGGCAGCTGATTGTGTGATCTAAACAGCGATCTGCTGCCCAGAAACCTTGAATCTGTATGAGGACGAGGGATCGCATACTGTGGAGATCGCTGCATGTAAATGCAGAGGTCTCCTTCACTGAACAAGCAGCTGACTGTCGGGAAGGAACGCTTCCTTCCCAACAATCAGGTGCAAAATTGTCCCATGTTAATTTAAGGTTTGGAACTATCAGAGCCATTAGCATTACACATATATATAATAATTATATAATGATTAATAATTTTATATATGTTATTACTCGCAGGGGTCTGCACGAGCCAAAAGCACCATCTCTGCCTAAGCGCATGGCAGTTAATCATGGCAGTTATTTAACATGCTTCTCTCATTTCTTCACACAGGTATGTCTGCATTGCATTTGGACAATACTGCTCCACCCACCCCAAGCCAGATAATAGTGCAGCTTCCATCTTCCCTGGTATAGGACTTTACGTTATTCATCAATGTATACTATGTTCTGCAAGTGTTATATGATTGTAATTAGTCCTAGAGATGTTCTTCCAATTGACCTCTGATTTATGGGACTGTTTGTAATGCATGTGATCTGTAGTGATTTTATGGCCCATCCAGATCCTTAGCTTTGTTAGCACCATATTGCCTAAGCGCCTGGCAGTTAATCATGGAAGTTAGACAGGGCAGGAGACTATGTGTACTACTCAAACAAAGTTAAACTCAGCACAGGTATGCTACAATATTGTTTCACCCAGGCTCTGGCTACTCTTCTCATTGCTATTGCTGTCTACCTTCAAAATCAACCACACCTTCCACCCTCTGTCCCTTCTCCTCACCCTTGTTCAGTTCACATACACTTTATACCCTCATACATCACTATGAACTATCTTTCTCCACGGTGCAGCATAAAAAACACCAATATAAATCTTTCAACCACTTGCTATCTTTTTCTGTTCTTCTGCTACTAGCTGCAGGGGATATTTCACCAAATCCTGGCGCTTCTTCTGCTGCTAACATCAGCTTCTCCTCTGCCACACACAGAAACCCCAAAAATCTTATTAATGTTCACTGCACTCCTTCTCCAGTCTCTTTTTAACTGCGCACTCTGGAACGCACGGTCGTTTCATAATAAACTACCTACAATCCACTATTTGTTCCTCTCACACTCGCTGAACTTGCTGGCTCTTACAGAAACCTGGCTTCAACCCTCTGACACTGCTTCCCCTGCTGCCCTATCCTATGGTGGACTTCACTTCTCCCATACCCCCAGACCTGGTGACAGCCACGGTGGAAGAGTAGGCATACTACTTTCTCCACAGTGCACATTTCAGGTCACTCCCCCTGTACTCTCTCTCACATTCCCCTCTTTTGAGGTTCACACCGGACTCTTCCATCCATTGCCCCTGAGAGTTGCAGTTATTTTTCGTCCCCCAGGCTCCCCTCACCAATACCTGGATCACTTTGAAGTTTGGCTTTCTCACTTCCTATCTTCTGAATCACCAACTCTTATTATGGGCGATTTTAATATCCCCATTGATGATCCTATCTCCCCATCAGCCTCTAACTTTCTTTCTTTATCCTCCTCTCTTGGCCTATCACAACTTACTTCCTCTGCCACACATGAACAGGGCAATAAACTTGATCTAGTTTTCTTCCGTCACTGCTCAGTTTTAAACTTTAGTAACTCATCCTTCCCACTCTCTGACCACAATCTCCTTTCATTTACTATTAAGACCTCTCACTTTTCTCATGACAATCCTACTATTCACACTTAACAGAAATCTACACACCATTAACTACCAGCAACTTATTAACTCCCTACGATTAGCTCTTACCCCAATCTCTTCCCTCTCCTGTCCAGACTTGGCTACCAATCATTATAACCAGACCCTCAAAACCACCCTAAATGAAGTTGCACCAATATCAATCTGACCCTCCTGACATAGAACACGGCAATCCTGGCATACATCTGAAACACGTTTTCTCCAGCGCTGCTCCAGATGTGCAGAACACTTATGGAGAAAATCACAAATATCAGCAGACTTCCTCCATTATAAATTTATGCTCAAAACATACAATTTGGCTCTCAACATTGCCAAACAAAAATACTTCACCTCTCTCATCTCCTCACTTTCAAATAACCCAAAACGACTCTTTGACACTTTTCATTTCCTTCTAAACCCTAAAGTTCCAGAACCTGTCACTGACCTCTGCGCTGATGGCATGGCCACCTACTTCAGAGACAAGATTGGCAGAATCTGGCAGGAAGTAATCTCCCAGTCCCCAATTCATTTCAATTCTCCTCCCTCCCATTCCTCCTGTTCTCTCTCCTCTTTTGACCCTATATCAGAGGAAGAAGTCTCCAAGCTTCTCTCTTCTTAGTCTATTGCAGTTTTTTTAATATGTTGATAAGTCTGTGCGCCAAGCTTTAGGCCTTTCTAGCTGGCAGATCTTTACTATTAGGTGATGCCGTCGATGAGGCTCCTCTTAGGCTGAGTTCACACTTTAGTTAATTGGTCAGTTATTTCTATCAGTCATTGTGTAGTGAAGTAGTGAAGCATAAACAGAGATACAGGTATAATGGAAAGATCTGCACCTGTTCTGAGCTTTTGACCCACAGCTGGTTTTGGCTCACAATAACTGATGGAAATAACTGACCAAATAACTGAAGTGTGAACTTGGCCTTACCCGACTCCTTTGAATAGATGCACAATGTAGGTGTGGGCGGAGCTGAGGATCCATCCCAGTAGTAACTAACATGTGATGGAGAGATCACCAAGACTGATGTTCCCACTTTGCTTTGCAGGATGCCACACGGCTCAGCACCATCAAGGAGGACTTCAATTGCTCTAGCTGAAGAACTCAGTACTTTTTTTCAGGACCACCAACTTTGACTTGCACTTCACCATCTGGGCTGTGGGCATCAAGATGCCCTCCTTTAAGGAAGAAATATGGAAGAAACTCTGTATACAGATGATTTGCTAATAAACCCAGTTCTCAGCAGAAGCTTAGAAATATGTGGTCATGAAAATCAACAGCCAAGCTCTGCCCCAACACATGATTTTTATTTGTAGTTGGCTTTGACCCCTAGTAATAAATATCAGTATGAAGAAGTTTTATTGCAGATAAATGCCCCAAATGGTAGAGGCCCCTGGACAATAATTCCCTTTGTCCTCCCTACAATCTTGCCCTGAGAAATCTCACAATATGAGGAGCCCAATTTGCCGTATTGCAGTATCCCATGAGCATTATGTAACAAAGCCGTGCAACGACGCTATATACAAAGTGAAACTTTTACATTACAGTTTAGGTCTACCATTTAGTTAAATATATGAAATGTTCCAGAATTGGAAATGTTCATCTAATTCTGAACGTATTCACTTTTCAGCCATCTAGCAATTAATAGGCAGAGTTTCCATTCAGAGACGTCCTTTCCATTTTCTTTATCCAGTTTTTCTCATTTTACATATTCTTTGTAATGAAATGTACTGGAAGAGTTGTCTTACTTGCACATTTGATCTGAGCCGCAGTTTAAATAATTCAAACAGTTTAGTCTTGAAGGGAGAGAAAAGGTGGACTACAGAGGATAAATCACAAAGGCTCTCTGCTCCTGCCTGTAATGGCGCTTATCTAGAAGTTTAATCTTGAAATTGCTGCATTGTTCACGTTAAATCCTCTTTTCCCTTCATCTGGTTTTCCTTTTGTTTCCATTCCACTAAGTTGATGAAAAATCTGCGCTTTTCATTTAATGTGAAATTACGTTTACTGTCATTATGATGTACTCTCTCTGATTTACATTCGGGTGCTTCTCATAATCTGGAAAGTACTGTATATCAGTATATGAGTGATCTACAGCCATTCAGAGGGGAATTATATTGACTATGTAATTTGATGTTTTTTAATCTCAGCATATTACAATTTATTTAATCGCTACACAGCAAGGTATTTCCATGTACAGATGTGTATGGATCTATACGTGCACAGTTTGGCAATTAAAAAACATTCTTTCACACATCAGGACAGAATTAAAGGCTTGTATAAGATAAGAAAAACATCTACTTTTGTTTTCAGAGGCAGTCTTGTCTATGGGATGTGTTGCATGTGTTTGCATGTAGCTGCAATACTAGATACCAGGCATGGACAGAGGGGGTGTTTTGCTTGCACAGAGCTAGATGCAGCCGTGCTTGGCCTAGGTGTAGCAGTTTTCAGCCTGCACTCACAGTGTCAGTGGCATCACCAGTTCCAATGCTGACCACAATAGAAGCAGAAATGTTCCTGCCAGTTTTTTGGGATGTTTTGGCCACACATTGCATCTACTCTTTATTGCAACCACATAAACCACAATCTTCCTCTCATGTAACCTCCTGACAGCCTTCCAAGACACACTTATTGACATAGTCCTCATCCTTCCTGCCACTTTTATCAGACTGTCATATTTTAATGTGGGCTTCTTGACCCCCTTCATGATTCTTTGCTCTGCTTTTCCCCAAGTGCCATTGTTGCTACCACTGCCCCTATCCCCACCACATTGGCTAGAAGTGCCACTAATACTATTACTACTACTACTAGACAGATGGCTGGTGCTACTACTGCTGCTATTACCCACATTCTGCCTGTTGGATGATGAGGCCTGGGTCTTTTGTTTTTGACTCCGGACATTTTATTTTGAGTCTTATAAATGAAAAGTCATAAGTTTAGTACACTGATTATTAAACAATATTAGCAAAATAGCAAATTTCTTTTTCAGTAATTTAAAGGCAGAGGCACAACTAAATGTCCCTCCCCCTACAAGCACACTGTTATTGACAGTTTACTTGGGTAATAATGAAGTTTTTGCAGTAAAATGTTTTTGAACTACACGGTCTGATGCAGTAATTCATTCACTAATACGTGTATAGCAATGCAATATTAGTGTTAAAATGTCTTTGGTCCATATATTCATTAACACAGGTGTAAGAATGCAATTTTCGCAGTGAAATGTCTTTGAACTACACTGGGCCCTACCACTCAACTGGTCCGAAAACCCGCCGCTGAATCAATTGTCCCCTTCCCCAGGGCCCAGTCGCCTCTCAACACCTGTCCGCAACCAACATCCACAACAGACATTAAAAATAACACACTTTTAAAACCCAATCACACCCCCATCCAGGAAAAACAAATGACCACCACAAGGAGAAGAGGGTGCAGAGGGGGAAAAGGTTGAAAGGCCTACAAAAAGGCCCACCCAAATCTGAACCCATTAGTGACTCTTGTACCCCTTGTCTAAAGAGTAGGGGTATTTTCAACTTATTTAGCTATTCCCTCACGAGAGATGAGGTTGAGGTACTCTCAAAAGGATTATCATTCTGCTCTACTAGTAAATCTGATAGATCTAGATAGATCTTATGTCCACAGACTAACCCTTAAGTGCCATCTTTCCCTCTGTTTATCCTCACCTGAACCAGGTTCGAGTATCCAGCTATCCTAAACAGAAGACACTATGGAGGGTATTGAAATACTATTGGACACATTGGAAAATGCCCAGATCCCTTCACAATTCAAACCAAAGTTCACATTCTATCCAATAGAGAGTAAAGGACCCCATTTAGAAACATTCTATAATATGGCTCTTGAGGATCTTCTTACCTAACTACCCGAAGAGACAGCGACCCTAAAATCTCACACAACTTATCATACATCCAACGAAAGGTGATCAAAACTCTAAACTCAAATCAAAGTATTGTGATTAAGAACGCAGATAAAGGGGGGTCATAGTCATTATGGACTCAACTTATTATCATGAAGAGTCCTTGCGGATATTATCAGATACCAACTACTATGAAAAATTTGAAGCAGATCCCACAGAAACATTTAAGAAATCTCTCTTTGACCTTATTAATAAAGGATAATAAAATCTTAACCAAGAACGAGATCAAATCCTTGAAAGTCCATCACTACCATATTTTTACTTTTTTCCGAAAAGTCATAAATCCCTCACTAATCCCCCTGGTTGCCCCATTATTTCTGGTATAGATTCCTTAACTTCTAATCTCTCATCTTGCATAGAAAACATTTTGCAGAAATATGTACTACATCTTCTATCCTACCTAAGAGGTTCTAGTTATCTGATCACTACAAGGGTTTGTTTGGAAACCAGACATGTATTGGGTAACCCTTGATGTCTCCTCACTTTACAGTAACATCATACACGATCTTGGTGTACAAGCAGTAGAAATATTCCTTATAGAAGATTTCTATCTTCCACCCATACAAAGAGAATTCATCCTAGAATCTATTAATTACATCCTCCATCATAACTACTTCCAGTATGGAGTAGTTTTCTATATACAAAAGCGATGGGGACGAAATTCGCCCCATCCTATGCAAATTTCTTTATGGGCGCTTTCGAGAATGATGAAGATCTACCCAAACATACCAACATAAGATTTTTTAAGAGATATTTTGATCTCATTAATTATATAACTCTATTGAATAGTTGGTGCCTCACGCAATCTTTATATCTACTTTTCCTGTGGTCCATCCATATCTATTGGATTGTTCTGCATCTCATTTTTTGTGGGTTGCAGCCTCCTGGCAGAATGAATTTTATATCTTTACCTCTCAACATTTTGTTCAATTTTCATATATTTTATTCATCCAGTCTTTGCACCTGCTTGAGGGTCCTCTTTTCCCATTCTTCTTTTTTGTCTATTTTAATATCTCTCCATACAGTGTCCTTACTACAGTTTTCTTGCTTGCATCTGCAACAATCAGACACTGTCACAACAAATCCTTCTAGGTTACAAGCTGAACACAGAACGGCGTTCTATGACGATCTGAGGACCTTCCTGAATCTTTCCCCTGATTGGCTAATCAGCCTGTCTGTCTGCCTCTGAGCCAATCAGAGCAAGCCTTTCCCACTACTTCCTTCTGGTGTCATGTAATCCTTCATCCTCTTCCATTCTCATAGTTTTCTCCACCAATATGTCTGTATGTGGGTAAGTAACTGGCTCAGTGATAGAAAACAGAGGGTGGTTATTAACAGCACATATTCAGATTGGGTCACAGTCACTAGTGGGGTACCACAGGGGTCAGTATTGGGCCCTATTCTTTTCAATATATTTATTAATGATCTCTTTAGAAGGCTTCCACAGTAAAATATCATTTTTTGCAGATGACACTAAACTGTGTAAAGTAATGAACACAGAAGAGGACAGTACACTGCTACAGATGGATCTGGATAGACTGGAGGCTTGGGCAGAGAAGTGGCAGATGAGGTTTAACACTGGCAAATGTAAGGTTATGCATATGGGAAGGAATAATGCAAGTCACCAGTACATACTAAAGGGTAAAATATTAGGTAACTCTGACATGGAAAAGGACCTAGGAATTTTAGTGAACAGCAAACTAAGCTGTAGAAACCAGTGTCAGACAGATGCTGCCAAGGCCAATAAGATAATGGGTTGCATCAAAAGAGGCATAGATGCCCGTGATGAGAACATAGTCCTGCCACTTTACAAATCACTAGTCAGACCACAGATGGAGTACTGTGTACAGTTCTGGGCTCCTGTGAACAAGGCAGACATAGCAGAGCTGGAGAGGGTTCAGAGGAGGGCAATGTTACTATGTAATATTCATGGTAAAATGTGTTGCATGCCATTTTTATGCAGTTCATCCAAAATGAATCACCAACTTTTTGTGAAATTCATTGTAAAATTTGGTAGACAAATTTTTGTGAAATTCATAACAAATCTGATCCTAGTTTAGCATTAATTTGATCATCTCTACACTGTATGAGGCACATATGAAAGAAGGATAATGAAAATGAAAAAATTGAGTTAAATGGAAACAGGCTAAAATGGTGCAGATAATACATTCTTCACTCAAGTTTAGATGCTAGAAGCAGATGTTTTCACTAGTCCATGCAAATGTAAGGAGCTGTTCAAATGAACAACACTAGCTTGAGTAATTACTAGTGTTGAGCGAGCATGCTCGGCCGAATACTGTGCTCGAGTCCCCTCCCCACACGTTTCTTGGCTGCTACGCAGCCAATCAGCGTGCGGGGCTGTGCTGGAATTCACTGTAATGTCGTAGACATGTTGGCTACTGGCATTACAGTGATTGGCTGGCCGGGAACGCGTCATCGAGTGCCATATAGCACCCGGTGACATGTGACCCGGCTCAGTGTTAGTCAGGGAGTGCTGCCGTAAGGAGGAAAGATAGTGTAAGGATAGGAATTTGTTAGGCACGGTTAGATTTTCATTTTAAAAGACCCAAAAGTCCTTTTAAAGACTATTGTTTCATCTGGCTGCAATATTTTTTTTGGGAGGGGGCAAAAATTGCGCAAGTTTGCCTGACCAGGCAGCGTGTGCTGTATAACGTTTATGTATTCCAAATACCTGACATCCGGTGTATTGTTTTCTGCTGCTAATCAAGGCGACATTACCTGCGCTGCATCTGCTGTATAACGTTTGCGCAAGGAGGGACAGATAGTGTAGGGATAGGAATTGGCTAGGCAGGGCTAGTTGTTCTGTTTAAAAGACCCAAAAGTCCTTTTAAGGACTACTGTTATATCTGGCTGCAATTTTTTTTTGGGGGGGGGGCAAAAATTGCGCAAGTTTGCCTGACCTTAACACCACCTGCGCAGCGTGTGCAGTATAACGTTTCTGTATGCTAAATACCTGACATCCGTTGTCATTTTTTCTGCCGCTAATCAAGGCGACATTCCCTGCGCTACATCTGCTGTATAATGTTTGAACAACCTAAATACCTGTGACATTCAGTGTAATTTTTTCTGCCGTTACTAACAGCGATATTCCCTGCGCTACATCTGCTGTATAACCTTTGAACATCCTAAATACTTGGGAGTCCAAGATGCATCTAGACATCCTCCCCATGCTGTTCCCAAACCATTTTAGTGGTGTTTCCATCATTTTCTGACTTTTTCTTGTAAACCAGACACCCTCCACTCATCAGAGCAGGGGGTTTAGTGCTCTGGTTCTCCCATTGACTTCCATTGTGCTCGGGTTCTCGGTAGAGCACTCGAGCATCACCTAGTGTTTCGACCCGAGCACTACGTTGCTCGATCAACACTAGTGATTACTATGGATTATTCCATCAATGCAATGTGCTTCTCTAGAGTTACATGAGAGCAAATACCAAACATTATCACCTTGAGGGTGTGATACCACCTAGCAAACATCCTCTGAACATCAGAAGATAAATTAGCTATTCTTGTGTTTTGTTTTTTTTTATTTATATTAGCTACTTAATTGGTCCTTATCCGTATTGGGACTCACAATCAAATTTGAACATTTTCCATAGTAACAT
This sequence comes from Rhinella marina, assembly GCA_900303285.1. NCBI lineage: Eukaryota > Metazoa > Chordata > Amphibia > Anura > Bufonidae > Rhinella > Rhinella marina. The sequence continues at coordinate 28,103 of ONZH01021119.1, forward strand.
AGTAACATAGTTTGTAAGGCCGAAAAAAGACATCTGTCCATCCAGTTCAGCCTGTTTTCCTACAAGTTGATCCAGGGGAAAGCAAAAAAAAACCCTGTGAGGTAGAAGCCAATTTTCCTCACTTTAGGGGGAAAAATTCCTTCCCGACTCCAGTCAGGCAATCAGAATAACTCCCTGGATCAACGACCCATCTCTAGTAACTATAACCTGTAATATTATTACCCTACAGAAATACATCCAGGCCCTTCTTGAACTCTCTTAGTGAACTTACCATCACCACCTCCTCAGGCAGAGAGTTCCATAGTCTTACTGCTCTTACCGTAAAGAATCCTCTTCTATGTTTATGTACAAACCTTCTTTCCTCCAGACGTAGAGGATGTCCCCTCATCACAGTCACAGTCCTCGGGATAAATAGATGATGGGAGAGATCTCTGTACTGACCTCTGATATATTTATACATAGTTATTAGATCTCCCCTCAGTCGTCTTTTTTCTAAAGTGAATAACCCTAATTTTGATAATCTTTCTGGGTACTGTAGTCCACCCATTCCAGTTATTACTTTAGTTGCCCTCCTCTGAACCCTCTCCAGCTCTGCTATGTCTGCCTTGTTCACAGGAGCCCAGAACTGTACACAGTACTCCATATGTGGTCTGACTAGTGATTTGTAAAGTGGCAGGACTATGTTCTCATCACGGGCATCTATGCCTCTTTTGATGCAACCCATTATCTTATTGGCCTTGGCAGCGTCTGTCTGACACTGGTTTCTGCAGCTTAGTTTGCTGTTCACTAAAATTCCTAGGTCCTTTTCCATGTCAGAGTTACCCAATGCTTTACCATTTAGTATGTACTGGTGACTTGCATTATTCCTTCCCATATGCATAACCTTACATTTGTCAGTGTTAAACCTCATCTGCCACTTTTCTGCCCAAGCCTCCAGTCTATCCAGATCCTGCTGTAGCAGTGCACTGTCCTCCTCTGTGTTAATTACTTTACACAGTTTAGTGTCATCTGCAAAAATTGATATTTTACTGTGCAAGCTTTCTACAAGATCATTAATAAATATATTGAAGAGAATAGGACCCAATACTGACCCCTGTGGTACCCCACTAGTGACAGTGACCCAATCTGAGTATGTACCGTTAATAACCACCCTCTGTTTTCTATCACTAAGCCAGTTACTTACCCACATACAGACATTTTCTCCCAGGCCAAGCATTCTCATTTTGTATACTAACCTTTTATGTGGTACCGTGTCAAACGCTTTGGAGAAGTCCAAATATACGACATCCATTGAGTCGCCGCGGTCAAGTCTAGAACTTACCTCCTCATAGAAACTGATTAAATTGGTTTGACATGACCGATCCCTCATGAAGCCATGCTGATATGGAGTTATTTGCTTATTTTCATTGAGGTACTCCAAGATAGCATCTCTTAGAAAACCTTCAAACAGTTTACCCACAACAGAAGTTAAACTTACCGGCCTATAGTTTCCAGGCTCTGTTTTTGGACCCTTTTTGAATATTGGCACCACATTTGCTATGCGCCAATCCTGTGGAACACTCCCCGTCAGTATAGAGTCCTTAAATATCAGAAATAAGGGTCTGTCGATTACATTACTTAATTCTCTTAGGATACGGGGGTGTATGCCATCCGGTCCTGGTGATTTGTCTATTTTAATATTTTTAAGACGTTGCTGCACCTCTTCCTGGGTCAGAGAGGACACTTTTAAAGGGGAATTTACTTTTATACTCTGCATTTCATCTGACATTTTATTTTCCTCAGTGAAAACAGTGGAGAAAAAGTTATTTAGTAGCTTCGCTTTCTCCTCATCGCTCTCTGCTACTCCCCCCTCATTACTCTGTAAGGGGCCAACACCTTCAGGTTTATACTTTTTAGTATTTATATAATTGAAGAACATTTTAGGGTTAGTTTTACTCTCTTTGGCGATTAATCTCTCGGTCTCTAGTTTGACTGTTTTTATGTGTCTTTTACATATTCTATTTTTTTCCTTATAGTTTTTCAATGCTTCCTCACTCCCCTCCTGTTTTAGTGATTTAAATGCTTTCTTTTTGTCATTTATTGCTTTCTTTACAGTTCTATTTATCCACATTGGTTTTTTCTTGTTTCTTATTATTTTATTCCTATATGGTATGTGCCTCTCACAATTAGATATTAGGATGTTTTTAAAAATATCCCATTTTGTGGCTGTATTTTTATTTTTGAGGACTTTGTCCCATAGGTTTTTGGATTATGAGGGGAAATCCACACATAAGGTGAGAACGTACAAACTCCATAAAGAAGTTATGAACTCAGCACTCCAATGCTATAAGGCAGCAGTGCCAATCTCTGAACCACCATGCTGCTCATGTTACCTGCTGGTATACACAATGCCAAGACATTGTACATACATATTTATATATTAAAGGAGGTTTTCTGAGTTACTTAAATATTTGCCCGTGGATAGGAATGGTGCTAAAATAGGAAAAATCACAGGTAAAATGCCTTCTGTATTCTGGTATTTTTTTGCCCTCTAAATGTTGTATATAAAAACAAACAGTATAACAGAACTAAGGTCCCATTTACACCAGCGGCAGCATGGATCCGGCGGGTGAAGGGTCCCGCCGGATCCGTGCTGCCGCAGGTGCACGTGTGAGGCCGGGTTTCTGCATGGTTTCTGCCAGGTTTCTGTTGTCCTCACTCTCTCAACCAAGAATGAGGGGTTGGTCGAGGAAGTCCAAGGAGCACCTACCTTCATGCACATAACTGATCATTTGTAAATGGGTTAAAAATACTTTTCTCCAGTATGAGGCAACAAATCGCTAAGTGAAAGGTATCATTACATTTATCTGAGCTAGTGATACAAGGGATTGTAACTGATTTAACAGTGAATTTCCTGATGACAGACTCCCTTAATATAATTAAAAAGGGCTACAGTCCGGAAATAGAAAAAAGGATCTGTTTTTTCACCAGAAACAGTATTGTTGCTGTCCATGTGCTGTGTCTGGTATTATAACTTATCCTTATTCAAGTAAATAAGGCTGAACTGCACTACCAGACACAGAACATGGCTGTGTCCCTGTTACTTGAGAAAAATGTAGACCCTTTTTAACCCTGTAAAATACCTTTAAGGGTATGTTCTCTCTCCATTACCAACACAGAAGGCTGACACAATGTTTTTGTTTCTTGTTTGTTTTTTGTTTTTTTTATTTTTGGCAAAAATGACATTAATTTTCTTCTGTAATATTGAATCCAATTCCTGGGTTTTTAAAGATAGCAACTACCCAGGAGCCTAGTGGGATCCATAGCCACCGGATGACTGCTGTTTTACACTGCACACAGCAGGTGGCAGAGTCCAATAGAATGCAATAGTAAACCACTGCAGTCTATGGTTTAAGCAATCAGATAATCGCATGTTTTGATGCCCCCCCCCCCCTTGCCCATTTTACAAATAATAAATAAACAATAAAATATAACAAAGTTTAGTATCACTTGGGGTTAGAATATGGAGATACAAAGAGAAAATGTATTTTTAAGTTTGGATTTTTTTAAAGAAGAACTATGAAAATGTGGCATTGCTGTTATCATACTGACCAGTCTGAGGTTAACATGTTATTTTTAACCACATTTTAAGAGAAAAATTCAGCCCAATTTGTAAATTATTCATTTAAATCTCTACTAATTCTGAGCTTAGGAGTCATGTGGGCAGTTCTTCAAAATTTAATCCTTATCAAAATTGTTTTTCTGGCAGCTTTCACCTACAGGAATAGTGGAGCAGGATCTATCTTGGCCTACTTGGTGGGAGTGCACACCAAACAGTCCTAACTCTAGCTTGACTTTCTAGGAACTCTCTACTACTCTAGCCAGGGGAAAAATGGGAACAGCCCACAACGGTTACCAAGGCTGCTAGCTTAACTATTTCCTACCCATAGATAGCCTTTTTGGGTCACATAGTAAATAGATCGTAGTGATCGTAGTCAGTATCATAGTGAACACTGTAACCACTTTAGTAATGAACTTGGTATCAACTAGAGATGAGCGAGCACTAAAATGCTCGGGTGCTCGTTATTCGAGTCGAACTTTTCCCGATGCTCGGGTGCTCGTTTCGAATAACGAACCCCATTGAAGTCAATGGGAGACTCGAGCTTTTTTTGCAGGGGACCGGGGCTCTGCCTAGGGAAGGCTGGGTGAAAACCTGGAAACCTCAGAAAACGATGGAAACACAACGGAAATGGACAGGAAACAGCAGGGGCAACATGTAGGGATGCCTCTGAGGCTCCCTAATTGCACTATTTTTTCTAAATCTGGCCAATAGTCTGGGGATGACCCCAAGGCAATTTTCAGGGACATGGTAATGGTGACCCACTTAAAAATGCTGCCCGACAACCTGGCGGTGAACCCCTGATTGTCTGTTTGTCAATAAGATTGCAGTGTAAAGCATGGTGGTGAGCCTCAGTAATACGATTGCAGTGTAAAGCATGGTGGTGAGCCTCAGTATGACTTTTTAGATGGAGATTGCATGTGGTCACGTACTCCCTGGAACCCCGTAGTCACCCCTTCTCTGATGTGCTACCCCAGAACATTCTCTGCCCCAATTCGCAAGACCTTTTGCAGTCTCCGTGTGCTGACAGTGGGGATTTACCAGTGTTGTCTGAGGAGGTAGTGGACAATGGCGAGACACAGGTGTCGGGGGGTGAGGTAGGTGAAAGTGAAGCAAGTTACATTGGGGACTCCTTGGGGGGACTTTCTCATGATGGGACAGATTCAATTGTGTTTAGAAAGGCTGATGGGCTTCCATCAGCACTGTGTGTATAGAACCCCATGGCCTTTCATAAAAATAGTCTGGCGATGACCCCAAGGCAATTTTCAGGGAAACGGTAATGGTGACCCACTTAAAAATGCTGGCTGACAACCTGGAGGTGAACCCCTGATTGTCTGTCTTTCAATAAGATTGCAGTGTAAAGCATGGTGGTGAGCCTCAGTAATAAGATTGCAGTGTACAGCATGGTGGTGAGCCTCAGTATGACTTTTTAGATGGAGATTGCATGTGGTCACGTACTCCCTGGAACCCCGTAGTCACCCCATCTCTAATGTGCTACCCCAGAACATTCTCTGCCCCAATTCACAAGACCTTTTGCAGTCTCAGTGTGCTGACAGTGGGGATTTACCAGTGTTGTCTGAGGAGGTGGTGGACAATGGTGAGACACAGGTGTCGGGGGGTGAGGTAGTTGAAAGTGAAGCAAGTTACATTGGGGACTCCTTGGGGGGACTTTCTCATGATGGGACAGATTCAATTGTGTTTAGAAAGGCTGATGGGCTTCCGTCAGCACTGTGTGTATAGAACCCCATGGCCTTTCATAAAAATAGTCTGGCGATGACCCCAAGGCAATTTTCAGGGACATGGTAATGGTGACCCACTTAAAAATGCTGCCTGACAACCTGGCGGTGAACCCCTGATTGTCTGTCTTTCAATAAGATTGCAGTGTAAAGCATGGTGGTGAGCCTCAGTATGACTTTTTGGATGGAGATTGCATGTGGTCACGTACTGCCTGGAACCCCGTAGTCACCCCTTCTCTGATGTGCTACCCCAGAACATTCTCTGCCCCAATTCGCAAGACCTTTTGCAGTCTCCGTGTGCTGACAGTGGGGATTTACCAATGTTGTCTGAGGAGGTGGTGGACAATGGCGAGACACAGGTGTCGGGGGGTGAGGTAGTTGTATGGGAAGCAAGTTACAGTGGGGACTCTTGGGGGGACTTTCTCATGATGGGACAGATTCAACTTGGGTGGATCAGGCACAGGAACAGATCAAATTTTTTTTTTGGTGTGTTTATTTAACTTTTATTTAGCACAAATGACCACAGAGATATTTATTCGTTCCCTTCGCTGCGCAGTCTGGCGTTGAGTTCGTCACTTTGATGGCGAGCTGTGCCGCTCTCTCCACAATGGTCTTTCGGTTCTTTGAGGAGACGTTGTGGGCGATTTCTGCACAGAAGGACTTGTTGCTCATCAACAGAACCTCGAGCTCCTTGACATTGTGGACCAGGAATTTGCGGAACCCTGTGGGCAGCATGTGTTTGGTCTTCTTGTTGCTACCGTATCCAATGTTGGGCAATATAGATACGCAGGTAATATTATTTTTCACACCTATCCCCAAAAAAAAAATTACGCAGTTTGCGCAAATAAAACTGGAAACTGGAACTGGAGAGAGGGTCTGTAGGTGGACATCCTGAAAAATTGTTTGGAGAGAGGGCCTGTAGGTGGACCTCCGGAAAAATTGTTTGGACAGAGGGCCTGAAGGTGGACCTCCGGAAAAATTGTTTGAAGAGAGGGCCTGTAGGGGGCCCTCCTAAAAAATTGTGGTAAAAGAGTGCCAGTTGGACCTCTGAAAAATGCCTAGACTGGGGACAGGTGACAGTGTCTTGCTGGGGTGACATAAAAGTGGCAAAGGCCTTGGAGAGCGTTCCCCTGCCAGTGCTCGACAAGCTGCCTGCTCGCCTCCTCTCCCCCGCTACTTGGCCCACAGAACCATGCCCTCTGCCGCTAGCGGCGTCAGATGGGAAGGATTGTTTCAGCTTGTGCACCAGGGCCTGTTGATATCTATTCACTCTCATATGCCTTTCCTCTGCAGGGATGAGAGTGGAAAGGTTCTGCTTGTACCGTGGGTCCAGGAGAGTGAACACCCAGTAATCGGTGTTTGAAAAAATGCTTCTAACGCGAGGGTCACGGGATAGGCAGCCTAACATGAAGTCTGCCATGTGCGCCAGAGTCCCAACACGCAAGAATTCCCTCTCGTCACTGGCCTGACTCTCCATTTCCTCCTCCTCATCCTCCTCCTCCTCCAAGTCCTCCTCTTCAGCCCATACACGCTCAAGAGTTAAGGACTGAGCACTGGTACCCTCTTCTGTCTCGCCGACATTCTCCTCCTCTTCCTCCTCATCCCCCTCCTCCGATACGCGCTGAGAAACAGACCGGAGGGTGCTCTGGCTATCAAGCGACGTATCTTCCTCCACCGTCTCTTGTGACAAGCGCAAAGCATCCGACTTGATGCTGAGCAGTGAGTTTTTCAACAGGCAAAGCAGCGGGATGGTGAGGCTGATAATGGCGGCATCCCCGCTGACCATCTGTGTTGACTCCTCAAAGTTGCTCAACACCTGACAGATATCAGACATCCACGTCCACTCCTCATTGTAGACTTGAGGAATCTGACTGACCTGACTACCAGTTCTGGTGGAAGTTGACATCTGGCAGTCTACAATCGCTCTGCACTGCTGGTAAACTCTGGATAACATGTTTAATGTGGAATTCCATCTCGTGGGCACGTCGCACAACAGTCGGTGAGCGGGCAGTTGTAGGCGGCGCTGAGCTGCCCTGAGAGTTGCAGCATCTGTGGTCGACTTGCGGAAATGCGCACAGATGCGGGGCACCTTGGTGAGCAAATCAGACAGATTGGGGTATGTCTTGAGGAACCGCTGAACTATTAGATTGAACACGTGGGCCAGGCATGGCACATGTGTCAGTCTGCCGAGTTGCAGAGCCGCCACCAGGTTACGCCCGTTGTCACACACAACCAGGCCTGGCTTGAGGTTCAGCGGTGCCAGCCACAGATCGGTCTGCACCGTGATGCCCTGTAACAGCTCTTGGGCGGTGTGCCTTTTGTCACCTAAGCTCAGCAGTTTGAGCACCGCCTGCTGGCGCTTACCCACGGCACTGCTGCTGCGCCTAGAGCTACCGACTGAAGGCGCCGTGCCCACGGATGGTAATTCGGAGGAGGAGGTGGAGGAGGAGGAGGGGTCAGAGGAGGAGGCATAGTACGTCTGAGAGACCGTGACCGAGGTAGGCCCCGCAATCCTCGGTGTGGGCAGTACATGAGCGGCCCCAGGGTCAGTCTCAGTCCCAGCCTCCACCAAGTTAACCCAATGTGCCGTCAGTGAGATGTAGTGTCCCTGCCCGGCAGCACTTGTCCACGTGTCCATGGTTAGGTGGACCTTCTCAGAAACAGCGTTGGTCAAGGCACGGAGGATGTTCTCTGACACGTGCTGGTGTAGGGCTGGGACGGCACATCAGAAAAAATAGTGGCGGCTGGGGACCGAATACCGAGGGGCAGCCACCGCCATGAGATTGCGAAAGGCCTCGGTCTCTACCAGCCTATAGGGCAGCATCTCCAGGCTCAGCAATTTGGAGATGTGGACGTTGAGGGCTTGGGCATGTGGGTGGGTGGAACTGTACAGTCATGGCCAAAAGTTTTGAGAATGACACAAATATTATATTTTCACATGATCTGCTGCCCTCTGGTTTTTATGTGTGTTTGTCAGATGTTTTTATCACATACAGAAATATAATTGCAATCATATTATGAGTAACAAAAGCTTATATTGACAGTTAGAATGAGTTAATGCAGCAAGTCAATATTTGCAGTGTTGACCCTTCTTCTTCAGGACCTCTGCAATTCTCCCTGGCATGCTCTCAATCAACTTCTGGACCAAATCCTGACTGATAGCAGTCCATTCTTGCACAATCAATGCTTGCATTTTGTCAGAATTTGTAGGTTTTTGTTTGTCCACCCGTCTCTTGATGATTGACCACAAGTTCTCAATGGGATTAAGATCTGGGGAGTTTCCAGGCCATGGACCCAAAAACTCTATGTTTTGTTCCCTGAGCCATTTAGTTATCACCTTTGCTTTATGGCAAGGTGCTCCATCATGCTGGAAAAGGCATAGTTGATCGCCAAACTGCTCTAGGACAGTTGGGAGAAGTTGCTCTCGGAGGACATTCTGGTACCATTCTTTATTCATGGCTGTGTTTTTAGGCAAGACTGTGAGAGAGCCGATTCCCTTGGCTGAGAAGCAACCCCACACATGAATGGTTTCAGGATGCTTTACAGTTGGCATGAGACAAGACTGGTGGTAGCGCTCACCTCGTCTTCTCCGAATAAGCTGTTTTCCAGATGTCCCAAACAATCAAAAAGGGGATTCATCAGAGAAAATGACTTTACCCCAGTCCTCAGCAGTCCACTCCCTGTACCTTTTGCAGAATATCAGTCTGTCCCTGATGTTTTTTCTGGAGAGAAGTGGCTTCTTTGCTGCCCTTCTTGAGACCAGGCCTTGCTCCAAGAGTCTCCGCCTCACTGTGCGTGCAGATGCACTCACACTTGCCTGCTGCCATTCCTGAGCAAGCTCTGCACTGCTGGTAACACGATCCTGCAGCTGAAACACTTTTAAGAGACGGTCCTGGCGCTTGCTGATCTTTCTTGGGTGCCCTGGAGCCTTTTTGGCAACAATGGAACCTCTCTACTTGACGTTCTTGATGATGCGATAGATTGTTGACTGAGGTGCAATCTTTCTAGCTGCGATACTCTTCCCTGTTAGGCCATTTTTGTGCAGTGCAATGATGACTACACGTGTTTCTTTAGAGATAACCATGGTTAACAGAAGAGAAACAATGATGCCAAGCACCAGCCTCCTTTTAAAGTGTCCAGTGGTGTCATTCTTACTTAATCATGACAGATTGATCTCCAGCCCTGTCCTCATCAACACCCACACCTGTGTTAATGGAGCAATCACTGAAACGATGTTAGCTGGTCCTTTTAAGGCAGGGCTGCAATGATGTTGAAATGTGTTTTGGGGGATAAAGTTCATTTTCTAGGCAAATATTGACTTTGCAAGTAATTGCTGTTAAGCTGATCACTCTTTATAACATTCTGGAGTATATGCAAATTGCCATTATAAAAACTGAAGCAGTAGACTTTGTAAAAATTAATATTTGTATCATTCTCAAAACTTTTGGCCATGACTGTACTTCCTCTTGCGCTCCAGCGTCTGCTGTAAAGACAGCTGAACGCTGCGCTGGGACACATTGGTGGACACTGTGGAGGATCGTGGAGGCGACAGTGTGGTTTTACGGCGGGAGGCGCTCGTGCCTGGGTCCTGGGCAGGGGGTTGACTAGCAGAGGCAGCGAGTGACACAGGGGAAGGAGCAGTGGTGTGACCCGCAGGAGGTGGTGAACGGCCTTGGTTCCATTGAGTGGGGTGTTTAGCACTCATATGCCTGCGCATGCTGGTGGTGGTTAGGCTAGTAGTGGTGGCATCCCTGCTGATCCTGGTGTGGCACAGGTTGCACACCACAGTTCGTCGGTCATCCTCACTTTCTTTAAAGAACCTCCAGACTTGCGAACATCTAGGCCTCGCCATGGGAGCTTCACTACGTGAAACAGTTGCTGATGATGCACCAGCTCTGGCCCTGCTTCTCCCTCTGGCCACACCACTGCCTCTTACAACCTGTTCTGGTGCAGCACTCGCCTCCGCCTCAGAAGCACTGTCTTCACTCGGCTTATCAACCCAGCTTGGGTCAGTCACCTCGTCATCCTCTGATTCCTCAGTCTGCTCCCCCCTCGGACTTCCTGCCCTGACAACAACTTCACCACTGTCTGACAACCGTGTCTCCTCATCGTCCGACACCTCTTTACAAACTTCTTCCACTAACTCAACATTGTCATCGTCATCATCATCATCACCCACAGACTGCGACAGTTGGAAAACTTGGGCATCGGGAACGAGGTCAGCAGCAAGCTGAGAAGTGGTTTGTGACTCTGGGAAGGGTCCAGAAAACAGTTCCTGAGAGTATGCCGGATCGCATTCCAAATTTTCCTGGGAGGGGGCAGACTGGGGGGGAAGGAAGTTGAGGTGGAGGAGCCAGAGGTGTGCTCCCTTGGGTAACGTGGGTGGACTGAGTGGAAGACTGACTGGTGGACAAATTACTTGAAGCATTGTCCGCAATCCACAACATCAGCTGTTCGCACTGTTGTGGTTTCAACAGTCCTCTACCACGTGTCCCTGTAAGTTGAGACATGAAGCTAGGGAGTGTAGCTCTGCGGCGTTCCCCTGCTCCCTCATCAGCAGGTACTGTCTCACCCTGCCCAGGACCAAGGCCTCTGCCCCCTGCAGTAATTGAATGCCCACGCCCGCGCCCACGCCCTCGTCCTCGACCCTTAGCCCTGGGGTTCAACATTTTCTGTATATAAGTGTATTATATAAAAAATAAAAAATAAATGGGCCTGCTGTACTGAAACCCACAAACTTGTTCAGTCAGGTTTAATTAAGTGACGTACAGAAAGTGTCACCTGGACAGAAAATACGGATTGGAGTGAGTGTACTGAACTGTGACACACAGAATGGTTCCACGCAGCTGTATGAAATGGATTTGTATCACTGAGCTAAAACAACTAAAAAACTATTTTTTTATATATTTTTTTGTAGTTTTGTTTTTTTGGGAACGTGACGTGCAGAAACTATCGTAGAGCTAACTGACACCCTACTGACGGTGGCTATTTAGACTGCGACCCAGACAAATGTCGCACAGAGATTTTTGGGTTCAAGCTATATACGTGACAGGCAGCTAATAGACTTGGTTGTATTAAGTGACATACAGAAAGTGTCACCTGGACAGAAAATACGGATTGGAGTAAGTGTACTGAACTGTGACACACAGAAAGGTTCCACGCAGCTGTGTGAAATGGATTTGTATCACTGAGCTAAAACAACTAAAAAACTATTTTTTATATATATTTTTTTGTAGTTTTGTTTTTTTTGGAACGTGACATGCAGAAACTATCGTAGAGCTAACTGACACCCTACTGACGGTGGCTATTTAGACTGCGACCAAGACAAATGTCGCACAGAGATTTTTGGGATCAAGCTATATACGTGACAGGCAGCAAAAGACTTGGTTGTATTAAGTGACGTACAGAAAGTGTCACCTGGACAGAAAATACGGATTGGAGTGAGTGTACTGAACTGTGACAGACAGAATGGTTCCACACTGCTGTGTGAAATGGATTTGTATCACTGAGATATAACATTAAAAAAAAGGGGGTTATATATGGCGATAGCTGCACTACTAGTGCCAGCCAGCCAGCCAAGCCAGGAGACGAAAAAAAATGTCTTGTAGCCCTTAGAAGGGCTGTTGGGTTCTTTGTGGGTGATTCCTGCCTAACAGAGAACTAAATGCAGGCCCTAACACTCTCCCTGAAATGCAGCAGCTGAGCGACATCCTGAAAATGCAGCAGCTTAACGACATCCAGACGGCATCTGAGCCGAGCACCGCGGCCAGTCACTAGTATATTCCAGGGTCACCTGATCAGGCCAGCCAACCCCTGCTATCGACATGTGAGGGCCCCACGTGATGCTGGGTGTACCGCAGAGTCTCCTGGCTTGTGATTGGCTGAGTTTACTCGTCCGAGCATCGAGCACTTACGAGTACCCTAATACTCGAACGAGCACCAAGCTCGGACCAGTATGCTCACTCATCTCTAGTATCAACCCTTCAGAGTGAACTAGACATAAACATTTAGTAACAAACCAGTAGGTCACTGCAAGTGCAATTACGTTAGGAAGAGACATAGAAATATTTTCTTCCATTTAGGGTCAAGTCCTGGTTCTGACAGGACTCTTTATATAATGGGACATATCTATAACATCACAGAGAATCTTTACTTTGGACTCTGCATTGTGCCATTTCTTAATTATTCCTCAAGGAAATGTGTATAGCACATACCCCTTGAACTTTTCCACTTTTTCACCTTACACCCAAAATCTTAAATCTGTTTTATTGGGATTTTATGTGACAAACCAACACAAAGTAGCAAGTATGTGTGAAGTAAAAAGAAAAAGATACTTGGTTTTCAAAATTTTTAATAAATAAAAATCTGGAAAGTGTGGCATGCATTTGTATTCAGCCCCCATGAATCAATACTTTACATTACCTTTACAGGGTCTTTTGGGGATGTCTCTACCAGCTTTGCACATCTAGAGGCTGAAATTTTTGCTCATTCTTCTTTGCAAAATAGCTGAAACTCAGTCAGGTTGGATCTGTGTTGCGTCTGTGAACAGCAATTTTCAAGTCTTGCCACAGATTCTCAATGGGATTTAGGTCTGGACTTTGACTGGGACATTCTAACACAGGAATATGCTTTGATCTAAACCATTCCATTGTAGCTCTGGCTGAATGTTTATGGTCATTTCCCTGCTGGAAAGTGAACCTTCGCCCCAGTCTCAAGTCTTTTACGGCCTCTACCAAGTTTTACTCCCAAATTGCCCTGTAATTAGCTCCATCCATCTTCCCATCAAATCTGAGCAGCTTCCCTGTCCCTGCTAAATAAAAGCACCTCATCCCCTGGTGTGTTCAGGGTGATGTGCAGTGTTAGTTTTCCGCCATACACAGCTTTTTGCATTTAAACCAAACAGTTCAACTTTGGTCTCATCTGACCAGAGCACCTTCTTCCACATGTTTGCTGTGTCCCCTACATGGCTTATGGCAAACTGCAAACGGGACTTCTTATGGATTGCTTTAATAAATTCTTCTTGCCTACAACATGGGGCCACTTTTAGGCTTTTTCCAGGGACATTTTAAACTCCCAGTCTGTCCATGGGCTGAAAGCGGTGGAGTAATGTTTTTTTACATGGGAATGTAGGCTAGGGACATTATAATAATACAGGGGCACTACTGGGGACAGTGCAGAGCAGAGGTGTTGCTAGGGTCTCAAAAGATCCGGGGCCCAAGCCCCAATGAATATGGCCCTCAGTCGCCCCCCCCCCCCCCCGGCATACAATCCCCCACAGTCACACCCCCCGGCATAAAAACCCCCACAGTCACCCCCGGTTTTAGACAAAATGGGGCTCTGGGCAAAATCAAAAGTGGGGCCAAAAATTTTGTAATAATGCGCTAACAACACAGTTACTGTATTTTTCGCTTTATAAGACGCACCACAGATTTTAGAGTAGCAAAATAAGAAAAAAATATTTTTCATCACACCTCAGATCACCTTTTCCGACCCCATCAGACCTCAGATCAGACCACTCAGCCCCCATCAGACCTCAGATCAGCCCACTCAGCCCCCATCAGACCTCAGATCAGCCCACTCAGCCCCCATCAGACCTCAAATCAGCCCACTCAGCCCCCATCAGACCTTAAATCAGCCCACTCAGCCCCCATCAGACCTCAGATCAGCCCACTCAGCCCCCATCAGACCTTAAATCAGCCCACTAAGCCCCCATCAGACCTTAAATCAGCCCACTCAGCCCCCATCAGACCTCAGATCAGCCCACTCAGCCCCCATCAGACCTTAAATCAGCCCACTCAGCCCCCATCAGACCTTAAATCAGCCCCCATCAGACCTCAGATCAGCCCACTCAGCCCCCATCAGACCTCAGATCAGCCCACTCAGCCCCCATCAGACCTCAAATCAGCCCACTCAGCCCCCATCAGACCTTAAATCAGCCCACTCAGCCCCCATCAGACCTCAGATCAGCCCACTCAGCCCCCATCAGACCTTAAATCAGCCCACTCAGCCCCCATCAGACCTCAAATCAGCCCACTCAGCCCCCATCAGCCCCCATATGAGCCCACTCAGCCCCCATATGCAGCGTCAGGTCATCGTGCGCATACTACGTCCTGACGCGGGATTTCTCTTCAGGCGCGCTTTCCACCAGCGAAGATTGGTGAAAGCACCCTGTTCTGTAAATAAGCCTCAGCCTGTACCAGGCTTCCAGGTTCATTGTTAGTATATCCCAGTTCAGGCCACTAGGTGGCAGCAGTGAACTGTGATATAATGATTTCAATACAGACTAATGGAGCAATTTACATCTGATGATTGTAAGTTGTGGTCCACTTAGGGGACTTAAAAAGTAAAAAAATAAAAAAAAAGTTTTGAAAATATTTAAAAAAACGTAAAATCACCCCATTCTCCACACAAAAAAAGAACAAAATGGCATTATAGGCATGCAAAAACACCCATACTTTTAAAATATTGAAAACAAGTTCGCCTATATGGTGTAATAGAACACTTTATCTCCCAAGAACATTGAATAAAAAGTAATAAACACACCCCAAAATGACAGGCTATGTACTTAAGCTTTATTTTCAAAATTTCCTGTGGGGATTTGAACTCACAACCTACTACATTACAGACAAGTACCTTAACCACTGGGCTATTGAGCTCAGTGTTAAGTCAATGGTGAAAAACCTCATAGAGGTTTCTCTGATATTGAAAAACCTCCTAAGAGGTTCTCTTGCATTATACAAGACAACTTCTATGAGGTTTTTCATCATTGGCTTAACACTGAGCTCCATAGCCCAGTGGTTAAGGTACTTGCCTGTAATGTAGAAGGTTGTGAGTTCAAATCCCCTCATGAATGTTTTAAAATTATAGTCTAAACTAGACTTATAAATATACAGGGTGTTCCCAAGCATAGTGGGAATACCCCTTTCACAGTTCATAACACTAACTCCATATATGGACATAGCCATACCTGGGAAATTCCCCACTCTGGAGTCCAGACTGAAGCAGGGGGCCCCCTTAGAGGATCGGGTCCCACTGCAGCTGTTTCCACCAGTCCCGAGGTTCGGGGCAGTGGTAGATTGATTCGGGGCCCTGGCCCCGGATAAAAAGCCCTAGCGACGCCCCTGGTGCAGAGGGGACAATTATAAATACAAGAGCACTTCTAAGGGACACAGCGGGCACAGTATTGTAGGTAGCAGCAGGATAAGGCTTTTGGGGCACCAGGAGGGTGAAGTTGGATAAGTAAATTGCCTTGTGTGGCAAATTCTGCAGCGATGAGACGTGGCTGAAATAATTCATCATGGCAGACTGGTTGAAAGATGAGGAAAGAGAACGTCTACATTAGAGGAGGCTGGATGTAAGAGGTATGTGATGCTGTTTCTAATGTAATTCAAATAAGCCTTTAGATGTAGGGCTGGGGCAGAGGGGCTGGATTGAGAATTTGGCACGCATGGCAGTGGAGGGCAGGGGGTCATTTAAATTTTCACCTATGGCAGCAGAAAAGGTAGAATTGTCCCTGGCCACAGGTTTTGAATGTATCTGTCTCCTAAGGACTATCATATGGTTGCAGATAGACAGGGGGCCACTTCCTGGCTGGTTGTCCTGATTAGGGACCCCAGACATAACTTTGTTTTGGGACGCCAAAATGCTAAGCCCGCCCTTGCCCATAACAATATATGTTACTGTCACTTTGACATTACAAATGCCGTCTTGGTGTTAAAGAGCTTGAAAGGGTTTGTATACAGTCCTAGGAAACCTCAGAGTGTTACATACAACTTTTTAGGGCAATCGGGACACTGTCAATTCAAACCCAATTAAAATCAAATTTGACCGCCAAATTCAACCAGATTTTACCCAAAATGAATACTGGTAAATTCAATAATCTCTAGATATAACTAGTGACTTTGTCAATATGGGATATCCCCAATCATTCTGACAAACCCACTGAGAGAAGGATTGTGTAGCACATTAAGAATAGAACATTGCTTCTTGGCAAGAACATAATGCCTTGTAGAGGCACTATATCGTGGCCACAAAGTTTGTGGCACACAAAGTTCCTGTGGGCCTATATTACATGCATGCATTCCTGAGAACGACACACATCTGATAACATTTTTACCATTTAAAACGAAAATTTATAACAAAACAGCAATTTTTATACACATGCCCAAAGGTTATGATTTACATTGAACACTTTACGTTACATGTAACAGATCATGTATGCATTGGTTTTCTTCATTCATAAGTTGATGAAAATATTCCTAGATAGAGAACCTTGAAGATGATATCAGAAGGAGTGAAGAAACACTGTACCTTGACAATGTCACCGAGACGTAAGTTGTTAGGAAACAGCTGTCACTGAGCTCTGAATGAAGCTCCAGAAGTGTGAGTCATACATGATTAATGTGATATTTATACATGGGATAATGCACCTCCTAACCTCAAATATAAGGCTGCTAGAAGTAAGACATAAGCAGGGACAGGTCTATAGGTTCAGCTGTTTTCTATAAAAGAGGAGCTTTGTATTTTTTCAGTATACTCTTATGTTTTATAACATGGTCTGTCCCTGTTACATTTGGGGAACATCATACAATGATGTGATGAAATATTTATTGAATTATTGGTATCAACATATTGTGAAAGTAATATATAAACTGTGGATAATTGATTGGACTATTGCTGCAGTATGACATATTGATACATATAGATCTTCCATGAGAACCATAGCAGCTAGTTGAAGATTAGGAGATTAAGTATGAATTAAGTATTAAGTATGAATGATTATACAAATAATGGGGGGGTTTTATCATTTGCAGTGGTTTTGGTGTCAGTTTTAAGTCTGTCTGTGTTTTGTGAGGTTGTGCCAAATTTATTAAATGGCACACACAGTAATAATATATTTGACACACTGCAATGTGGTTTATGGCTATGTCTGTAAAAGTACACCAGGTGTTTGCCTGGCGTGGAAATGCACCTGTTTTGCGACTTTTACCAATGACTCAAATAGTAATTGTGCCTTCATGTCTAAACACAAAACATGTCCTAAAACATAGACTACTTTGAAAAGCGGTAAAGTAAGGGGCAAGTGAGTAAAGGTTGCAGACTTTCGCACAAATAAAAACGTGTAACAATTCATGCAACAAAATATCACCAAAAATGGACCTCAATAGAATGATATATGTCCCCCAATGTTTTCCTAAAGCTACATTGGGAATTATGTCAACAATCCAAAGAACTTTAGGACAGTTTTGTTATTTAGCTAGCTTAAACAGAAGGCAGACATTTGGGGTCATTTATCAAACTGGTCTAAAGTAGAACTGGCTTAGTTGCCCATAGCAACCAATCAGATTCCACCTTTTATTTTCCAAAGGAGTTGTCAAAAATGAAAGGTGGAATCTGATTGGTTGCTATGGGCAACTAAGCCAGTTCTACTTTACACCAGTTTTATAAATGACCCCAATTGAGCTTCTTAGCCTTCTAGAAAGGTTTCTTCTTCATACTCTCACTAGAGTCTGTTTTTGGGCCTCATAGAAAGCTACATGTTCTATGGTGATCTAAATTCAGTAGGGTTCTTGGTTGTTTCCTCTTTAAAAAGAAGACAATTGCAAACTGACAGGATCTAAACACCTCAACTTCTCTAAACACTACTGTGCTTACAAAGGCACATTAATCTTGATGACCACAATTCTTAACTGAGACACATAAGCATAAAGGCGGCACTATTACTTCACCAAACCAAGTATAAATGGTAATATAACACTACTTAACTGTGTCTAACTTCATTCAGATACCTGCTGATTCCAAAGGCACAATGCCTAGGACTGTGGTACACAAACCCACATTTGTCTCACACTTGCCATGCCAGGCAATAGTCAGTCACAATTCTGACCTTGAATTCAAGAGTTCTGAGCACTCATGAGTCTCTTTCAAATTAATTGGTTTGGCTCACTTCAGCATAGTGTGCAAGTTAGATTGCAGGGTGGTTGTAACCCCTGGAAATGGGCAGTGTATAACGTGATGGAAAAATTAATCAAGTCAGCAAAAGAGACAATATGGACAATAACAATACCTTTGTAAGTGCCTTGTATTAACTTAGTTTACATGATAAATGCCATTTGCTGAGATAACCCATTTAATCATCTAGTAGGCAAACTCACTATAGAATCATGTACAGGCCATGATCTAGGACCACTCCACCTCTATAACACTCTTCCCACAGTCCACTGAAATTCATACACCATGTGCCACACCTAAAGCCTATAGGACAACCAGGTTTATGCTATAGTTCCTCTATAGTCCTCAGACAACTGGCTTATATCATAGCCCTGACCAGACCTACTGTGAACAGTTAAGAAAATTGAAAATGAAATAATCTCCAAAAGACATAACGTTAAAGATGACACATTCCCTTTGTATTTTAAGCAAAAGTAATATGCTATTTTCATCTTTTACATTTTCAAAATAACCAAAAAGGAAAAGGGTCCAAAGCAAAAGTTTGGGCACCCTGCATGGTTAGTGCCTAGTAACACCCCCTGTGGCAAGAATCAGAGCTTGTAATCACTTTTTGTAACCAGCCAAGAGTCTTTAATGTTTGCTTGAGGTATTTTCATCCATTCTTCCTTGCAAACATCTTCCATTTCAGTGAGGTTCCTGGACCACCTTGAATACATTGCTCTTTTGAGGTCTATCCGCAGATTTTCAATGGTGTTCAGATCTGGGGACTGAGAGGGCTGTGGTAAAACCTTCCGCTTGCGCCTTTTGAGGTACGTAGTCTATTGTTAATTTTGAGGTGTGTTTAGGATTATTTTCCATTTGTAGAAGCGATCCTCTTTCTTGTTTCATCTTCAGCTTTTTTACTGTTGGTGTTATGTTTGCTTCCAGAATTAGCTGAAATTTAATTGAATCCATTCTTCCCTGTACCTATGAAATGTTCCCCATGCCATTGGCTGCAACACAACCCAAAAGGATGATTGATCCACCCCCATGCTTAAAGAAGACCTTTCACCACTGCTGACGTGCCTGTTTTAATAGCTTGATGCATTCTCCATGTAATAACAATTCTGGATCATCTATTCTTATGACTGTATGTTGTGCCATTCCTTTATTATTTCTACTAGAAGTTATGAATGGATTGCTAGCAGTCTGCAGTAAGGGTACAGAGGGATGCCAACCAGTTGGGGGGGGGGGATGTACCTGCACAGACTCACTCTATCCAATCAGTGCTGCCATTTCCAGAATGTGCAAGTACACACCCAACTGTTTACCTCCCCTTTTTACCCTTACTGCAGACTGCTAGCAATTTATTCATAACTTCTAGTAGAAATAATAAAGAAATGGCAAACATACAGAATTGTTATTACATGGGGAATGCATGTAGCTATCAAAACAGGCATATCAGGAATGGTGAAAGGTCCTCTTTAATGGCTAGAGATGTATTCTTTTCATGAAATTCTTTGCCCTTTTTTTCTCCATACATACCTTTGCTCATTGTGGCCAAAGAGTTCTATTTTAACTTCATCGGTCCACAAGACTGGTTTCCAAAATGCATCAGGCTTGTTTAGATGTTCTTTTTCAAACTTATGATGCTCAATTTTGTGGTTAGGATGCAGGGGTGGTTTCCTTCTGATGACTATTCCATGGAAGTCATATTTGTGCAGGTGTCACTGAATGGTAGAACAAAGTACCACAACTCCAGAGTCTGCTAAATCTTCCTGATGGTCTTTTGCAGTCAATCGGAGGTTCTGATTTGCCTTTGTAGAAATTCTAGAAGCAGCTGTCTCTGAATTTTTTCTTGGTCTTCCAGACCTTCTCTTGACCTCTATTCTTTCTGTTGATTTCCATTTCTTAAATACATTTGGAACTGCAGAAATAGCAGTCTGAAATACTTTGCTATCTTAGCATTCTCCAGCTTTATTTATAAAGCTTTGAAAATTAAATCACTTAAACTTCCCTAGCTTTGATTGTGATGAAGCCTTAACCCTAGCAGCCTATTTAAGGTCTGAGACCTCTTTTCAGGGCTAGTAATTAATCAGGCAGGGAGAGAGAGAGACAGGGAGAGATAGGGAGAGACAGAGAGATACAGGGACAAAGACCAGCTGCAGGGCCACAGAGTGAAGTGAAAAATGTCTGGAATGGATAAGCAAAAGGGGTCCAGTTCCAGCCAGACCTCGAGCTCTAAAAAAAAGGAGAAAGTGGCACAGGGCAGAAGTGCCAAAGGACCTGTAGCCAGAGCATTTACTAGTAGTATTCGCAATACTTGGCCATTGTTCCACCAGGCGCACCAAGGCGCAAAAGTGTAGTGGAGGAGAAAGTGGATGAGGTAGTGGAATGGATGGCACGCTCATCCCAGTCTCAGCCGGATGATCTGCTGTCATCTGCTGATACAGTATCCATAAGAAGCCAGGGGTCAGACTCAGAGCGTTCCTCCTGCTCCACCATTCCTCTCCAGCAAAGCCCATCATATTCGTACGCACTTTGTACGCTTATGCGTACTTGTTCAAATAGGTTGCGTATCTTTTTACCTGAACATTCGTTATTAGTGCGCGAATGTTTGCTAAAAGCCATATAATTACGTATATTGTGTACGCAAATTCAACGAATCTATTTGTCGAATATACGAATCTTAGGAAAAGTTTGGCGAATGTTCGGTGAATAAAATTTTGCATGATTCGCTCATCTCTACTCCCAACCTATGGTCACCACATATGGTCTTTCCTGCCTCCAAGCAGGACAAGTTTTACCCCTAAGGCAAATAAATACTGTCCTTTATTTTGTTGGCACCACATCACTTCTGGAAGACTATTACTAGTTATGCTTTATACTGCTTACCAGGGCTTACAACCCAAAGGCTATGTTCAGCAGGATTCCTTGGCACACCATGGGGCAACCACCACAGATTTGTTTACAGCTCCTTAAAGGCGTTGGCTACTTTCCGACTACTGTTGACCAATATCTATGTTAGATGACTATTTGGTACTTACTAATATAACTTTTGTTGGTAGTCTGTGCCATTTGCTATATTTCATAAGCCATGTCCAATTGTTGGGCAAATCTTCTGTCCTGTTCGCATAAAGATTCCTGTCGATAAGATGGCTGCTGATGGAGGGTCATGGTATCTGACACATCACTCAACCTCCTACATTCAAACAGCCTGCACCTACACTAAATTTCCTACAGTTCAAGTGTAGATGGCAGGTGCAGTGTATTTAAATGGGGAAGACATCACATGGAGGTGATTTGCCTAGTCACATGACCATCCATCAGCAGCCATTTGGACAAGACAAACAAGGGGGCATATCTTATGAAAAACAGAAAATGGCGCAGAGTATCAGCAAAGGCTATATCACTAAGTTAGTTCCATATAATTATCTTATATACATGTTGGTCAACAGTAGCCAGAAAGTGGCCAATCCCTTTAATTATACCTTACACTATATCGCCATCTAGTGGCCAAAGCTAAATATTACAGCATATGAACATGACATATATACAATGCAATACACACAGTACACACAAATAGACAATGTGCCAGTGTATATAAATAGGATATACTTCAGACCTTCCACATAAGTGGTAGCATGGTGTTCAGCCTTCCTCCCAAGTAGAACTGGTTTTACAGCCATAATATGAAACCTAAACCTCACCCTCTTAAAGCCATGTGGTACTGGCCTATTTTGGGAACATTTTTGTTATTGGTACCATCATTGTAATTAGCAATGTAGCATTAACTTGGCTCCTTCTCCTAATGGATATGCACTTGAAGCAATATTGGTTCCTGCATAGGAAATGTGGTATCTTATTTTATCAATACACTGGTAGAAATGTAAAGTGTGTAAAAATTATGTCACCAGTTTCTAAAATCTGCGTGGGATGTTTCCTGTGCAGTAGTTTTCCATGTCCAGCATTTCACATCTTTATAACATGCTCAATCAACAGGAACATATGTTGTAAATTCTTTATCAAACAGAATGCATAATGAAATGGTGAAAGACTGCTGGAAACAGCTGCTACAACAACCGTGCGAGATGTGCTCGCTGCTGAATAGAGAACATTTTGTAAATGAAGGCTAACCTTTCGTAGGCAGGAATACATTTGATTACATACAGAGTGTGCATATTAATGTAGCATTTTATCCTGAACAGAATAAGTAACTGGAAGCTTATTTACTTGATAAAGAGCTAGCTGGACCTATTTTTGGGACACATGTCCAACCTCCACTGTCAAGGCAGGGAAGCGGATCTGCAAATGAGATATCTGTCCTGGTCTTATCTAGGATAAGTTGTCTCAGTTGGGGCATACTGTACATTATATGAAGTAGAAAAGAAGCATAAAGTGTCACTAACTAAACTAAAAACCTTTTGATATGTCGAAGAGATGTATCAAAAGTTTGGTTTTAGTCTTAGTGTTGAGAACACCAAGAAGTTGTAGAATGAGGGGAGAGAAGCTCACGCATATCGTGTTCTCAATGCATATCGTGTTCTCAATAGAAGTCTATAAGCCCATCTTTTTTTTTTTTTTTTTTACTTTATTCTTTATTAATAATTTATATACAATCATACAGCATGATCATATTTTTCAAATCAATAATCAGTGTATTTTTGTAGTATTGTACAATAATTTATTACAGATATTGGAATGTTTTAAATTATTAAGAATTTTGTCTATAAGCCCATCTTGATTCCGTCCTCAGCAGTAAGGAGAAAGAGCACGATATGTGTGCACTTCTCTCGCCTTGTCCTAGAGATCGGTGGGGGTCTCAGCCCCCCACCGATCAAATCTTTTGATATGTCTCTATAATATATCAAAAGTTTTTTGAAAAGGTAGTGCTGCTTTAAAGGTTGTTCTAGTTCAGCAAAAACTCAGACAGCTGTAAGTGTGGTAAAATAATAAAATATAGAAGAAGGACAGAAGAAAACAGAACAGAAATCCTGGCGCTTTTGCTAGAAGACTTCTAGACAGGTACATGTAAAATGTAGTTCCTTTATATGGTTGTCAACACGTTTCAAGGGCAAAAAGCCCTCTTTATCAGACACATTTACAGGGGTACTCTAGGAATTAAGAAAATAAAAATACTTAAATATTACTTTATGATAAATATTTTCCATAATGGCTCCTTTTGTCTAGGGAGCAATCATTAGGAGAAATAAAATGGCCGCCGTCCTATTAGTGCACACAGAACCTGTCCTAATCACACAGCAGGCCAAGTTACTTTAAAACACTGAAGTAAAGAGCTGCCTCATCCTCCTCTCTGTTTGTCAGAAATGATGATCCTGAATATATGATCTTTAGCTGAATCTCTGTAGGAATGGAGTTCATGAGGAGATGTTTTCCAGTCTGTCCTGTCCGTCCTCCCATACTAAACAGAGATTCGGCTAAAGTTTTTATTATCTGTATTCAGGATCGTAATCCCTGACTAGTAGGGCAGAGAGGAGGATGAGGCAGCTCTTTACCTCAGTGTTGTAAAGTAACTTGTCCTCCTGTGTGATTAGGACAGGTTTTGTGTGTACTAATAGGACGGCGGCCATTTTATTTCTCCTAATGATTGTTTCCCAGACAAAACGAGCCATTATAACTAATGAAAGGTATTTTCATTTTCTTAATTCCCGGAGAACCCCTTTAAGATAAAATATGCCATACTTATTCCATATATCCCTTGCTTCTTTTAGCACTGACATATTCATCCTAGCTGCAGAAGTGACATTCCATGTACAAAGGTCAACGTGCAGCCAATCACTGGTCTCAGTAATACACAGGATGTGAGGCCAGTAATGGTGGCTGCATGGGGTGACCTGTGTGTATGGAACATTACCGCTGCAGCCAGGAATACAAACAGCAGCAGGGAGGACTGGAGGTTAGAACAGAAAATGTCAGGAGAGAATAGGGGTAAGTACCATACCTCTTCCTTTGTTATTTTAGACCATCTCTATCTGCCCCCTGAGCTTTTATTAAACTCAGACAACTCCTTAAACTATAAGTTCATAATTGCAAATGCAATGCATAAATGTACAGTATCAGGCAATTTGCTTATATTAAGCATTAGAAGTTACATCATTGTATCATTTAATAATATCTTCAATGAAATCCATTACTGTCTGCTTTAAGTTTGCCATTGGATGTAGCGTATAAAGGAAGGTTATGTAGAAAAATGTCCCTCTTATCAACATGCTGAATATAGGAAAGCCAGGTTCCTCTTCCTTTTTATTCACATGTTAAACACGACACATTTGCAAGATCTGTTATGTCCAATGACGACCAGTTGGCAAGTTCCCGATGTGGTCAGACCCCATTGGTATATTGGTGACCTATCCTGAGGACAGGCAATCAGTATTTAACTCCTGGAACACCCACTGTAGTATCTTACCCAGCTCCAATAGTTGCATTATGTGTATTTATGTATTTGTATGGCCTTGTTTTACATTTCTGTGGTCCCTCCATATGTTCATTGCCAGAAAAAAACGAGACCAGAAGAGTTTATTTTTTTGTCAAGGTCAAACCTATTCTCAGCTGCACAGAATACAGTACGTAACACACTATGGTTACTAACACAGAGGTGTAAAGAAAGTCATGATTCTTGGACAGGTTCCGGGCTCTTTGTGATAAGTTGTCTTTGATTTAGTCAAAGGTAACATTTAAGACCCCCTATAATATGCTGAGTTGACAACCACTGATCCACACAAATGACTTACGGCATAACCGTTTACTGTACCTTTGGTCATCTGTTCTCAATCTCAGGATTTATTTTTCCCTATAATATTTAATGGAGTTGTATACAAGTACAGTAGGCAGATGTTTTATTTCTTATGCATTCGCCAAATTCTTCTGGAATCATACTACAGGTGAACGTCAGGTACAAACTTTAAGTTAGAATGAATTGTTCAAAAAATTAGAATTCTGGCAAGATCGTTAGAAAAAAAGGTAATAAAACTTGTCTTATTGAGATATATATATATATATATATATATATATATATATACAGTACAGACCAAAAGTTTGGACACACCTTCTCATTCCAAGAGTTTTCTGTATTTTCATGACTATGAAAATTGTAGATTCACACTGAAGGCATCAAAATTATAAATTAACACATGTGGAATTATATACTTAACAAAAAAGTGTGAAACAACTGAAAATGTGTCTTATATTCTAGGTTCTTCAAAGTAGCCACCTTTTGCTTTGATTACTGCTTTGCACACTCTTGGCATTCTCTTGATAAGCTTCAAGAGGTAGTCACCTGAAATAGTTTTCACTTCACAAGTGTGCCCTGTCAGGTTTAATAAGTGGGATTTCTTGCCTTATAAATGGGGTTGGGACCATGAGTTGTGTTGGGCAGAAGTCAGGTGGATACACAGCTGATAGTCCTACTGAATAGACTGTTAGAATTTGTATTATGGCAAGAAAAAAGCAGCTAAGTAAAGAAAAACAAGTGGCCATCATTACTTTAAGAAACTTTAAGGTTAGTCAGTCCAAAAAATTGGGAAAACTTTGGAAGTGTCCCCAAGTGCAGTCGCAAAAACCATCAGACGCTACAAAGAAACTGGCTCCCATGAGGACCGCCCCAGGAAAGGAAGACCAAGAGTCACCTCTGCTGCGGAAGATAAGTTCATCCCAGTCACCAGCCTCAGAAATCGCAGGTTAACAGCAGCTCAGATTAGAGACCAGGTCAATGCCACACAGAGTTCTAGGAGCAGACACATCTCTACAACAACTGTTAAGAGGAGACTGTGTGCAGCAGGCCTTCATGGTAAAATAGCTGCTAGGAAACCACTGCTAGAAGAAGAGACTTGTTTGGGCTAAAGAACACAAGGAATGGACATTAGACCAGTGGAAATCTGTGCTTTGGTCTGCTGAGTCCAAATTTGAGATCTTTGGTTCCAACCACCGTGTCTTTGTGTGACGCAGAAAAGGTGAACAGATGGACTCTACATGCCTGGTTCCCACTGTGAAGTATGGAGGAGGAGGTGTGATGGTGTGGGGGTGCTTTGCTGGTGCCACTGTTGGGGATTTATTCAAAATTGAAGGCATACTGAACCAGCATGACTACCACAGCATCTTGCAGCAGCATGCTATTCCATCCGGTTTGCGTTTAGTTGGACCATCATTTATTTATCAACAGGACAATGACCCCAAACACAACTCCAGGCTGTGTAAGGGCTATTTGACCAAGAAGGAGAGTGATGGGGTGCTACGCCAGATGACCTGGCCTCCACAGTCACCAGACCTGAACCCAATCGAGATGGTTTGGGGTGAGCTGGACCGCAGAGTGAAGGCAAAAGGGCCAACAAGTGCTAAGCATCTCTGGGAACTCCTTCAAGACTGTTGGAATACCATTTCAGGTGACTACCTCTTGAAGCTCATCAAGAGAATGCCAAGAGTGTGCAAAGCAGTAATCAAAGCAAAAGCTGGCTACTTTGAAGAACCTAGAATATAAGACACATTTTCAGTTGTTTCACACTTTTTTGTTAAGTATATATATAATTCCACATGTGTTAATTCATAGTTTTGATGCCTTCAATGTGAATCTACAATTTTCATAGTCATGAAAATACAGAAAACTCTTTGAATGAGAAGGTGTGTCCAAACTTTTGGTCTGTACTATATATATATATATATATATATATATATATATATATATACTGTATATATATATATATATATATATATATATATATATATATATATATATCAGGATGAATGTCAAGATCTAACTTATGAGCTCTTCATTCTAATAGCTGCAGAATAAAATTGTGATTGATTTTATTAAGTTATTTTTTATTGTAACCAAGAAAGCACCCTATGTCCAGGCATTACAATAGATTCTGGGATTCCAACCCTAAAGAGTGCAGAGTTATGAATGCAGCCCTGATCTATAATACACTCATGACCAGTACAAGATAAGTACTGTAATGTTCTGACCAATTTATTGAGCGTTTTATGTACGATAATTCTATTCAAATTGTAAAATGGTCTCCAAAGTTGACCAGTCTGAAATGCTATTCTAGGGAGAAAATCTGATCCAGTGGTTATTTCCAGCTCCTCTTGTGAGACAATTTTCTCAAATGAGGCCCGCGGAAGCTATAGATTGTTCATTCGGAGATCCAACTAATATGACCTTTTTAAAAGGGCTGTCCTATCTGGACATTTATGGCATATCCACATGATATGCCACAAATGCCTGGTAGGTGCTAACCCCACCCATGGGACCCACTCCGATCTTCAGAATGAGGCCCCATCTCTTGACACTCTAAATGGAGAGGAGGCTGCACATACACGGCCCTCTCTCTCTTCTCTTTTATGGGACTTCCAAACATAGTCATGCATAGGGTCATTCACATATGCCCAGCGATTGAGTTCAGTTTCCCTCTGGTGTGGTACAGAAAATGCAGGAGAAAAGCTGAAGCTAGAACTGATCCCATAGTTTTGTATGCGACCAGTCAAATTCATCCAGTGCATTAGCTGAGATGCTGGATGTCAAATAGCACTGCATGAAAAAACGCTGCAGACTATGTTTTTCTGTCCACAGCTATTGGTCTATAGATGCCGAACGAGTTTACCTTATGTGAATATATGATGACGATATTTATGTTGGCTCATTAAGGATTACTGTGCTTCTATGTATACCTATGCTTACGTGCATTCTACTCCATAATTGTTTTTGAGCACTCCAGCAATATTGAGATTTAAACAGTCTTATCTTCATTCTTTACTTTTATTTTTATCATTTTTTGGTAATGAATTAGCCTCTTTTTATATCATATAGTCTCCTCCATTGCTTTACCCAACTGAGAGTGTGTTTTTCACTTATTACCTGCATGATCCATCTCTAATAAAACTATAGCATCATGGACCTTATTCCTATGGAAATTAATACAGTACCTGAGGGCAATATCAGGACAACATTAAATGATATCAGGTAAGTCATTTTCTTTGCAAATTTACTCTCTGACATGGAGAATAGCATTTGTGCATCATTCAAATGAGTAAAGCAGGTGACCTGTACAGGGTGATGTGTGCGCCTGTGGTTTGCACCTGCAGAACAATCAGAAACAGCGTCATATTGATTTACAATAGTCTCTCCTGACACAAATGCCTTTATATATTTACAGCAGTGACACACAGTCACACCACCTTAGGACATGTTCAGATGTGGCAGATTTCTTGCAGACTTTCAGTATACAGTACAATGGAAGCATATTGAGGTTTACAAAGTTTTCAAAATATCTGAATATTTCTCTACATTTCAAATCTGTACATAGCCGTATGGGTTTTTCTTTTGTTTTGTTTTTTTCGGCAGCACAAATTATATTTGTAAATGACACCATTAAAGGGGTTGGCTACTTTCAGGTTACTGTTTACCAATGCGTTTGTGATATGATTATATGGCATTTACTAATATAGCCTTTGTTGAAATTCGGTGCCATTCTCTACATTTCATTAGGTATTCCTCCTTGTTTACCAAGTCTTTTGAGCTGTCCACACAGAGGTCCTCTCCATAAAATGGCTGCTGATGGAGGGTCATGCGACCAGGCAAATCACCTCCTCCATTTAAATACACTGCAGATGACATCTGCACTTGTTCTGTAATTTAGTGCAGGTGCAGTGTGTTTAAAAGGAGGTGACGTCACATGCAGGTGTTTTGCCTGGTCAGATGACCCTCCATCAGCAGCCATTTTATGGACAGGACCTCTGTGTGGACAGCACAAATGACTTTGTAAACAAGGAGGCATAACTTATGAAATATAGAAAATGGTGCATAATTTCAACAAAGGCTATATAAGTAAGTACCATATAACCATCTCATAAACCTGGATAATACCTCCTCATGTTATGCTTTGATCTAATAACTGCTTCTCAGCATAATTAACATAGCTCCTCAGCGTCATAAATAGTATAGGCCCCTATGCTGCATACTATATATGAGGCATTAGTATACATTTTGATTAAAAAAAACTGCAGGTGCCGGCCTTTATGCTGAAGAGGGGCATCTCACGCCGGTGTGCCTAAATGCCGCGCAGAGCTGCAGCACATGCTCCCTGATGCTTGGGAGCACATCCTCATTGGCCCGTGGCTCCGAGGTCAACAAGGGCCAGCCCCCACTCCTGGCAACCGGACGCTGCTGCTGCACAGAGGTAATAGCAGCCGGAGGAGCCATGACAGCAGGAAATGGTTAACAGAGGAGTCTGCTCTGGGTTCTGATATTGATACCACAAATTACCTGTCTATTGATTTTTATAAAAAAAGTAATGAACAAAAACATTTTTAGCAAGGAAAATATTTAGGACATATTAGAGTTCATATGAATCTCAATAGAGGGGAACTGTTGACAAAGGGTGTCTCATACTCTGGTGGACCAGTCTCATCCATGTCTTAACCCCTTAATGACTAATGACGTACTATGTACGTCATTATGTGGTGTTAGTTACCGCATCCTGACGTGCACAGTACGTCATGAGCTCCAAGTGTCACCACAAGTACACTTGCGGTGAAACTTGCATGTAAACGGGTGTCACGGACAGCAGAGCTGTCCGGGAACCTGGCAAGGGACCAATCAGCGTGGTCCCTGCCTTAGAATCCCTGCGATTGGTCAGTCAGATTTGACTGACCAATCGCAGAATACAGCAGCGCAGCTCCGATCTCCTTGAGGAGATCGGGGCTGCGCTGCTATTTTTTTTTATTCATCAGGATGGTGAGCGGCACCCCCCAGCCCTCCCCGCCTGCTAAAGGCAGGAGCCTGGCCAGGCTTAGTGTAAAGGAAAAATACACTGTAGTACACTATATAGTGTACTGCAGTGTATTATATAGACATCAGATCCACTGGATCTTTAACCACTTCCCATCCGGGCCATTTACCCCCTTCCTGACCAGGCCTAATTTTGCAAATCTGACATGTGTGACTTCATGTGGTAATAACTTTGGAACGCTTTTACTTATCCAAGCAATTCTGAGATTGTTTTCTCGTGACACATTGTACTTCAAGTTAATGGTAAATTTGAGTCGATAAGTTTTAATTTTATTTATAAAAAAATCCAAAAGTTAACGAAAATTTGAAAACATTCACCGTTCTAAATTTGAATCTCTCTCCTTTTAAGACAGATAGTGATACCCCATAAAATCCTTTTTAATTTACATTCCCCATATGTCTACTTTATGTTGGCATAATTTTTGTAGTGTCATTTTATTTTTTTAGGACAGTAGAAGGTTTAGAATTTTAAACGCAATTTTTGCAAATTTGCAAAATTAACTTTTTTAAGGACCAGTTCAGTTCTGAAGTCAGTTTGTGAGGCTTACATAATAGAAACCACCCATAAATGACCCCATTTTAGAAACTACACCCCTCAAACTATTCAAAACTGGTTTTAGAAATGTTGTTAACCCTTTAAGTATTCCACAGGAATTAAAGCAAAATAGATGTGAAATTTCAAAATTTCACTTTTGTTTTTCAGATTTTCCATTTTAATCATTTTTTTCCTGTAACACATCAAGGGTTAACAACAAAACAAAACTCAATATTTATTACCCCAATTCTGCAGTTTGCAGAAACACCCCACATGTGGTCGTAAACTGTTATTTGGGGATAAGCCAGGGCTCAGAAGGGGAGAGCAGCATCTGCATTTTCTAACATGGAATATTTTGTCATGGTTTGTAAGAGTGATAACTTTTTAATTTTTTTGTGGAATGAGCTGCGTGAGGTCTTAGTTTTTGCGGGACAAGCTGTGCTTTTTATTGGCACCATTTTGGGGTACATCCGCCTTTCTGATCACTTTTTAATCTAATTTTTGGGAGGTTAAGTCACACAAAAAAGCAGTTTAGGGGCATTTTTCTATATTTTTTTTTACACCGTTCACTTGATGGGGTAGATCATGTGATACTTTTGTAGAGCCAGTTGTTACGGATGCAACAATACCAAATATGTCTATGTTTGTTTTATTTTTATTTTTTTTACATTTTACTCAATAAGAACATTTTTAGAAAAAAAATCATGTTTTTGTGTTGCAATTTTTTAAGAGCCATATTTTTTCCATTTTTCTGGCTATGATCTTGTGTGAGGGCTCATTTTTTGTGGGATGAGGTAACGTTTTTATTGCTATCATTTTGGGATGCATACGACTTTTTGATTGTTTGATATTATGTTTTTTGGTAGGTGAGGTGACAAAAAAAAGCTATTTTGGCATAATTTTTATTAGATTTTTTTACGCAGTTCACTTGATGGGGTAGATCATGTGATATTTTTATAGAGCCGGTCGTTTCAGATGCGGTAATACCAAATATGTCTATTTTATTTATTTTTTTTTATTTGTAACGTTTTTTTAATGACATATTTGGAGGAAAATTATTTTTTTATGTGATTTTTATTTATTTTTATATAATACTCTATTTTTTTATTTTTTTATTTTTTATTTTACACTTTGTGTCCCCCATAAGGTCATACAAGACCTCAGGGGGACATTTAACTTCACTTTTTTTTTTTTTTTTTTTTACACTTGATTTCTCCTGTAACTGTGGCTGACATAGTAGTCACAGTTACAGGGGAAATACATCCCCAGAGAGGCGGTACTGTACAGCCTCAGTGCAGGGCTGATCGGCTCTATGAGAGACCCGGCAGCTCCTGCACTCTCCCTGCCTCGGCAATCACGTGACCGCCGGGCGGGAACAGGAAGCGCAATAGCGCTTCCTGCTCTGTATACACAGCGCTCAGTGAGCGCTGTGTATACACCGATCTACAAGGCAGGGACCCCTGAGAACGGTCCCTGCCTTCTCTTTGGGGTACCCTGCTGTCACTGACAGCAGGTACCCCACTGTGCAGCTGCACGATTAGCGTGCAGCTGCTATTTCTGAATGGACGTTCAGAAACGTATTTTTTGAGAAAAAACATATTTTTTCTCAAAAATGCTTTATTATGTAAAACTGAAACAAACAAACAAAGAAAGTAGACATATTTGATATCATCACATCCGTAACAATCTGCTCTATAAAAATACCACATGATCTAACCTGTCAGATTAACATTATAAAAAACTAAAAATAAATACAGTACTAAAACATCCATTCTTCGGTTACCTTGCCTCCCAAAAAAAGTAATATAGAGCGATTAAAAATCATATGTACCCAAAATAGTACCAATAAAACTCATCTTATCCAGTAGTTTCCAAAATGGGGTCACTTTTTGGTTGTTTGTACTATAGGGTGCATCTGGGGGGCTTCAAATGGGACATGGTGTCTAAAAACCAGTCCAGCAAAATCTGCCTTCCAAAAACCATACGACGCTCCTTTCCTTCTGCGCCCTGCCATACAGCAGTTTACCACCACATGTGGGGTGTTTCTGTAAACCGCAGAATCAGGGTAATAAATATTTGAGTTTTGTTTGGGTGTTAACCTTAGATGTGTTAAAGAAAAAATGGACTAAAATGGAAAATCTGCCAAAAAGCTCCATTTTCCTTTAATTCTTGTGGAATACCTAAATGGTTAACAAAGTTTATAAAATCAGTGTTAAGTAACTTGAGGGGTGTAGTTTCCAAAATGGGATCATTTATGGGGGGTTCTACTATGTAAGCCCCACAAAGTGACTTCAGACCTGGTCCTTAAAAAGTGGGTTTTGGAAATTTTCTTAAATTTTAAGAATTGCCTCTAAAATTCTAAGCCTTCTAATGTTCCAAAAAAATAAAATGAAATTTACAAAATGATGCAAACATAAAGTAAACATATGGGGAATGTTAAATAATAAATATTTTATGAGGTATCACTTTCAATTTTAAAAGCAGAGAAATTGAAATTTTGAAAATTGTGAATTTTTCAAAATTTTTGGTAAAGTTGGGATTTTTTCATAAATAAAGGTGACATATATTGACTCAAATTTATGACTGTCATGAAGTACAATGTGTCACGAGAAAACAATCTCAGAATGACTTGGATAAGTAAAAGTGTTCCAAAGTTATTACCAAATAGAGTGATACATGTCAGATTTTCAAAAATAAGCCTGGTCACGAAGGTGCAAAATGGCCCGGTCATTAAGGGGTTAAACGGTCAGTTGTTCTTTTTTTATTGGCCGGCATGTAATATCATATTTGGGTTGCTGCAGTTTCCCCTTATCATCAGATCAATCATTGGTGAGGTTTGCACATCCATAAGAAAACATATTTTAAAAAAAATATAATCCAAACAGTGTATTGGTCTGCAGTCAAAACTCTTTAGGTCTATACTTTTATGTGTTTTACTCTTTACAAGCAACTTTTAGCATTTCTGTGAGGCATTAAGTGACCCGAGCAGTAATAAAATGTATATAATAATAGTCTGTGGGGAACAATATACAATATCATGATGACTTTTATTAGGAAGCCTTCAATCAATACCATTCAATCATCATCTGTCTTTTCTCATGATATATAAGCCAATATTTAAGACCATGGTAATTTTTTGCACAAGTCAATTTGTTAAGTGCTTATCAGTATATATTTTTATTACATGACCATTCATCATGCTTATTAGTTAGCAGGACGTTAAAAGATGCTGGGAATTAAAGGGGTTCTCTAGTTACGAATACATTCAGGTCAATAAAAAATTCAAGACATGCTCTAACCTGCTAGCATACTCTTTCTTACAATTAAGTCCCCGACAGATGACATTAAGGCCTCATGCACACGACTATATGTATTTTGCGGTCCACAAAACACTGATCCGCAAAATATACGGATGACGTCCATGTGCATTCCGTATTTTGCGGAACGGAACAGCTGGCCCCCAATAGAGCAGCCCTATGCTTCTCCATAATGCAGACAATAATAGAACATGTTCTATTCCTTTGCAGAATGGACATACGGAAACAGAATGCACACAGAGTCACTTCTGTTTTTTTTTTTTGCGGAACCCATTGAAATGAATGGTTTCGCATATGGTCCGCAAAAAAAAAAAAGGGAATGGACACCTAAAGAAAATACGTTTGTGTGCATGAGGCCTAAGTGGGGATGTTTCTTTACTTAGCTTTGATCTATGGACACGGGATATGTGCGTATATTCATTGCACCTTGGCCCTTACGCATCTAGAAAAGACAGCCCCATAGCAAACTTTGGAGTTCCCCACCACTACGTAGTGTTATTCTCTGGCTTGGTACAATTACAGCAATACCAAATATATTTAGGGTTTTTTTATGTTTTACTACTTTTGTACAATAATAGGGCATTTTATGGAAAAAATGACAAGACAGGGAAAGTGTAAAATGCTAACTTTACTGATGTTTGTGTGAGTATGGTACAAGTGTTTGGTATGACTTATTTTACACCATGATCTGGACACTGTTAAACGATTTGGTCATGGTATCAATAAATGGTCTAATTAGATGCAGACAGGGTGATAAGATGGTAAAGTATTCATATTTTCACTCCTTTTCTGGAAAAAAGACCTCCCCCCATATGAGACAAAGAGAGGGCTAGTATGTTTTGTGATTGATGGAGGGAGAAAGGGATAACAAGCAAAGAAGTCCATGTTACTCCTCCCCCTGGGGTCATGTGCAATAGTTACACAGGGGAGCAAGATCTACATCTTTCTCCTCTCCCTGCAGCCTATCAGTATGTATCCAGTGGGCTGCTTTACCCTGCTCTATCCCAGGCTGTATAGAATTTAGACATATTCAGTCTTGTTTTAAATCTGACAATCTAAGCTTTAAAACAAGACTGGTATTGCAATGCTAGCCACTAGTGATGAGCGAAGCAAGCTTCGGATGTTACATCCAAAGTCGCTTTGTTCATAACTTCAGAATAATACTGTATGGAGATCTGTCTCCATACAGTATTAGAATGTATGGGCTCTGATGAGCCGAAGTTAGTTATTCGTGAACTGGGGTTTGGTTCCAAGGTACCAGTAGGAACCAAATCTGAGTCCGTTTTCAAGTTTTAAAAATCAATTACCATAGCTATTCAATGAAGCCATGCACGACTTTGCGAGTAACTAACTTCAGCTCATCAGAGCCCATACTTTCTAATACTGTACAGAGACGGATCTCCATACAGTATTTATCCTAGGTTATGAATGAAGCGACTTTGGATTTAACATCTGAAGCTTGCTTCGCTCATCACTACTAGCCACTATACAGCAAAAAATAGAACCTTTATCAAATAGGTCAGGAATGTGATCTGCACGTGTTACTTGCAGATCTTAGTGCTGATCTGATTTCCAAAGGCTCTCGGTCTGGCTGTACAGTAGCTGTCTGGTTCTTACGCTTAGTTTATTAGTATTAAAGCAAGATTTTATATGGCCAACTGCTATCCATATACATTACATACAGTATACAGTATTTCATGGAGCTCATATATCTAGCTGCTATACAGAGATAGAGCAGGTTAAACTCATCCTCCCTTCATGGGGCCCTATAACAGCTTCTATGGCTGCTACAGTGGTACTCCCACCCCTGCTAAGAGGACTAAAAGCATTCTTCATGTTCAATACATGTAGACAGAGCTTTCTTACTAAACAAAAGAACCAGGTATTGTGTGTATACATCAGGGATCAGCAACCTGCGGCACTCCAGGTGTTCTGAAACTACAACTCCCAGAATGCTCCATTCACTTTTATAGGCGTTATAAGAACAGCCAGGCATGTTTGCATTGCTGGGAGTTGTGGTGAAGGTTGTGATGCCTGGTATATACCATAGATCCCACAATGAACCTATTCTAAACTTTAGCAGCATTGGCACTAGAGATGAGCGAATCATTCAAAAAATGATTCGCCGAACTTTTCCTAAAATTCGTATATTTGACGAATAGATTCGTTGTATTTGCGTACAAAATATACGTTATTATGTGCTATTAGCGAACATTCGCTCACTAATAATGAACGTTCATTTACAAAATGTGCGCAACTTCTTAGAAGACGTACGCATGAGCGTACAAATAGCTTACGAATCTCAGCGTACTATTGTCTAAGCGATTACGTAATACGCAGGCACGTACGAGGAGAGGCCGCGACGTGCGCTCCTCAGAGGCAGAGTGAATATTCAAGACATATATATGGTAAAGTGCAAATACATTATTATAGGTATAATATAAAACATTTTAAATATCACCTACCTAGTATGCTCACGGACACGTTTAAGTCTCTTTTCTTCTGCTGCTTGTCATAGAACTGGAGCAGAGTCCCAAACTCAGTCGCAATTTGTAATCCACATAGGTAAAATTGTAATCCAAATGGGTAAAAAAAAGCAGCAAAGGTTCCTTAAAAAACTCTCTTTCAAGGGGCTTCCCAAATAACCTGAAAAGGGGGAAAAAGGGGTGAGGCGCACGAATGCGCAACTTAATTTCATGAGTTGCCTCGTCATCCTCCCGCGCTGGAGAAAGGGGCGGAACTACCAGGGAGGAGTCTGCATCGCTGAATTGAATTCGTACGCAACAGCGTATAGAGTAACTAAATTATACGTAGAATAGCGTATAATTTATAGGACACACTACGTAGCGAATGCGTACAAAAGCGAAGCGAATCACCTAATATTCGGATTCGCTTCGCAGCTGAAAAATCCCAAGATTCGATACGAATCTACGAAGCGGCGAATAGATTCGCTCATCTCTAATTGGCACTTAGATATCGGAGCCAGGATAATTTTACACAAAGGCAAAAAATCCTGATGGTATTTATTCCACAGGTAAGGTCAAGCACAGCAGATTTTTTTTTAAGCGGACATTTTTAAGACATAAATTCAAGAACAGGCGTACATCTATTAAGATAGCTTAATAGCTGGCTTGCAGTATTGTTGTACAATGACAGGAACATTAGATACTGGAATATTAGCAAATGAGAGAACAAGAGGACTGTGTTTTACAAGGGTTGATTTTTAGGTAAAGAGCAGGCATGGCAAATGAGTTTTCATGTTTTATCCAGGAGAGCAGTTCATATACGGATATATACAGATTCCTTTACTTATCTCTAGCCCATTTCCATCAACATTTTTTATCACATTGTAACAACATATATGTGACTATTCTATGTATTTTTTATTTTTTTTAAATAAAAAAAATGTGTGGATGGCTTTCTGGATATAATTGTTTGAAATCACTCAATGTTGTCTAACTTTCTCTTTGTTTGAACTCTTAGCATGGCAGACAATCTCACTTAACTCTTGCAGTCAGGCCATCATTCAAGCCATACGGGGTTTGGTAGACTCAATTAGAACATTACACATTACAATGATCAATGCAAAGCTCTTCTGTGGTCATCTTTATCTAGGCCTGCCATGAGAACAATAGAGCTGCCATACTATTACCCCAATTTTACCCATACCATTATAATGAGCATTACCTTGTAGATAACATCTTCCCTTCATAACAGCCATAAACTGGCAATGTATTACCTATCTATTTAGGAGGTTTAATCATTTGTGCTAGCGTCTACAGGGGGGCATTATTTTGTATTTCATCTTCAATGGCATAGAATTGACAAAAAGTGAAACAAACTATATAAAAAAAAGGTTTTCTATGTACACTATGTTGAGTTAAAAAAAAACATCCTTCTGATGTAAGTGTAAGTTTAAGGTGACCATACACATTAGTCTAGAGTTCCTAAAAATGGCTGATTTCACTCAAAGTGATCATTTCTCAGCTGAAATTTAAAGGGGTTGTCACATCTTGGACATTGGGGACATATTGCTAGGATATGCCCCCAATGTCTTATAGGTGCAGGTCCTCAGTGACAGATGGCGCACCGCGCATGCACGGCCACCCTCCATTCATTTCTATTGGAGTGCCGAAAATAGCCGAGCACTGGCTCGGCTATTTCCATCAGCTCCATAGAATAAATCGACCGGTGACCGCTCTTGCATGGTGTGCTTCCCATTCATTTCAATGGCAAGCCACTCGGCTGTTTTTGGCACTCCCATGGAAATGAATGGAGGGTGACAGTGACTTTGCGGCAGGGGCAAATGCTACCGATATGACCTCAGTGTCCAAGATGAGACTACCCCTTTAAGGACAAGTGATCCTTTTGCAGCAAGCTCCAAGCTGTATTACATTACTCTGGTATAAAGAATGCACTTCCTTGAATGTATAGAGACACTGTACCTGCTGGTGCAGGGTATCCTGCTGAGTTGAATGGAGAATCGGCCATGCCCGTACGGTGCGCTCTCCATTTACTTCTGTGGGAGTTCCGTAAATTGCTAAAATTGCTCACTCTGCTCTTTTTGCAACTCATACAGAGAGCGTGCCGCACTTGCACAGTGCCCTCTCTTCAGCTTTGAGGGGCCCATTCCAGAGATATCCTAGCAATATACCACCAGTGTGTGAGATAAGCCAACCCCTTTGCTTTCCTTACTTCTAGGGGTGTTGATTGGAGACCCCTGCTGGTAGAGCCAACTTCTAGTCGCATGATGTGCTGCAGGGGGGCTACTGAGTTCACCCTACCGTTAAAAGGGACGACCAGAATTAGAAGAACATGGCTGCTTTTTTCCAAAAACAGCACCACCCCTGTCCATGAATTGTGTGTGGCATTGCAGCTTGGTTCCATTGCAGTCATTGGGACAGTGCTGCAATACCACATACAACCTGTGAACAGGGATGGTGCTGTTTTCGGAGCAGCCAAATTTTTGTAATTCTGGCCACTGGCCTAAACTAGCACAGCTACATGCATTGTGTAGTGGCTGAGGAATGTATTGCAGGCTCAGTTCCATTCAAGTGAAGTTTCCAATGCATTTGCCACGGTGTAGTAAACAGTGTACATAACTATGATAGCACCAGTATGTCATGGCTTCTTTTATCAGCTGATCATGGGAGTGTTGAGAGTCAGACCCCCCAGATCTGATATTGGTGACCAGTGCCAGACTAGGGTGCCTATGGCCCACAAGTAAAATGTATTTTGGGGGCCCACCGTAAGGATACATACAAATATTACCTGCTCACACAGCAACATGCTGCCAGATGATTGAATATGGGAGTCCCTGTAGTAACTATGAGAAGGTAGGTCCTGGAGAGAAGAGGACACTGGTAGCTTTCCTCTATACCTAGAAGTCATCTCAGCTCTGATCGTGTCTATAATAATAAACAGGGAAGCTTCTTTAACCCCTTCGCGACCGGAGCTTTTTTCGGTTCTGCATTTTCGTTTTGCACTCCCTGCCTTCAAACAGCCATAACTCTTTTATTTTTCTGTTCACATAGCTGTATGAGGGCTTGTTTTTTGCGGGACAAGTTGTACTTTCCAACGCCACCATTTAATATTGCATACGGTGCAGTGGGAAGCGGGAAAAAAATTCCAAACCGGGTGAAATTGCAAAGAAAACGCTATTCCGCTACAGTTCTACGGGTTTCTTATTTACAGCGTTCGATGTGCATTAAAACTGATCCATTACTTTCATTCTACTGGTCAGTACGAATCCGGCAATACCTAATATGTATAGTTTTTCCTGCGTTTTCATAGTGATAAACTAATTAGAAAGTTGCCCTTTTTTTTTTTTTTTTTTTCCTTGTCAAATCTTGACCCCTATAACTTTTTGGTATTTATGTGTACAGAGCTGTATGGGGGCTCATTTTTTGCGGGACGATCTGAAGTTTTTATTGATACCATTCTGGGGTGTGTATGACTTTTTGATCACTTTTTATTTAATTTTTTTTAGAAAAAAAAAGCGACAAAAAACGGCAAATCGCCATTTGGACGCTTTTTTCCGCCACACAATTCGCCGTATTGGAATTTTTTTTTTTATATTTTAAAAGTACGGGCGTTTTCGGTCACGGTGATACCCATGATGTCTATATTTATTGTTATTTAGGTATTTATTTTTTACTTATACGGAAAGGGGGGTGATTTGAACTTTTACATCTTTTTATTTTTTATATATTTTTTAACATTTTTTTTAAATTTTTTTTGTACTATTAGAAAGCTCAAATATGGGCTTATATATTGTGGCTTTTTTTTTTTTTCTTTATGAGCAATTCTGGGTTTTATAGACTCAGAAAGCCATGAATTGCTCATTTCTTATCCTGGCCTGCCATCTAGTGGCCAGAATAAGAATTGCAGTTTGAAAACTGTAATCCTCACCAGCGAGGATTACAGTTTTCATATGGTGTACAGACACCCCGATTGGCCACACGGGGTGTCTGTACACCACCCGGAAGCGAACGCTTCCGGGTTTAGACGCAACTAGGTGCCGTGATCACGTGTGATCACGGCATCTAGTCAACCCGGAAGACGCCGCCGATGGAGTAGGTAGCTGCAAGTCTCTGCTGTTAGAAACAGCAGAGACTTGCCGGCCATGACGCCCGCCGCACCCGCGAGCGGGCGCCATGTGCCCGCATCGCCCCAGCGCCGTACATGTACGGCGCTGGTCGCGAAGGGGTTAAGAATCTTTCATGTTTTTTATATGAACATAGGCTGGTTGGGCTGCTGTACATTGAATATATGTATGTAGTGCAGTAAGTCTACTGTGTTATGTGCCACTTGTGCAGGGGGTGGGAGACTATGGGCCCTGCTTGTTCCGGAGCCCTCCGGGGGATTTACCTGTACCCCTGTGGGACATTCCGAGCCTGTATCCTATGTCGGTGAATACCCCTTTAAAGTTAGTTTGTACATACTTGCACATTATATGTAAATCTGCTTAAGCAGTCATTTTATATCATCAGTAATAAGCATTTTGTAAAATAACTTTGACAAGAACAAAAAAAAATGTACTTTTATGTGCAATCATTTCTTCTACTGTACGTTAAGAACATTGTAATTCATCATATGAACTGGCTGTAAACAAAACCTTGTAATGACAGTAAATCCATTCATTATTCCTGGCCTGAACCATGGTGTCAGACAAAATGAATGGAGTTGATAATTTGTGTTCAACAGTTTCCATATATCATTGTAACTAGATCAAATAGAAAAAAAAATCACACAGTGAAAACTGAAGTTGAAACCATGTTATTGACAGCTATGTTTAATTGCAGGAGGTTTATCCTGGTTAATGGATGAGGGAAAATGGTGAAGGTGATATTATAACTGGGAAGAAAGGGATGCAAATGTGCTCTTAACAAGCTCTGTCTCTGATGCCACTAGATGTAAGGCAGCTATCCTATAAGTCAATGATAAACCCTTTAAATAGGCCTTGATACATGACTCGGATATTAAATAATATCCGAGAAGGTAAAAGCAGCACTGTATACCTTGGAAAGAGGTTTTTAGAAGATATCCTTATATTGGATTTGTGGGTGCTCGCGGTTTTTAGGTCCTGGCTTGAGGGTCGGATATTAAATAAGCCAGCACCTGTTTCAGCTGACAGCTGTTTCGGGGTGATTGCCCCTCATCAGTGCAGAGAGTACTGACTTAAAGGGGTTTTTCCATGAAAAATATTGCACAGATTTTAAACCAGCACCTGGATCTGAATGATTTTATAATTGAATGGTATTAAAAATTTAGCATAGCCACTGAGTTATTCAATAAAATGTATCTGTATAGCACCACCTTATTTCTTTGACCTGCTCACTGAGATGGCCGCACATGCTCAGTTTCATCCTAGAACTGCCTCCTGAGCTGTGATAGGGAGAGCTGAGACACGCCCCTTTAGCTTCAGCAGAAAAGACACTTCCCTTGAGCTGTCAGCTTTATATAAATCTAGTAGAACAATGAATGGGGAGATCTCTGGATCCATGTGAGGTACAGGGCTGGTTCTAACTTTATGTACCATATGATGTCTGATTTTCATTTTTTACATTCATCATGGGATAACCCCTTTAACTGGGTGAGAGGCCTAAGTCAGAATTTGGGGAGTACTAGCTCTCCTTGGGGATAGAGCGCTTTAAACAGCATGAGGAGACTTATAGACCATACATGCTCTGAATCAAACTTACGCAATGAACAGTGCCCTACCCCCAGGGGCGTAACTAGCATAGCGGCAGACCATATGACTGCTATGGGGCCCAAGGCAAGAGGGGGCCCAGTTGGGAACATTTCCTCTTCTACTGGGGGTGAAAACTTGGCCAGGACTTCACCCTCTAAAGGAACAATTTTTAGCAAATAAAGCAGTGGAAAAATGGCCCGAGGGCCGTTGAAAGGGGTTTAGACAGAAACCCTTATGTCCTGTGTGGGGGGCCTGATTTGATCCTTGCTATGGGGCTCTTACTTCTCTATGTACGCTAGTTGGAATTTTCAATGAATCCCACCAAAAATATGTCATTTTTTCACTCCTGTTCATAATATAGGATTCCTAGCAGTGTTTTAGTGCTGCCATGTAGTTCTGAAGGAACAATGATGACGTCCGTGAAAATGACTATACTATTTTTAGGGTGAGATTTCTTGTGGGAGGAAAACATGACCAGAAACTTTTCTCATATGTTCTCAAGTAACTGTGTCATCTTGTCACCTATCTATACCATATGCAGGGATATGCATTTCAGAGATCAGATTAACTCATTTTCAGATATAGTTTATATTTGTGTTACCAAGAACTTCACTAATTGATTCATTTAATAATTTCTGCAACTAATATTGTTCTATAAATAGTAATGTCCACTGACAAATTGTGACATGATTTATTTCTGATAATAATACATTTCTGATAATAGTAAACAAATAAATACAACCAAGTAAATGATATAATAAATAAATGTTAAAAAGTCTCTCCATTAACTAATCAGCTTGTGTTACTCTCATCCTCTCAGCATTAGCTAGGAGAGTCTACCCCAACAAATAAACATCACAACTGTATCTCCTTAACTTTTTAAATACAAGGGAAGGCAGGGTGCTGGTTATGAAAAATCTTCCCAAAGCACCTGCAAACAGGACATATATAGGGGGTTGTTTCTTGCCACTGTCACCAATATACCAATCAAAAAGAAGAACTCTTCCCTCTGCTATCAGTTGACCAGTGGAATGCCATCATGTGCAACGGGCTGACAGACTTCAGAATCTATTCATACCGGTACCAAAACCAACTATAACATACAAAGTGGTAGAAAACAGGAAAAGGAAGAGAGAACAGCAAAGCCAAAATCTAATGCACATATAGGTCCAATTAATACTTTTATGTGGGACCGTGCCACCATCTGTCCCCCAGTCTAGCCATAGTCTTACCAGTTTGATAAGAATTTAGCTATAATGAGTGTTTATGAGCTGTCTGGAGTTCATAGATAAGGACTATACATTGAGCCGTCACAGCAGCAACTTTAAGGTTCAGTGTGATAGACTTCAGAGAGACTGAAGATTAGGCTTGTAGGACAAAAACTTTTGCCAACTTTAATAAAGGCCAATTAATAAAATATGTGTAGCCCATAATGAATGAAATGCAGTCATAAAAATTATTGTCCGTAAAGGTGTTCATAGTCTTAATATACTGATAAAAAATGCCTCTAGATAGGTAAGAGACCCAGCAGAGAAGTGGCACCAATAGATGCATGAATATGCACTGGGGTAGGGAAAAACATGACACCATCACATAGTGTATAAATCCAGGACACTCTCAGCACACAAGTAGAAGCACATAAGAAGGTCCATAAAGTATAAGTTTTACTGTCCTTTATTAGAAGGGGTGGATTGGCCATAGACCTTACAGGGAAATTTCCTGATGGGCCGATGCCCAGGGGGTCACCTGAGTCTTCCTCACAGCCGGCCAGTGAAAGTTTTTGGGATGTATTTTGTGATGTGGACAGTATTTTATGATGGACTGTGGTTTTTGGCTCTGTCGGGTGGTATAATGTGCCACAATATAGTATTGCTGGCCCTGCCTTCCATCAATTTGGACCCAACTTCAAAACGGGGCCACTTTTAGTATTTTTTCCAGGGCCACTTTAAGTTCCTAGTCCGTCCTGTTTATTAGATACTACGCAATATAGCATTGAACTGGTCAAGGGAAAAGAAGAGGTTTAATACATGTTTGGGAGGGAAAGAACTTCAAGAAACCAACATGAAGAACAGCAAAAGGGAACTGGTGCAAAAGGGAAGAAGATTAGAAGAAGGAAGTTGATACCTAAAAGGAATTAAGGTACCGTATTTTTCGCTTTATAAGATGCACTTTTTTCCCCCAAAAGTAGGGGGAAAATTGTGGTGCGTCTTATAAAGCGAATACAAGTGAGCGCTTCCATTATGGAAGCGCTCACTTGTATGTTTTAACTGCGGCACCCCCATCAGACCT
This sequence comes from Rhinella marina, assembly GCA_900303285.1. Taxonomy (NCBI): domain Eukaryota; kingdom Metazoa; phylum Chordata; class Amphibia; order Anura; family Bufonidae; genus Rhinella; species Rhinella marina. The sequence goes on from ONZH01021119.1 coordinate 72,505, forward strand.
CAGATCAGCCCACCCAGCCCCATAACAATAAAATAAATACCTCTCTTACCTGTCCTGCGCCGCGGCTCCGCTCCGGGTCCGGCGCTCCTCTGGCTTCCCGGGCCGGCGCTGCACTGTCCTGACCTGTAGGTGATGTTCTGAGGTCTGATGGGGGCACACTGGGCTGTTCTGAGGTCTGATGGGAGCACACTGGGCTGTTCTGAGATCTGATGGGGGCACAATGGGCTGTTCTGAGGTCTGATGGGAGCACACTGGGCTGATCTGAGGTCTGATGGGGGCACACTGGGCTGTTCTGAGGTTTGATGGGAGCACACTGGGCTGTTCTGAGATCTGATGGGGGCACAATGGGCTGTTCTGAGGTCTGATGCGGGCACACTGGGCTGCTCTGAGGTCTGATGGGGGCACACTGGGCTGATCTGAGGTCTGATGGGGGCACAATAGGCTGTTCTGAGGTCTGATGGGGGCACACTGGGCTGATCTGAGGTCCGATGGGGGCACACTGGGCTGATCTGAGGTCTGATGGGGGCACACTGGGCTGATCTGAGGTCTGATGGGGGCACACTGGGCTGCTCTGAGGTCTGATGGGGGCACACTGGGCTGATCTGAGGTCTGATGGGGGCACACTGGGCTGTTCTGAGGTCTGATGGGGGCACACTGGGCTGATCTGAGGTCTGATGGGGGCACAATGGGCTGTTCTGAGGTCTGATGGGAGCACACTGGGCTGTTCTGAGATCTGATTGGGGCACAATGGGCTGTTCTGAGGTCTGATGCGGGCACACTGGGCTGCTCTGAGGTCTGATGGGGGCACACTGGGCTGATCTGAGGTCTGATGGGGGCACAATAGGCTGTTCTGAGGTCTGATGGGGGCACACTGGGTTGATCTGAGGTCTGATGGGGGCACACTGGGCTCATCTGAGGTCTGATGGGGGCACACTGGGCTGATCTGAGGTCTGATGGGGGCACACTGGGCTGTTCTGAGGTCTGATTGGGGCACACTGGGCTGATCTGAGGTCTGATGGGGGCACAATAAGCTGATCTGAGGTCTGATTGGGGCACACTGGGCTGATCTGAGGTCTGCTGGGGGTCTGATGTGATGTCCTGAAATTTATAGGGGGTCTGATATGAGGTCTGATGAAAAATATTTTTTTCTCATTATCCTACTCTAAAATCTGGGGTGCGTCTTATCTTCGGGTGTGTCTTATAAAGCGAAAAATACGTTAGTATGATGTCACAAATTGGTCTAGTAAAGAAACGTTCAAATAAATACATACATAACAATTGTATGTAAGAAAATATATTAAAAGTAGTTAAAACAATTTTACTGATTTATAAATACAAATAGAAATCATCAGTGAACAGGGGCTAGATAGTCAGCATGAAAAAGGCACCACTGATCCACAGCAATGAGTCTATATGTATAATTAGTACAACATAAAACATAATTGTGCAATAATATATATAAAAAGATACATAATCTAAAATAAAATAAATGGTAAAATACTGATAAAAACAGATATGGAAAAAGAGATATTAGTTAACAGTAAACTAAAGTGTAGTAACCAGTAGTAGGAAGGGGCTGCCAAGGCAACATAGATCAATAGATGCATCACGAGGGACATAGAGCCACATAATGAAAACATAGTCTACCACTTTACAATTCACTATGGAATATTATATACAATCTGAAACAATAGTGTACTAGAAAGATGAAGCAAGGCTACATCAGATTAATCTGAAGTCCACCCATAGTCACCTTGTGGCAATGATGTGTCTGCTTACTTTCAGGTGTCTGAATTTGGCAGACTTTCATACTTCAGTGTTATGGTTGTCATGAGCTTCTCTCAAGAGAAAACTGACTGTTGCTTAAAGGGACAAATTAATATAGAAATGTTTTCTTATAGTCCATAAGCAATCCTGACTTATTGGTCAGAATCCTCATCTCTTGGTCAGACAGCAGAGTGCTTACAAAGGAGAACACTGAATTACACAGATTTTAATTGGCACTGTGTAATACTTAATTTCCCTATTGGTTCCAATGCAGAGGAAATTAAACACTCAGGTGCATATTTCCCCACTGATTACAGCTCATTACTGGAAGTCTCTAAATGTAATTGTAACACCTTTGCCTGATTCTGCTCCAGAAGCCAGGCAAAGAGGCAGGAGAAGGCGTAGACCGAGAGCTGTAACAATTTCATATGTTCTAGCACCTAAAATGGAGCACAGAGACAGGAGGGGCTTGGTTTTAGAGCCAATCGCTTAGATCTCTGCTCTACTAAAATCATGTTCTTATTTATTCTTGTTATTATTCATTCTCCTGATTTGTCTCCCTGTGCATTTTGTAACTACACTGGTGCTTATTGAACTAGTTTATTTACCTGGCTCCATTTATGGCCTTTTCATAGAATTTTCCAATTTCTCTGCCCAGTTTTTAACCCTTATAGGCCTTAGGCTCCTGAGGCAGGGAATCCTGGTACAGGCGGGCATGATGACGTCTTTTCACCTACCTGCTCTTGAAGCAGCACAGTGATGTCAGCATGACTGGGTGCTTGTGTTCCTGTGTCTCAGGCTGTAGGCCAGAAGAGGTCAGAGGGATGCAGAGTGGACACCGGAGCATGGGACTCACAATGACTATTGTTTGTTTTTGGGAATGATAGAGGGCATTACTGGAGACATTTTTAATAATGGGGGCACTAAAGAGGGCATTGCTGGAGGCTCTGGGTATGTATTAATACTGGCGCGCTATAGGGATATTACTGGGACATTTTTAAACATGGGGTACTACAAGAAGTACTACTGGAGGCACTGGGGCATTTTAATATTAGGTAACTATAAGAGAATTTTTTTATACTAGGGGCATTATTACTGGGGGCCATATAGGGGACATTATCAATATGGGGAGCACTATAATGGCATTTTTACTAGGGGTAAAATAGGGTGGTAGTATTGCTGGGCATTACTAGAGGCATATTAGGGGACATTATTACTGGAGACACTATACAGGCATTATTACTGGGAGCACAATGGGGCTATTATTATTAATGGTGGCAATTTATGGGACATTATTATTACTTGGGGAACTATAGGGGGCATTATTGTTGCTGGAGACATTATTATTCCTAGAGGCACTATAGGGGCATTATTACTACTTAGGGCACTATATAGGCATTATTATTAATAGAGGCATTTTAATGGACATTATTACTATGGGAAGTACTATTTTTTTCAACAGTATAGTATTTGAGGTTGCAGCAGGATGACATTGGTAGGGAACCAGGACGGGGAGTTTGTGTTGACAAGATTTGGATGATGATAGAAAGGTGAGAAATTTAAGATGTCTGTGTGGCAGACATCTTAAATTAAAAGATGTGACTTAAAAACGATTTGTCATGGCGGTTTGGGCCGAATGGAGAAGATGAGGAGATAGAACGTCTACATCAGAGGAGACATCAATGGATGTAAGAGGTATGCAATGCTGTGTTTGCCTGTTTGTTTGATAGTGCTGGCGACAGTATGTTGTTGGTATAGTAGGGCTGGCTCACTGCTGTGACCCACATCTCACCTCCTCTGCCCCTTCCTCCATATCTTAGAGACAACTGGAGGAGTAGGAGGAAGAGGAAATAATGTGGCAGCTGGTGTTGGCCATCACAGAAAGGCAGCTTCTGGGAAGGTATTTGGTGCTGCTGAGGCGGTATATTGTGCTGCATTGTGGTGTTTGGTTCTGTAGCAAAGTGCAACAAGACATTTTGCTGGGGTAGAATACTGTGCTGCACTATGGTATTTGGTTTTGCTGGGCAGTATATTGTGCTGCACTTTCGTGTTTGCTTTTGCTGGGGCAGTATAGTGTGCTGCACTTTGGTATACCAAAGTATAGCCCAATATGCTACACGTCTATGGTATTGCTGACCCCACCTACTTGAGCTGACCCCTCTTACTCTACTAGGCACCAACCTCTGCCAATTTGGGCCCTGATAGGAAGTATTCAGATTTGGTGCCTAGGGCAGCACCAGCTATAAATATAGACCTGATGTGAAGCACAGTTCTTCAGCATTACACAATTAGTATAACTACAACTGTCCATGTTTAACCTATTAAAATAGACAGTTAACAAAGTAGGCACTGGTGTCCTTTTGGCACTCTATATACCCTCTTTGATACAGGGTTATGTCTTCTCACAGATTGCATAAAGGCTCCCTGGCAATTCCACCCACTGCTCAGACTCTATAATCTATCTCTGCAGGAAGACCTCTCTCTTCAAACTTGTCATGACCATGCCGCAACTTCACTCACTGATGGCTTCCGTTCTGCTTCAGTACTTTTCTAGTAGAGGGGCACACAATCACTTTACAGGTCTATGCCAAACACTTCTCCCATCCATGGGAAGGACACCCCATCTTAAAGACTAGTTTGCCGTGCCCCATGATCAATGCCATGTCCATATGCCTATACACTCTCCCACTTCTAGAGTCAATCTGCTATGTCCTTCTTTATCAATCATGGTGTCAGAACTGTACTTCACTGTCACCATGTTTGACATGACACAGGCAACTATTACTTCTAGCAAGAAGAACCACCAAAACCCATATAATGAATTATATATTAGAATACATTTCAACTAGAGATGAGCGAATCGATTTGTCAATTCGTTGATTCGTATTGAAACTCGGGAATTTTTATCTACGAAGCGAATCCGAATATTAGGTGATTCGCTTTGGCTTTGTACGCATTCGCTACGTAGTTTGTCCTATCAATTATACGCTATTGCTACATATAAGTTACTCTATACGCTGTTGCATACAAATTCATTTCATTTGCGATGCAGACTCCTCCCTGGTAGCTCCGCCCCCTTCTCCAGCGCGGGAGGAAGACGAGGCGACTCAGGAAATTAAGATGGTGACACAGCGAGGCCCTGACTGGGGAGGCATGGTGTGGGGCACCGACCCCTATGAGGAGAAGGAACCGGAGGAGATCTACGTCTCTCAACATGTCTGGCAGGCTAAGAAGTCGGGCACGGCGGCGGCGGCAGGAATTCCCGCTCCGCCGCGGAAGGACTACTCCCTTCGGCAAAATTAAATGGTCCCCGAGGCTGTCCCCCGGAACGCCCTGACCCTCTGGGAATACAAAAAGTTGGTAGAGGAGTGGGTTGTGCAGGTTTTGGAGCACCCACAGTCCGGTGACCCTAAGCTGGAGCACCGAAGGGGTACCGTTATTTGATTCAGTGTGGAACGGGGAGTAGGTTTTATCAGCGATGAGATGGCGAAAGAATTATACGTAAACCGCCGTTCTGTAAAGCGGCCATATCTTCCGCCCGTCCGCCACAATCTCCACGCAGGGGATTACGTGGAGTATACCCCCATGAAGAGCCTCCAAGGCCCCTTTGCTACTGGGGTAAAACTCCTTAAGCGACCAGCTACTCCTACAGCACCCCCGGAAGACTGGACTGAGGAGGCCCAGGCCGCAGAATAGGCTTGGTGTTCCTATGAGACTCTGATGGGACTCAGCGATCTGAGGAGAAATCCCAAGCTCAGCTGGAACCCCTGATACCAGATTTGCCACCGCCACCGATCCTTCATGTGGGGCAGATGACCACCAACAGTTTTGTGTACCAGCCATCGGTGGTACAATACTAACTGCCATGGCAGGTGCAGGCCGCACAGTCCACCGCTCGCGGAAGACCATTACCAGAGCCCTTACAGCCGGAGATTCTGTCACTTTGTATGACGGCGGGAGGATCTGGCCACTACAAGGTAATGGCAAGGCCCAAGTTGCCACGGCCCTTGCCAGTGTGACCGCCCGGTCACTACCAAGACCATCCCTGAGAGGTCGTGGGGGTCTGCTGCAGCAGCCAGTGTCGCTTTCATGAGGCAGAAGCGCCCTCTCATGTCTTTTAGCTCCAGCAGCAGTGAAGAGGACCTGCTGGCCTAAGGATCCTGCAGCTTTTATGGGAGCCACAACGTGGACTTAACTTGAAGGGTGAGCGCTAGTTGGCGTGTTTTGTTTTTTTTTTTTTGCTGCCCTGCGTTTGTCCTCACCCAGATGGACATGGATTGTCAGTACTCCCCCTATCAAAAAAAAAGTTTTAACCAAGTTGCGCAGACGTGCGCCTCATCCCTTTTTTCCCCCCTTTTCAGGTTATTGGGGAGCCCCTTGAAAGAGGGTTTTTTAAGGAACCTTTGCTGCTATTTTTTTACCCATTTGGATTACAATTACTTATGTGGATTACAAATTGTAACTGAGTTTGGGATTCTGCTCCAGTTCTATGACAAGCGTCAGAAGAAAATAGACTTAAATGTGTCCGTGAGCAGACTAGGTAGGTGATATTTAAAATGTTTACATTATACCTATAATGTATTTGCACTATATTGTTTGCACTGGATTGTTTGCACTAATGTTTTTACCTTTCAGCAACGTTTTCAAGTATGTTGCCCATTGTGTGTATTTCTTTATAGGTACCGCAATGGGTCCTCATATTCACTTTATAGTATTGTGGATGATTGTACTATGCCCATAGCCGGATAGACAGCACCTTACTTGTTCTACCTCAAATATACATACTGCCTCTGAGGGCGATTTCAGATCTGACCATTTACGCTGGATCTGGCCCGGGGTCCGCAAGGTGTCGAAACGATGGTGCAAGCCTCGGATCACCTGCTGGATCACCTCCTTTTATGCTGGTTCGGGTGGTGGTGTGTGCCATCGTAAATCGTAATCCTGGCGGTCCATCAGCCAGACTATGTATTTCAGCTGTGCAGCAGAGCTAAATGATGAGGATCGTCTGGATGCCATTTTCGAATATTCGCTCTGCCTCTGAGGAGTGCACGCCGCGGCCTCTTGTCGTACGTGCCTGCGTATTACATAATCGCGTAGACAATAGTACGCTGAGGATTCGTAAGCTCTTTGTACGCTCATGCGTACGTCTTGTAAGAATTTGTGTACATTTTTTAAATGTACGTTCGTTATTAGTGCGCGAATGTTCGCTCACAGCACATAATAACGTATATTTTGTACGCAAATACAATGAATCTATTCGTCAAATATACGAATCTTAGGAAAACTTCGGTGAATGTTCGGCGAATAATTTTTTGAATGATTCGCTCATCTCTAATTTCAACAGTGTATAGTATATAATGCAACACACAGTACTGGACTGCGATGAGCTGGGGGAAACCTGTTACACACTGTTCAGACTAGGACAACTGTTCACATTAGCATTAAACTGGTCAAACAATAAGTGTATGGCCACATAGAGCAAGTTTTCCAAAGGTAGAATATCTGTCACAAATTTTTTCACAATTCCACAGCTGAAATTCCAATTTGGATTTGTTGCAGTTTTCACCCTATGCTTAACAAAGGTTGAAATTCACAATAGAAATGGGCAGCATACATTGACCTGCTGTAAATTTGAAATGTGCACTGTAGGTCAGTTTATAGTGCCGATTTCTTAAAATTTGATCTGCATTGCTGGTACTGGAAAATGTTGTGTGTTTACCTATGTCCCCCTTGTGGACGAACCCTAAAATGTCCCATCATAGTCACTCAATCCTCGCAGGAAAAACATGCGGAATCAGAATTTCTGGTTTCCCCAAACCACAGGTTGTCTTGAAGATAACATTCTTTTCTACCCTTAACATGAGTTCTTGACACTTGCAACTGAACAGAATGAAGAACGGACACATTGATATTCATCCACATCTGCTTTTGTTGGTATTGCTAATGCTAAGGCAGCTGCAGCTTCATGAGATATTAACAACTGACATGGAAACAGATGTGGCGACAGCACAGAACATCTGAGTGAGTTTTTTTTGACAGTTGGAAGAAGCTTGTGAACCTCACTGCTGGGGGGTGCTCTGCAGATGTATTAATACAGTGTATTATGTTCTAGTTCTACTTTTCTATAAATTCAAATGCAATCTATTGAAACATAATTAGCTTGATTTGAAGTAATGTTGTTCTTCAATCACATTGATCAAAGGCTTCACAGTTGCATGTGTATTCTTGGCATCAGCCTGAACGCTCTGTGCTGTTTAACATTATGACCTTATGACTTTCCATTCTGCTCCTTTCACGTTGTGAGTGGCTTTTAATTGGTTTCACGCTGTGTGGAGCTCAGCAACAAATCTGTGTCTGTGTTTTCTAAATAGAATAACAGTTTTGATTTCAAAGCGTTCCCCAGTTGTGTGGGAAATGTAATAATCTACCTTCTACCAATATAATGTACCCACGTGGCTCCTAGGACAAATGTCTGAAAAAAAAAAACCCAATAACTATGATTACTTGTTCAGCTGTTGGCCAAACTAGTATCACATCTGCATCATCTGTAATTATAAGTAGTGTACCCATTTCATAATTACTGCAGATACCCCTAATAGAATATCCATACAGAATAAGGCTATGAAAGCACAAGAGAGATTTTAATTTTTTAAGTAGGAAAAATGTTTATGACATCTAAAGGCCACTCTCTTCCCACTTGTCAAGGGGAGACTCCCTGACAACTTCACTCGAGTGACAGCTTCAGTCAGGGTTGCCAACTGTCCAGAAATTAGGGAACTTTTTTCGTGTGTCCGTGAAAAAAAATGAATTTTTTAGGCTGATGGTACTCGACTAGATTAGATTATTTTGGTGGTAATTATCATCATTTTACAGCTCACAGTAAATGCAGGTAATGAGGTCTTATCAGTATATTGAGCTACAGACATGTATTACTTATAATATTTATCATTCATTATGGTTTTCCAATTTGTCCATAAAAAATGGAGGCTGTCTGTGATTTTGGGAGTTGTTCAGAAAAAAGAAAAATTCTGGTTGGCAACCCTGTCTTCCGTTCTGCTTCAGTGGTGTCGTAGCACAGGGGGCACTCAATCAGTTCTACAGGTCTATGCCCAATGTATATCCCATCGATGGGAAGGTCATTCCATCTTAAAGACTAGTTTGCTCTCCCCACAAGATCCATGCAGTGCCCATACACCTATGTGTTTTTACCCTAGACTGCCCCATGTGCAGGCCAATGCATACTGAATGCGAGTGAAACGACCGGCATTTGCATGGCTCTTACATCAGGCAGTGTAATATAGTCTTTAGAGTCTCTCACATACATTCATCTAGCCCTAGGGTGGGAGGGAGGGTGGAACTTGAATTTTCATTGAAAAGATTCATTTGAGTGTATGGAGTTCTATTTAAAGGTGATTCTCCATGGGGAAAAATAGTATGTAAAAAGGAAGATGCCCCAAAACAGCTGTCTACAGTAGGAAAAAAGGGTATTATATCTCTCTCTCATGCATTGATCTTGATCTAGGGTGGGCGAACTCTGATTCTTATTGAAGAGACTCCTTTGGGTGTATGAAGTTTTATTTAAAGCCAATGCCTCAAGGGAAAAAGTATGTAAAAATGCGCCCAGAAGATGCACCCAAACAGCTGTCTACAGGAAGGTCATTCTCTCTTTTGGAGAAGTTTGGCTGACATGAGCTAATTATTTTTCCCATGGAGCATTTCCTGTAAATAATCTTTATATACCCACTAGATGAGAAACCATACCCATCCTACTCTGAGATGTTTCTCATGCATCTCATCCAGGCAACTAGTACCCTTATCTGTACTGACAAGGGGTAAGAACCCCAAAAGAGTTGTCCTTTTGAAGGAATCTTTAGTTTTCCTGATGTGCATTTTCTTTGACGTGCAGTTTCAAGTCTTCATATACCCCCTGAGTGAGAACCAATGCACCCCCTACCCCAAGTTGCATCTAAGGCATCTCATCCAGCCAACGAATACCCTCTCTTTATTCATAAGGACAAAAATCCCATAACAGCTGTCTACAGATTTTTTTTTTTTGGAGTAGCCTCTGATTTGGCATGACATTCGCTGATTTTCAAGTATTGATCTGAATAGTCAATAACTTTTTTGTAACATTTGACTAGATGCCTATTTGCAAACTTGCATCTAGTGTTGAACCTTTATACAAGTGATCAGAAATGGCCTATTTCTACTGGAAGAGTGCAGCACTGAATTTCTGCTATGCTGTAACTTTAGATACACTGAAGGAGATTTTTTAACTCAAGTGTACCACTCCATGATAGGCCAGTATGATAAGGTAACTAGTACCTCTGCATTTAGGGGTAATGTTTGGACTGGTGCACCAGACAATCTTATTGTGGGATCAAGCCCTAACATTATAATGGATCTGAAACATCTATCAGAACTTTGGAGCTGATAACTTGATACTGATATGTCATGTGTGTGTAATTGTAGCAACTAAGTTTAAAGTGTACCATACCTGAGTTTTCAAAACAGGTCTTTCTTGGGCTTCCTTAAAGGATAGGTCATCAGTATCTGATCGGTAGGGTCTGATACCCTGGAAAAGGCAGCAATACTCACAGTAGCGATGTCTCCTTCTCTCAGCTTTTCCTAGCCGGAGTGATAACACATTCATCAGTCACATGCCCTAGGTGTAGCTCAGCTCCATTCAAGTGAACAGGACTGAGCATGATAACAAGCACAGCTGCTATACAATGTATGATGGTAAACTTGGTGAGCTGCAAGAAGGCAGCAGCACTCACTGGACCACCTGTGTTTTCTCAAAACAGCTGATCAGCATGCGATCCCAGGTGTTGGAACCCCCACTGAAAAAAAAAATCTCAGAAAACCCTTTTAATGTCTTCTTTAGTCATTATGCACTATTTCACTTGCACAGATAGATGCATTTCTCTTACAAGCAGGGAGAGTTAGTTGCAATTGATTAATACTATATGCAGTGACCTGACTTCCCTTCTTTCCCTCTGTGTTTTCTTCTAGGGAACTCAGAAAGCTAAAGGGAAGGGAGAAGGAAGATCAGACTTATAGGCACTGTAGCTTCTCTGCTCTTCAAAAGCTGTGTAGAGAAAGTGCTTCTATCAGGTTCAGGAGCTCAGCTAGCTCTGAAATACCCCCATTCCCTGTGAACTGTCTTCTGTTTACTGCATTTTAGGCGGAAGTGAGACCCCTAGTGGCCATGACTTTACAGCTTTTTTAAGATGAATGCAGGCATATTTTTAAATGACGTGATTTACAAATTTGTTAATTACACCATTCTTTAATAAGTTAAATTGTGTGAAAGTACAGGGACTCCTTAAGGTTCCAATTAAGGATGATGTGCACATTTACGTTGTTTGTTTCTTGCTTTCATCAGGAACATCCGTGCAAGAAAAAAAAAGTTCATATGACTAGAGAACTAAATGGACTGGGGTAGCAAACCGATGAGCATCACAAACAGCAACACATATAAAAAAAAGAAATGTACAAGAGATATTGGTACATGGAAAAGATTTTACTAAGGAGCCCTAATGGAGGAGCTCTCAGCAAATCATCAGCACCAGGATAGAGAAAGGGTCCACATATTGTTATTCCACAGGACTGTTCTGCTGTCTGACCCCATTCCCAGTCCAGATACATTAATTATTTAGAAATTTCCTTTGAGAAAACGTTTGAGGCATTATTCCTACTGCTTCAATAAATATCCTCAATTATATCAGCTTAGTATTCTAGCCAGAAATAATGAACTGCACAGGAATGAAGTGAAGTGACTTTAGCCTCAGGTTAAATGTAAAAGTAAGTAACCTGAAGCATCATCACAAAATGTATTTATTTAGGAGGAAATTGCCTCAAAACATGTAATTGCTTTTGAGCTCAATCTACTTTCCTGGTTCAATACATCTTGTTTTCCTGTTGATCTCTTTAACTTGTGACCTCAGGGAAATTAGACGTCTTTACCTTATTATCTTCTTTACATTGTTATTTTGAATGGCACAATAAAATAAAATCTGGACTGTAGATGTATTGTAGATAACCATAATTGTTTCACTTATGATTAATCATAAATATTGTTACATAGTCTAATTGTTTGAGATTTTGTTATTGATTATAATTACTTTTTGCTAGGGAGACGCTCCTACCTCTTTAGTATGCAGTGGATTGAAATACAGTATGAGCAGAATCCAGTATATATTAAAGGGGTTGCCCCACGAAAAAGTGTCTACATTTTTCAAACCAGCACCTGGATCTGAATTAATACCTTTGTTATTACAAATAATTAAAAATTTAGTATAACCACTGATATATTCAATAAAAGTTATATCTATAACTTTTCTATAGCACCATCTATGTGTTATTTTCCTTTTCAGTTCACCTGAGGTGGTCACACACGCTCAGTTTCAATATTCAACTGTTACCAGCTGTATCTACTGTTAGAAGCTGTGACAGTTACAGGTGTAACACCCTGGAGTGGTTTTACCATTCATGCAACTTGCTACTGTCTCTAATGGGCTGACATAAACATCATCTTGTATTAATTTCCAGGTCTTCTACATTGTGTAATGGTATGATTACTATGCAACTGTTTTTTCATGTAATATGCCTGTTTCACCACCCGGTGACAATGTAAATGGAAGAGCTATACTTTGGGCAGAAGTTGGCCATTCCTGCTTCCTACCAGTAGGGATAGGCAGCAGATCCAGTTAGTACTAGTTCAAATTGGAGTCTAGTCTGGAGAGGAGAAACAGTCGACGGCACCACATCCAAGGATACGAGAACAGACCTAAAGTACAGAAACAAGACTTAATCAGAGTTTAGTGCAGCACAGACAAAGAAAGCCAAGTATTTAAGCAAGCTTTCTTTCATTCTCTGCTGTCAGTGCAGCAGAGAAAGAAAGAAAGCAGAGTTCTTGAGTTTGCCTGCCAGTTTATGCCAAAGTCTGCTGGAACCAAGAAAAAGCCTGCAAATCGCTTGGATGAAAGTTTATTCAAGTAAAGGTGTCGTCACAACAAGGTCTGGACTCAAGTTATTTTTCCTTCATCCCTCAATTATCCCCCTTTTTAATGCTATGGAGCCAAAGCCTGGGGTCCCACTGTATCCAGGTAGGAGCACCGTATAGGCCGCATCACACCACTCGATATTTCCAATAGAACTGGAATGCGATAGTACCCTGGGGGGCAACTCGTTGCACAGGGAAAGAGCTAAAGCAGGAAGGACACTCTTCCTGAGAAACAACACACTTCCCTAAGAAAGGATATGCCCCTGAGCTCCCAGTCTAAAGGAAATCTAGCTGAATAACTGGAGAAATCAATGGGGAGATCTTTGGATCAATGTGAGGTGCAGAGCTGGTTCTAGCTTTGTCATATATGAGGTTTTCTATATGATTTCATTTTTTACATTAATCATGGCATAACTCATTTAAGCAACAACTTAAAAAAGCTGTTAAGGACCTATTACACTGCCCAATATTCAGGATAATTATGAGAAAGAAGCGTTCATAGAAACACCCATTCCTAATAAATGGTCAGGCACAATTTTGAAAAGGTGAGAAAAAAAAGGTGGATTTAAAAAAAACACTAAAATCTGCCTTCTGGGTATATACACACGAGGGGACATTTATTAAGACCAGGGTTACCGCCACAAATGTTCTCCACAATCTATATTATGCATATTTTTCCCCCGCACATTTTCAGGCAGAAAATCTGCATTGTAAAACTGTACCAGCTAATTTGAGGAGAAGTCAAAATCTCATCTATTTTGAATTTGAAATTGGAAAATATTGTTTGTGTAGATTTTCAGTGCTGATTTCACACTTTGCAATGTTTGGAACAGTGACGCAGGTGCAAGATTATCAGGGCCGACCGATGCAGGGGGAGCATCCTAAGCTGCAGGGACACCACATCACAGGTGCAGGACCCTGCTTGATGAGACAATTCAATTCATATGAATCAATGCACTCATCTGTAGTCTGTACATGTACCCTCTGATTGTAACATCAGATATAATATCATCAGAGAAAAATATTATTTCTCTTTGTTCCTATAATGTAGTCAAAGAAAAAACACAGAAAACTTGCCGGTCAGTATACCCCTGTAAAGTGTTGTAATATTTGTTGACACCCACTAAAAGAAAAAAATCAGTTAAGACAAGAGAGAAAGCATATGGTTGTTGGCTAAACCAGTGTTCTGTATATGCACCAAGTGTACTGGGAGTCGTATTTCACACCATCACTGAAGTAATGACAAGTTCTGCAACTAATTCAGATTGATTTTCTTCTTGCTGTTCAATCTCAATCGATATCATAGATAGATAAATAGATAGATAGATAGATAGATAGATAGATAGATGTCCATTGTGCATTCTTTGTTTGGTGGTGAAAGATAAGAATAGTGATGACAGATTTTCTCAAAGGTTATATTTTGTATAAGGGGCTTATTGACCTTTTTTTTAATCCTAAAAGAATTAATGAACGCGGCAATTGCAGAGACAGCAGAGCTTCTAGGTGTAATGGTAACGCCCCTGTTGCACCTAGAGGCTCATTTGCATATATTAAACCATAATTTTTCTCAGCAATGCGGCCACATATCAACATGGGACCAACACAGATGTCTTCTGCTGCCAAGTGCACATGTAACAGGTCAGCCAGTGTCATAGGTACAAATCTGCTGACAGATGTGCTTTAAGTCTTGTGTCATCTTTTTTATACTGTAAGAACATTCTTATCCAAAAGGTTAAGCCTAGAGATGAGCGAGCACTAAAATGCTCGGGTGCTCGTTATTCGAGTCGAACTTTTCCCGATGCTCGGGTGCTCGTTTCGAGTAACGAACCCCATTTAAGTCAATGGGAGACTCGAGCATTTTTTGCGGGGGACCAAGGCTCTGCCTAGGGAAGGCTGGGTGAAAACCTGGAAACCTCAGAAAATGATGGAAACACCACGGAAATGGACAGGAAACAGCAGGGGCAGCATGCATGGATGCCTCTGAGGCTGCTTAATCCCACCATTACCCCAAATTCTCAGGCAACAGCCTGGTGGTTACCCTCATGGCAATTGTGCTCACCCAGACCAAGAAAGGCGATGCAAATACCCATCACATGTTAGGGAAGCACCCAACTAGGTGCAACGAAGGTCCATCACCGCCTGCAGGTGACACCACTGCTCATGCTGGCACTGCAGCTAAAATCAAGTTTAGTATCTGTTCTTATCAGTTGCTGTGGCTGTTGGATGTATAGTGGTGAGCATAGCTGCTTCCCAAGCATCTAAAAAATAAATCAGTACAATATCTAATACGTCCCCCTACCCGGGTAAATTGTTTGGAGAGAGGGCCTGTAGGTGGGGGGGAAGGAGGTTTCGCTGGAAGAGCCAGAGGAGTGCCCCCTGGGCTAGCGTGTGTGGTGGTGACAACAGCCGGGTGTACTTAGAATGACGACGCAGGACCCCAACTTAAAAATTTATCATCAACCGGTACAGTCGTAAATTATGAGATTGATCAAGTGTGGTATGTCTTCTATGTATACTACTCAGTTTAATACCGTATATGGCAGCTATCCGGAAAAATAGTTTGGAGAGAGAGATAGAGAAAGATAGGACAAAGACGTAAATTGTTTGGAGAGAGGGCCTGTAGGTGGGGTGGCAGGCTGGGGGGAAGGAGGTTTCGCTGGAAGAGCCAGATGAGTGCCCCCTGGGCTAGCGTGTGTGGTGGTGACAACAGCCGGATGTAGTTAGAATGACGACGCAGGACCCCAACTTAAAAATTTAGCATCAACCGGTACAATTGTCAATTATGAGCTCGATCAAGTGTGGCATGACTTTTTAGATGGAGATTGCATGTGGTCACGTACTCCCTGGAAACCCATAGTCACCCCTTCTCTGATGTGCTGCCCCAGAACATTCTCTGCCCCAATTCGTAAGACCTTTTGCAGTCTCAGTGAGCTGTGAGCTCAGTGAGTGGGGATTTACCAGTGTTGTCTGAGGAGGTGGTGGACAATGGCGAGACACAGGTGTCGGGGGGTGAGGTAGTTGTATGGGAAGCAAGTTACAGTGGGGACTCCTTGGGGGGGAATTTCTCAGGATGGGACAGATTCAACTTGGGTGGATCAGGCACAGGAACAGATTAATTTTTGGGGGGGGTTATTTAACTTTTATTTAGCAAAAATAACCACAGAGATATTTATTCGTTATCTTCTCTGCGCAGTCTGGCTTAGGGGTTCGTCACTTTGATGGCGAGCTGTGCCGCTCTCTCCACAATGGTCTGTAGGTTCTTAGATGGAGACTTTGTCGGCGATTTCAGTATAGAATGACTAGTTGCTCATCAACAGAACCACGACCTCCTTGACATTGTGGACAAGGAATTTGCGGGTGGACCAGGAATTTGCGGAACCCTGTGAGCAGCATGTGTTTGGTCTTCTACTTGCTACCGTATCCAATGTTGGGCAATATAGATTCGCAAGTAATATTATTTTTCACACCTATCCCAAAAATAAAAATGTATGCAGTTTGCGCAAATAAAACTGGAATTGGAGAGAGGGCCTGTAGGTGGACCTCCGGAAAAATTGTTTGGAGAGAGGGCCTGTAGGTGGACCTCCGGAAAAATTGTTTGGACAGAGGGCCTGTAGGTGGAACTCCGGAAAAATTGTTTGGAGAGAGGGCCTGTAGGTGGACCTCCGGAAAAATTGTTTGGACAGAGGGCCTGTAGGTGGAACTCCGGAAAAATTGTTTGGAGAAAGGGCCTGTAGGTGGACCTCTGGAAAAATTGTTAGGACAGAGGGCCTGTAGGTGGACCTCCGGAAAAATTGTTTGAAGAGAGGGCCTGTAGGTGGACCTCCGGAAAATTTTTTTGGAGAGAGGGCCTGTAGGTGGACCTCTGGAAAAATTGTTTGAATAAAGGGCCTGTAGGGGGCCCTCCTGAAAAATTGTGCTAAAAGAGTGCCAGTTGGACCTCTAAAAAATGGCGTTTTTTGGGTCAGCGTTAGGCAAAGACGATATGTAGGAGGAGGAGGAGTAGGAGGAGGAGTAGAGAAGAGGAATCGGATACATAAGTTATTTAAATCTTTAGCTGCTTTCCCCCGGAGGAGATTTGAATTCCGGTGAAATCCAGGCTTTGTTTATTTTAATAAGCGTCAGCCTGTCAGCGCTGTCAGTTGACAGCCATGTACGCTTATCGGTGATGACGCCACCAGCTGCACTGAATACCCGCTCTGACAGCACGCTAGCGGCAGGGCAGGCCAGCACCTCCAAGGCGTACAGTTCAGGCCACGTGTCCAGCTTTGAAACCCAGTAGTTGTATGGAGCAGAGTGATCGCTACGGACGTTGGTATGGTCAGCTAGGTACTCCCTCACCATCTTTCTGTACAGCTCCCCCCTACTCTGCCTAGACTGGGGACAGGTAACAGTGTCTTGCTGGGGTGACATAAAAGTGGCTAAGGCCTTGGAGAGCGTTCCCCTGCCAGTGCTGATCAAGCTGCCTGCTCGCCTCCTCTCCCCCGCTACTTGGCTCACAGAACCATGCCCTCTGCCGCTAGCTGGGATGAATTGTTTTAGCTTGTGCACCAGGGCCTGTTGATATCTATTCACTCTCATACTCCTTTCCTCTGCAGGGATGAGAGTGGAAAGGTTCTGCTTGTACCGTGGGTCCAGGAGAGTGAACACTCAGTAATCGGTGTTTGAAAAAAATCTTCTAACACGAGGGTCACGGGATAGGCAGCCTAACATGAAGTCTGCCATGTGCGCCAGAGTCCCAACACGTAAGAATTCCCTCTCCTCACTGGCCTGACTCTCCATTTCCTCCTCCTCCTCCTCCAAGTCCTCCTCTTCAGCCCATACACGCTCAAGAGTTAAGGACTGAGCACTGGTACCCTCTACTGTCTCGCCGACATTCTCCTCCTCTTCCTCCTCATCTTTATCTCCCTCCTCCGATACGTGCTGAGAAACAGAACGGAAGGTGCTCTGGCTATCAAGCGACGTATCTTCCTCCACCGTCTCTTGTGACAAGCGCAAAGCATCCGACTTGATGCTGAGCAGTGAGTTTTTCAACAGGCAAAGCAGCGGGATGGTGAGGCTGATAATGGCGGCATCGCCGCTGACCATCTGTGTTGACTCCTCAAAGTTGCTCAACACCTGGCAGATATCAGACATCCACGTCCACTCCTCATTGTAGACTTGAGGAATCTGACTAACATGTTTAATGTGGAATTCCATCGCGTGGGCACGTCGCACAACAGTCGGTGAGCGGGCAGTTGTAGGCGGCGCTGCGCTGCCCTGAGAGTGGCAGCATCTGTGGTCGACTTGCGGAAATGCGCACAGATGCGGCGCACCTTGGTGAGCAAATCAGACAGATTGGGGTATGTCTTGAGGAACCGCTGAACTATGAGATTGAACACGTGGGCCAGGCATGGCACATGTGTCAGTCTGCCGAGTTGCAGAGCCGCCACAAGGTTACGCCCGTTGTCACACACAACCATGCCTGGCTTGAGGTTCAGCGGTGCCAGCCACACATCGGTCTGCGCCGTGATGCCCTGTAACAGCTCTTGGGCGGTGTGCCTTTTGTAACCTAAGCTCAGCAGTTTGAGCACCGCCTGCTGGCGCTTACCCACGGCACTGCTGCTGCGACTAGAGCTACCGACTGAAGGCGCCGTGCCCACGGATGGTAATTCGGTGGAGGAGGAGGAGGAGGAGGGGTCAGAGGAGGAGGAGGCATAGTAGGTCTGAGAGACCGTGACCGAGGTAGGCCCCGCAATCCTTGGTGTGGGCAGTACATGAGCGGCCTCAGGGTCATTCTCGGTCCCAGCCTCCACCAAGTTAACCCAATGTGCCGTCAGTAAGATATAGTGCACTTGTCCACGTGTCCGTGGTTAGGTGGACCTTCTCAGAAACAGCGTTGGTCAGGGCACGGATGATGTTCTCTGACACGTGCTGGTGTAGGGCTGGGACTGCACATTGGGAAAAATAGTGGCGGCTGGGGACGGAATACCGAGGGGCAGCCACCGCCATGAGATTGCGAAAGGCCTCGGTCTCTACCAGCCTATAGGGCAGCATCTCCAGGCTAAGCAATTTGGAGATGTGGATGTTGAGGGCTTGGGCATGTGGGTGGGTGGAACTATATTTCCTCTTGCGCTCCAGCGTCTGCTGTAAAGACAGCTGAACGCTGCGCTGGGACACGTTGGTGGACACTGTGGAGGATCGTTGAGGCGAAGGTGTGGTTTTCCGGTGGGAGGCGCTCGTGCCGGGGTCCTGGGCAGGGGGTTGACTAGCAGAGGCAGCGAGTGACGCAGGGGGTTGACTAGCAGAGGCAGCGAGTGACACAGGGGAAGGAGCAGTGGTGTGACCCGCAGGAGGTGGTGAACGGCCTTGGTTCCATTGAGCTGGGTGTTTAGCACTCATATGCCTGCGTATGCTGGTGGTGGTTAGGCTAGTAGTGGTGGCACCCCTGCTGATCCTGGTGTGGCACAGGTTGCACACCACAGTCTGTCGGTCATCCTTACTTTCTTTAAAGAACCTCCAAACTTGCTAACATCTAGGCCTCGCCATGGGAGCTTCACTACGTGAAACAGTTGCTGCTGATGCACCAGCTCTGGCCCTGCTTCTCCCTCTGGCCACACCACTGCCTCTTACAACCTGTTCTGGTGCAGCACTCGCCTCCGCCTCAGAAGCACTGTCTTCACTCGGCATATCAACCCAGCTCGGGTCAGTCACCTTGTCATCCTCCGATTCCTCAGTCTGCTCCCCCCTCGTAAATTCCTCCCCTTACAACAACTTCACCACTGTCTGACAACCGTGTCTCCTCATCGTCCGACACCTCTTTACAAACTTCTTCCACTAACTCAACATTGTCATTATCATCATCATCACCCACAGACTGCGACAGTTGAAACACTTGGGCATTGGGAAAGAGGTCAACAGCAACCTGAGAAGTGGTTTGTGACTCTGGGAAGGGTCCAGAAAACAGTTCCTGAGAGTATGCCGGATCGCATTCCAAATTTTCCTGGGAGGGGGCAGACTGGGGGAAGGAGGTTGAGGTGGAGGAGCCAGAGGAGTGCTCCCTTGGGTAACGTGGGTGGACTGCGTGGAAGACTGACTGGCGGACAAATTACTTGAAGCATTATCTGCAATCCACGAGATCAGCTGTTCACACTGTTGTGGTTTCAACAGTCCTCTACCACGTGTCCCTGTAAGTTGAGACATGAAGCTAGGGAGTGTAGCTCTGCGGCGTTCCACAGCTCCCTCATCAGCAGGTACTGTCTCACCCTGCCCAGGACCACGGCCTCTGCCCCCTGCAGTAATTGACTGCCCACGCCCACGCCCTCGTCCTCGTCCTCGAACCTTAGCCCTGGGGTTCCACATTTTCTGTATATAATTGTATTCTATAAAAAAAAAATAAAATAAATGGGCCTGGTTTACTGAAACCCACAAACTTGTTCAGTCTGGTTTAATTTTGTGACGTACAGAAAGTGTCACCTGGACAGTATATACCGTTTGGAGTGAGTATGCTGAACTGCGTCACACAGAAAGGTGACACGCAGCTGTGTGAAATGGATTTGTATCACTCAGCTAAAACAACAAAAAACTAATTTTTTTTCTATATTTTTTTTTAAATATTTTTTTCTTTCAGTTTAGTTTTTTTGGGAACGTGACGTGCGGAAACTATCGTACAGCTGACTGACACCCTACTGACGGTAGCTATTTAGACTGAGACCCAGACAAAAGTCACACAGAGATTTTTAGGATCAAGCTATATATACGTGACAGGTAGCAGGTGACTTGGTTGTTTTTTGTGACGTACAGACAGTGTCACCTGGACAGTATATACCGTTTGGAGTGAGTGTGCTGAACTGCGTCACACAGAAAGGTGACACGCAGCTGTGTGAAATGGATTTGTATCACTCAGCTAAAACAACAAAAACCGAATTTTTTTTCTATATTTTTTTTAATATTTTTTTCTTTCAGTTTAGTTTTTTTGGGAACGTGACGTGCGGAAACTATCGTACAGCTGACTGACACCCTACTGACGGTAGCTATTTAGACTGAGACCCAGACAAAAGTCGCACAGAGATTTTTAGGATCAAGCTATATATACGTGACAGGTAGCAGGTGACTTGGTTGTTTTTTGTGACGTACAGACAGTGTCACCTGGACAGTATATACCGTTTGGAGTGAGTGTGCTGAACTGTGTCACACAGAAAGGTGACACGCAGCTGTGTGAAATGGATTTGTATCACTCAGCTAAAACAACAAAAAACTATTTTTTTTTCTATATTTTTTTTAAATATTTTTTTCTTTCAGTTTAGTTTTTTTGGGAACGTGACGTGCAGAAACTATCGTACAGCTGACTGACACCCTACTGACGGTAGCTATTTAGACTGAGACCCAGACAAAAGTCGCACAGAGATTTTTAGGATCAAGCTATATATTCGTGACAGGTAGCAGGTGACTTGGTTGTATTTTGTGACGTACAGACAGTGTCACCTGGACAGTATATACCGTTTGGAGTGAGTATGCTGAACTGTGTCACACAGAAAGGTGACACACAGCTGTGTGAAATGGATTTGTATCACTCAGCTAAAACAACAAAAAACTAATTTTTTTTCTATATTTTTTTGTATTTTTGTTTTTTTGGGAACGTGACGTGCAGAAACTATCGTAGCGCTAACTGACACCCTACTGGCGGTAGCTATTTAGACTGCAACCCAGACAAATGTCGCACAGAGATTTTTGGGATGAAGCCATACACGTGACAGGCAGCAAATGACTTGGTTGTATTCGGTGACATACAGAAAGTGTCACCTGGACAGAAAATAGTGAGTGTATTGAACTGTGACACACAGAATGGTTCCACACTGCTGTGTGCAATGGATTTGTATCACTGAGATATAACATTAAAAAAAAAATGGGGTTATATATGGCGATAGCTGCACTACTAGTGCCAGCCAGCCAAGTGACAAAAAAAAAAAATGTCTTCTAGCCCTTAGAAGGGCTGTTGGGTTCTTTGTGGGTGATCCCTGCCTAACAGACAACTAAATGCAGGCCCTAACACTGTCCCTGAAAGGCAGCAGCTCTATCCCTAACGACATCCAGACAGCATCTGAGCCGAGCACCGCGGCCAGTTGGTAGTATATTCCAGGGTCACCTGATCAGGCCAGCCAACCCCTGCTATCGACATGTAAGGGCCCCATGTGATGCTGGGTGGTACGCAGAGTCTCCTGGCTTGTGATTGGCTGTGTTTTTAGGCGCCAAAAAAGCACGATGAGGAAGTTGCCATTTCCTCGAGCATGGCGAGATACTCGTCCGAGCAGCGAGCACTTACGAGTACCCTAATGCTCGAACGAGCACCAAGCTCGGACGAGCATGCTCGCTCATCTCTAGTTAAGCCATAAGAATAATAAGAATAATCAGTCCAGAAATCTCTACAAGGACAATGTAGAATAATAGGAAATACTTTACAATAAATAATATTTTATATAAGCCTTTTATCCCGTCCTTCCCCTTACTTATAGAACTATACAATTAAGTTGGTTTTGGGCTCATATAGTCATACAGTAATTAATAGTCATCTAGTCCACAATATGTGCACAATGTACTATTTGGATCCTTCAGTCATTTCATAAGGAGAAGATTTTTCTTTCTCATTTTACTCAGTTACACAGTAACGGAAGCAATGACTCTGGCTAGAATGTAATATGATCCTGAAAAGATGACCTCAACTGATCATACATGTCTTGTTTCAACTCAAATTTCCTTCTACATTTAACAGAATGTAATTGTATCTTGTATAAAAAAAATGTTTTTCATTTTTAAATTTTTCATTGTATTTTTCTAAAGTGTTTAGTGTGTCACAATTTATAATCATATCCTCAAAGGTTGCTGATACAATGAAATATTGCCAGGCAAGGTACATCAGTGTCGCTTTCACAAAGTTGCATTGAAACGGCCATGAATTTAACTGTTTATTTCACAATCTGCATTTAAACTAGTTAAAAACCAAGATGTTTTGATCTTGAGGAGCATGCAAAGTTTTTTTCATTTTGGCACCCCAAAGTTTTCCGTGGTTTAGGTCTAGAGTATCTTGAACCTTCAAGATGATATAGTTAGGCATTTTAAAGGGAATGCATCACCAACATTTTTACTTATTAGAACCTACCAGATAATAATATTTATTCTAATCTGATTTCATTTTCGGTTTGTAGATTTTCATTCTATTTTCTATACATAACTATGGGGGCAGCAATCCTATCTGAGCCGCTGTAAAACGGCATTCAGAGATATGTTTTACAACATCCACATGAACCACAGAAATCTGTAATCTGGAGATAACTCATTGACTTCTATGGGAAAGTGTACTACGTATGTTCTATGACCTCTGTAGAGGTCATTGTACAGTGAGGGGGGAGGCAAGCTGTGATTGTTACCTATTGTAAATGGTGGATTCTCAGTTATATATACATAAATGCTACCTTTCATTGTAATGCTGCTTGTGATAATAATGATATGACTGCTAAAAAGTGATATCATCAGATCAGTAAGCATTAGCTGATATTACACCAACAGATTATTTGACAGATTTTCCCACCAGTCATTGGTTAGATGGCCATTTACACACACACAGATCTTTTGTTATACACACCAATTATTGGTCTGATTGGACAGAAATTGGTCAGACAATCTGTCGGTATAATAAAGCCCAGTTTTGGGGCGGCAGTTAATTGTTGATTAACAGAAACAGCTACTGGATCTTTAAAAAGGGATCTATTAATGCTAAAAAGAATTAAGTATACATAAAAGGTTAACTAAATAAAGGACATAAACATAAGGGAAGGGGTAGGGAAGGAAGCGTCTAACTAGCTATATATGTGCAGTCTTATATACTAGCCATACAAACACATATAGACCATACATTGCCCATCCCTGGAACACCTCCCAGATAAAGTCTTAGCCAATCAGCACAGCACAGTTATTGTCTGTCGACAAGCTTGTAGAGGTTAACACTTTCCTGTAGGTGGCATCCTTGAACTCAGAGTTGTCCTTCCTCTAAAGAACAGATCACCACAGGCCTTGGCTTCCCCCAGGTCTGGAAGCATCATCCTGTGATGTGTTCACAGGTGTGCTTCTCAGGGGGCAAGGCCCTGTATTGCTTCCCAGGCATGGTGACTTTTGATTTCCCAGATACAACAGCGGCGTCTATTGTCTGTTGAGCAGATAAGATTGCTTTGTGGCAGAGTTGATTTATGGCATTTATGGCCCAATCCCACTCTGCTGAAAAGGCCTGAAGTCAGGAGTCAATAAAATGTGAACAAAGAGTGAACAAATGCAAAATATCAAAATTGTTTTATCACTAGCATATATATCTGAGGTTCCCAGGTGTACCTCTATCTATATAAATATTTTCTGATGATATTTCTAACCTAGCAAGACTCACTGCTGTTTTTGGCCCAATTATGTAGATAGGTAAAGAAAACATCCACCATTTTTAAATAATTTATTTATTGTGTCTTTAAGTCTCTCACACATATCAGTGCATTGTTGATTGAACCCATCTAGTAGTCATACAGTGTTATCCTAAAACAGTGATCCACAACCTTTTACACCGTGTGAGCTACATTCAACTTATTGTATTGATGGCCGGGGGTTACACAGCATCATAAAAATTCAATTTGCTGAAAATTATTCCACTTTGAAACTTAGCACACTGGTATCACACCACTCAAACTGGCACAATTCTGGAGTTAGAATGTTCCACCAAATGATGACATAAAACGTGATCACCTGATAAATAAGAGCTTGCTTGTCTAAGTGATTAGTGATACATTTACACAGGGCAATTATCAGGAACGAGCTTTCATATGAATGCTCAACCCCTAGAATTTCCTTGATTCTCGACCAACGTAAAAGGCCCTTTACTACAGGTACTAGAGATGTCACACTAGCTTACCTGACTGTAACCTGACTGAGTGCTGGTGCCTTCTTAAACAGCTGATTGGAGGGGGTCCCAGGTGTCAGACTCCCACTGATCAGATGATCTGCCAGACCATCACTCTGAACCCTCTGTAGAGAGTCAATTAGAGCATCACACATTACACTCTTTTACAAGCATTATTATCTAGGCACAAGAGGACAGTAAAGATGTTATATGGTCATCCCAATTCTACATCTGCTACTATACATAGTAACATAGTTTATAAGGCCGAAAAAAGACATCTGTCCATCCAGTTCAGCCTTTTTTCCTACAAGTTGATCCAGAGGAAGGAAAAAAAACCCTGTGAGGTAGAAGCCAATTTTCACCACTTTAGGGGAAAAAATTCCTTCCCGACTCCAATCAGGCAATCAGAATTACTCCTGGATCAACGACCCATCTCTAGTAACTATAACCTATAATATTATTACACTCCAGAAATACATCCAGGCCCCTCTTGAACTCTTTTAGTGAACTCCCCATCACCACCTCCTCAGGCAGAGAGTTCCATAGTCTCACTGTTCTTACCGTAAAGAATCCTCGTCTATGTTTGTGTACAAACCTTCTTTCCTCCAGACGCAGAGGATGTCCCCTAGTCACAGCTACAGTCCCGGAGATAAATAGATGATGGGAGAGATCTCTGTACTGACCCCTGATATATTTATACATAGTTATTAGATCTCCCCTCAGTCGTCTTTTTTCTAAAGTGAATAACCCTAATTTTGATAATCTTTCTGGGTACTGTAGTCCACCCATTCCAGTTATTGCTTTAGTTGCCCTCCTCTGAACCCTCTCCAGCTCTGCTATGTCTGCCTTGTTCACAGGAGCCCAGAACTGCACACAGTACTCCATGTGTGGTCTGACTAGTGATTTGTAAAGTGGCAGGACTATGTTCTCATCATGGGCATCTATGCCTCTTTTGATGCAACCATGCAGCTTAGTTTGCTGTTCACTAAAATTCCTAGGTCCTTTTCCATGTCAGAGTTACCCAATGTTTTACCATTCAGTATGTACTGGTGACTTGCATTATTCCTTCCAATATGCATAATCTTACATTTGTCAGTGTTAAACCTCATCTGCCACTTCTCTACCCAAGCCTCCAGTCTATCCAGATCCATCTGTACTGTCCTCTTCTGTGTTAATTACTTTACACAGTTTAGTGTCATCTGCAAAAAATGATATTTTACTGTGCAAGCCTTCTACTAGATCATTAATAAATATATTGAAGAGAATAGGGCCCAATACTGACCCCTGTGGTACCCCACTACTGACAGTGACCCAATCTGAGTGTGTACCGTTAATAACCATCATTTGTTTTGTATCACTGAGCCAGTTACTTACCCACATACAGACATTTTCTCCCAGGCCAAGCATTCTCATTTTATATACTAACCTCTTATGTGGTACCGTGTCAAATGCTTTTGAGAAGTCCAGATATATGACATCCATTGATTCGCCGCGGTCAAGTCTAGAACTTACCTCCTCATAGAAACTGATTAAATTGGTTTGACATGACCTATCCCTCATGAAGCCATGCTGATATGGAGTTATTTGATTATTTTCATTGAGGTACTCCAAGATAGCATCTCTTAGAAAACCTTCAAACAGTTTACCCACAACAGATGTTAAACTTACCGGCCTATAGTTCCCGGGCTCTGTTTTTGGACCCTTTTTGAATATTGGCACCACATTTGCTATGCGCCAATCCTGTGGAACACTCCCTGTCAGTATAGAGTCCTTAAATATCAGAAAAAAGGGTTTGGCGATGACATTGCTTAATTCTCTTAGGATACGGGGGTGTATGCCATCCGGTCCTGGCGATTTGTCTATTTTAGTCTTTTTAAGACGTCGCTGTACTTCTTCCTGGGTCAGACAGGGCACTTTTAATGGGGAATTTACTTTTATATTCTGCATTTCATCTGACAGTTTATTTTCCTCAGTGAAAACAGTGGAGAAAAAGATATTTAGTATTTTTGCTTTCTCCTCATTGCTCTCTGCAACTCCATCCTCATTACTCCGTAAGGGGCCGACACCTTCAGGTTTATACTTTTTACCATTTATATAATTAAAGAACATTTTAGGGTTAGTTTTAGTCTCTTTGGCGATTAATCTCTCGGTCTCTAGTTTGGCTGTTTTTATTTGTCTTTTACATATTCTATTTTTTTCCTTATAGTTTTTCAATGCTTCCTCTCTCCCCTCCTGTTTAGTGATTTAAATGCTTTCTTTTTGTCATTTATTGCTTTTTTTACAGCTCTATTTCCACATTGGTTTTTTCTTGTTCCTTAACCTTTTATTCCCATAAGGTATGTACCTCTCACAATTAGATATTTAGGATGCTTTTAAAAATATCCCATTTTGTGGCTGTATTTTTACTTTTGAGGACTTTGTCCCAGTTAGTTAGGTCTATGGCCTCTCTTAGTTGGCTAAATTTTGCTTTTTTGAAGCTTGATATTTTTGTTCCTCCCTGAAGAAACGCTCTTTTGAATGACAATTGGAAGGTTATTATGTTATGGTCACTATTTCCCAGGTGTCCCCCAACCTGCACATCTGTTGTTCTGTCAGGTCTATTGGTTAATACTAAGTCCAGTATGGCTGTCCCTCTAGTCGGGTCCTGAACCAGTTGGGAAAGGTAATTGTCTTTGGTTATTGCCAAGAACCTTTTTCCTTTATGAGATATACAGGTTTCAGTTTCCCAGTCTATATTTGGGTAGTTGAAGTCCCCCATAATAACGACCTCATTATGATTTTCCGCCTCGTCTATTTTGTTTAGAAGTAGATTTTCTGTGAACTCTGGTATATCCTATGATGAGGATTACCTTGCAGATAACATCTTTGAATGTTGAAACCCTGATTAATAGTACAAGAAAGCTCCATTAATAAGGAAGCAAGAACATGAAAGTTGCATAGACAGTCACTGGTATGAGCATTGGTATCATTTGAAAAACTGCTTCCATTAGCAATAAATGAAGATGCATCTGTGGTTATTATAATAATTGTCATAAATTCTGGCAGACAGGAAAACGATATGTACAAAATGATCTAAATACACATTTTAGTGAAAATAACTACTTTGAACTTGAAAGGACACGTTTAATAGACTATTCTAGTCTTTGACTTTTATGGCAAAATAATAGATTGTGCGGCTGCACAAGGACATTTTTCTTCAACTTGTTGTCATATTTTATGTGAATTTCTGCTGATTTTTCTGTCTGTATTTCAGCACTTACTATTAATCCATTGATTTTCTTGGTTTGACTAATGGTTCACTGGGCAGTTCAACACACTGTACTTCTATTTTTGGACCCTTAAAAGGTTTTTATCTCTGCCACAAGAATCTTTATATTACATAAGCTGTTATACATTGCTAGCCAATATTCTTTGTACAAATACAGCATATTTCATCCTGTATAAATATAAATGTGTAATCTGTAAGAATAACAGGCCTCATGCACTCTGATATATATAATGGACCTTGGTTGTATGGCTCTATTATAACGTGCCCATGCCGAAACTGTACCTCCCTGATTTCACATGTGGAATAGAGTATCACAAGCCATACTGTATTACTCTGGTATTCTCCTCTGGAAACAGGGGTGCACCACCAATGAGGCCAGGTGAGACGATCGCCTCAGGCAGCAACAGGTAGGGGCAAGAGGGGGGCAGCTGAAGGGCCATAGGTAATGAGCGCTTTGATTGTAGCAAAGGAGTTCGGTTAAGAAATTGGCATTGATGGGGGGGAGGGCGCCGTTTCACTTTTCGCCACAGGCAGCAGAAAGGCTAGGTGCATCCCTGCCTGGAAGCATTGCAAGATGTGTTTTCTCACAAAGGGATATACCAATAGACCATGGAGCATTGGTTGCCTACTGGTCTGTCATACTGACATACAGGGACTTCATGTTCCACCATACAGTGTCATTGTGTGTCATTTACAGAAGCTCTAAATATCACATGCTGAAAAAATATAAGCAATTACCAGTATTTTCAATTGAAATTATGTTTTCATCCGTGCATGGGGAGAAGCAGCAGCGGCGGTGCGGGGACCAGGAGTGGTGCAGGGAGCGGGGACCTGGGTAAGTATATTCAGCGTGGGGGGCCTGGCATATGGGAGGGCTTTTTTAGGATTGGGTAACCCCTTTAAAAAAACAATAATTGGCAAGTAACAGAAATGTTACTTGGTAGCTATCTTACCAACACCACAATTATTATACATGCCAACAGTCCCAACTAGTGTTGAGGAAATCGGAGTCCACAAAGTGGACTTTGATCCGAATTTCAGGATAAATTCAATTTGACGCAAAGCTGAATTTCCTTGTGCTTCATGGTAGCAAATCGATTTAACCTGAAATAGTGAAAAAAAATAATAGTTATCTGAACCATTTGCTTAAGACTGGCCAGCGTGATGATGTCATCTTGTGCCCGTTGCAAGCAAATGGATCAGGTAAGAATGATATTTTTTTGTTTTTATTTTTGTTTTGTTTTTTCATTTTACACTCTGTTATTTATATTAAATGCCACAATCATGTATGAATGTGGCATCTGAGGGGTACAATGACGGGGAGCGGCGCAATAGTGCACCCACTATTTACAAAGAAATGGTTTTTGTGACAAAGTAATTCTTCACAAAGCAAATTTTTTTGTAAAATTCAGCAAAGCAGCCAAATCGAATTTTCTAATAATTCACTAATCTCTAGTCCCAAAGACTGGTTTAGGCTAATTTGTATTAAAATGGGCAATTCTGTTTGTGTGGCAAGGTCTATTTATAGTTGTTCCTATCCTATAATTATTCCCTACTCTTTTAATGTAGTGATATTCCTTGTAATGTAGTGAGACACAGATCTATAGTTATCAGGGTCGATGGGGAGCACTCTCATTTGTTCATGGCCTAGGTGACTGATACTAACTTTACTATATATATATATATATATATATATATATATATATATATCTTATGTATTTGACTATAGTTTAGCAAATTTTCTATGCACCTAAGCCTTGGGAGATGGATTATTGATCCCAGTATTTGTTCTTATTGTCATATGTGGAGTTGGGAAATACTATTTCCTCCTAATATTGGGGAACTGGCATCTACCTTAAAATAGGTTTTACCCCTCTGAACTAACACAGCAGGATCATGGGTTGAACTTCATGGCATGAAGTCTTGTTTCATACTTCTTGTGTCTTGTTTTCATACAACTTGTTACTATGAAAGATAGCTTATACATACATATGCCTTACAATGAATATATTAATTTACTGAAAAGCAGATGAAGCTAAAATTCAGACATTTTATGATAATAAATAAGTAGTTCCAGAAACGGTGTTATTACGGTAAGTGAAAGTCTCCATGTAATGGGTATTTGGTGAGTGGAATAAAGAAAAAGACTGAACACATAAACCAGCAATAAATCATTTTTTCACCAGAGGGAAGTGGTAATAAAATTGGAAGGATTTACTATACATAAACGTATTCCAAGTAATAAAATTAAATTAGCAAATGGAAATTGTAAAAACAGTTTACAAATCCAAATTCAATTTTATCAATAAGTCATAAACTACACTTAGACAGACACTGTCTAGGTAGAGTACCATTACCCAAAATACACAGATTAACCTCTTTTAATGACTGGTGCTTGAGTAGTAACTTTGACCTCCTCACATTCAGGCTCCTGTCATCATTTACAGATTCCACTCATTTTACATTTATTTCTCTGTTTAAAATTTTTTAAGGGAATCTGTCACTACATACCTCCATAGTAATCCAAATGACTTTTCAGATATGCACTTGCCTTCTGATTCAAAATCAGTGTGCCCCATCTCGATCAGTGGCTTCATTTCAGAGAAATTGATACTTTTATTACATGCAAAAGACCTGCTTGGTGCAATGAGGGCATCACTGTTGAGCCCCATTGCACCTAAAGCTCCGCGCCCCCCAGCATTGAGTGACAGTCAGTGAATATGTAATCTCCCCTGGTCCTGCATTCTTGCAACTGCATGTTCATCTCAGGGATCAGCACACAGGCCTGATGCTTGCCGGGCAGGAGTCTGAAATGTGCATGTGCCAATGATTTTGTTCTACACCCGGAAGAGATGGACATTGTCATTGAGTTTCTTTTATGCCAATCTCTGTCTCTCCTGGGTGTGGGACAACATCATCAGCACATACGCAGTACAGACTCTTTCTGCCAGTCAAGCATTAGGCCTGTACGGTGCGTGCGCCAATCCAATGCACAGTTGCGAGAATACAGGGCCAGTCAAGATTACGTCTTCACAGCCTGACCCTGTCAAAGTTGGGGGGCACGGCCAACAGGTAAAGGTGCAATAGTGATGCCGTCGTTGCAAAAAGCCGGTCATTTGCATATAATAAAAGCATCTATTTCTCTAGAATGGGGCCACTGATCAAGATGTGCAAACTGTGTTTGAATCAACAGCAAGCACACATCTGATAAGTCATTACCATGGAGGAATGTGGTGAAGGATTCCCTTTAATGCTCATTGTGCACTAGTTAGAAATCCATTTAATATTTGAAAATGCGTAATTAATCATGTGAAAAGTCACAAGTGGGCTTTGATTACTTCTACAGAACATCTTCCATACATTCCATGTATGCTATAAATCCAATATATCTTTCTAGTCTACTTCGCATTAAACTACAAAGAAAATAACATATAAATACAGGGTTTTTCTCATGAAGGAAAGCTCCATCCTTATGCCCTATAAGGGTATACTGACATCATGCAAGGAGGAGGTCCCACCCTAGACCCACCTCAATGTGTCAAAACAGAAATATGAGATGTAAAATTTGCTTCCTCTTGGTTGGGACCAGCCCATAATCCATTATATGGTTGGTCATTATTTAAAGGGAACCTGTCATAACCGAAACACCCCCTGAACTAGAGTAAGCGGTGTATACTGTAAGTGATGCTGAATCCGTATATGTAAGTTTTATCTTCATACTCACTTCCATTCCGACGCTGTGCTCCTACAAACTTGCAGTAAAATGCACTCACTGGACTCTTCTTTGAGTCCTCTCCATTATGTGAGTGAGCACTGGAGTCCAGTGAGTGCATTTTACTGAAGGTTTGTGGGAGCACAGCGTCAGAATGCAAGTGAGTACGAAAATAAAAATTACATGTTCGGATTCAGCATCACTTACACTATACACCGCTTATTCTAGTTCAGGGGGTGTTTCGGAGATGACAGGTTCCCTTTAAATAGCTATCATGCACCATGCTATATTTCCCCTGCTGCGGTCAGTACAGGGAAATGTCTGGTCAAATAAAGCTGCCACTGGCAATGGCCATTGATTACCGTGGATTAGAGAAGCTGGATCCACTGCAATTGTAACACCACGGAGTGGTGTTAACATTCCTGCACCCTGCTACGGTCTCAAATGGGCTAACCTAAATGCCATTCTTGTACTAATTTCCATGCCCTTTACATTATGCAGTGATATGATTGTTATGCAACTGTTATTACATGTAATATTCCTGGTTCACCAGCAGGTGGCAGCGTATATAGCAGAACTATACTTAGAGAGAATAATCTCACCATTCCATTCTCCCCCCTCTGGGCAGAAGTGGGCCAGTCCTGCTTCCTACCAGTAGGAAACAGCAGCAGTTCATTGCAGTTGGAGTTAGAGTTTTATCTGGACAGGAGAGGAGTAAGGTGTGGCGCGTTCACAGCCTGACATGCCTACGTCAGTCAGAGCAGCCTAAGCTCTGACGACCATGGAAGCAAATGTCTGGAAGCCATAGGGACCAGAGGAAATTGTTCTTCAGTTTCCACAAGAGGAGGAGCAAGAGGAAATCGTTCTTTGGCTGGAAGTTAAGTGTCAGGAGGGGGATAACAGCCCAATCCAAGGATACCAGAATTGACCTAAAGTACATAAAGCAGACATAAGAAGAGTTTAGTGCAGCATAGAGGAAAAAAAGCAAAGTAATTAAGCTTGTCTGTCAGTACAGGAGAGAGAAAGAAAGTAAAGCTATCAAGTTTGCCTGCCAGTTTATGCCAAAGCCTGCTGGAACCAAGACTAAGATAAACTTTTCTTGGAGTTTATCCAAGAAAAGCTGCTGTTGAACTTTATATCAAGGTCTGAACCCAAGTTATTAATTCTTCATCCCTCAACTATTCCCCTTTTTAATGCTTCGGAGTCTAAGCTTGGGGTCCCGCTGTATCCAGGTAGGACGCACCACACCACTTGGCATTCCAACTAAACCTGTGATGTGATAGGGTCCTAGGGGGAGGCTCGTTGCACAATCACTGGAATGGCTTCAGTTTCAAAAGGAGTTGTTTGTACATTCTGTACAACCTGCAAATTCTAAGTATCCAGAGCACTCACAGACTTCTATACAGTACCTCCGATTTCATACAGAAGTAAACTCGTGGAACAGTCCATATGCCATATTATAGCGCTCTAGAGGAGAATAACTCCATAATACAGCATCCAACTTACAGCCGGACTCTGAGGGGCAGGGGCATTGCTAGGGTCTCAAAAGATCCGTGACCCAATGCATATGGCCCAGTGCACGGCTTGGCTGTTTTTTGGAAGTCTCATTGAAATTAATGGAATGGATATCTCGTGAACACGGGCATTCCATTCACTTCTATGTGGCTTAAAGAAATAACCGAGCCAGCTCTCGACTATTTTCGTTGCTCCCATAGGAATGAACAGAGGACGGCTGGACATGCACAGTGCGCCCTCCAACACTTTGTGGGCTCCATTCTAAGTATAGGTATGGGTCCCAGAGGTGGGACCCGTACTTATCAGATATTGGGGGCATATTCTAGCAATATGCCCCCATTTTCAAGATGGGAATACCCATTTAAGTCCCCTTGATAGTGCCGTCAGTAGTTATAATGTCCCCTATACTGCCCCCATTAGTTATAAAGCCACCTATAGTGTCCCAGTAATTTAAATGCCCCCTATATTGCGCCCAGTAGTTAAAATGCCCTGTATAGCCACAAGGAGACATTATGATGTATGGGGGCCACAAGGAGACATTATACTGTATGGGAGCAGTCACAAGGAGACGTTATACTGTATGGGGGCAGCCACAAGGAGACGTTATACTGTATGGGGGCAGCCACAAGGAGACGTTATACTGTATGGGGCAGCCACAAGGAGACGTTATACTGTATGGGGGCAGCCACAAGGAGACGTTATGCTGTATGGGGGCAGCCACAAGGAGACATTACACTGTATGGGGGCAGCTACAAGGAGACGTTATACTGTATGGGGCAGCCACAAGGAGGCGTTATACTGTATGGGGGCAGCCACAAGGAGACGTTATACTGTATGGGTGCCACAAGGAGACGTTATACTATATGGGGGCTACAAGGAGACATTATACTGTATGGGGCCACAAGGAGACATTATACTGTATGGGGGCACAAGGAGACATTATACTGTATGGGGGCCACAAGGAGACATACAGCCCTCCCCAGGCCAAGAATACTCATCCAGTCACTAAGTCAGTCAGTTTCCAACCTATTTGCCTGCCGAGTGATGGTCACGCAGCACTACTCAGGACAGGAGGCAAGTCACAGAGGTGGCAGGCTGGCACCGCAGGTCACTGAGGTGGGGGCAGGCGGTGGCAGATGGCCACACATCAGGGGGGCGCATATCTTCCAGCCGTGTGCGCGCCTGCTGCTTGATCGCACTGGCACTGTCCAGCGCAGCAGCAGACACGCAGGGACGCCCGCCCTACTGCCCCAGCCAGGATCGTGAAAAGTTCCGGTCAGGTCTGGCCCAGGGCGAGGTCACGGGGGGGGGGGGGGGTTATTTGGTTACTGGGATTATTTTTATGTGCGCAGGCTTTTTACTCGCTTACCCATAGCAGTGGCGTGGTCTGCCTACATTGGCGGTACGCCACTGCCCAGACCTTACAGTCCCCCTTTTGTAGTGCTTCAGATCGTACAGTACCCCCAGACCTTATAGCGCCCCCTGTAGTGCCCATAGTCATTAAACTTCCCCCTGTAGTGCCCATAGTCGATATAGTGACCCCCTGTAGTGTACCGTCTTTATAGTGCGCTCCTGTAGTGCCCCCAGTTCTTAAACTATCCCCTTGTAGTGCCACCAATCCTTATAGTGTTCCCTGTAGTGCCCAAATTCCTTATAGTGCCCCCTTGTAGTGCTAACGGTCTTTATAGTTCCCTCAGTCCTTATAGTGCCCCCTTGTAGTGGCAAATTCTTTATAGTGCCCCTCTGTAATGCCACCAGTCCTTATAGTACTCCTTTGTAGTGCCAACAGTCCTCAGAGTGCCCCTCTGTAGTGTAAACAGTCCCTATAGTGTCCCCTGTACTGTGTCCAATCTTTATAGAGCCCCAATTTGTGCCCCCAGTCCTTAATCTGCCCCTTTGTAGTGCTCCCAGTCCTTAATCTGCCCCAGTTTAGTGTCACCAGACCTTAAAGGGTCCCCCTGTAGTGGCCCCAGAGCTTATAATTCCCCAATGCTGCCCAGGGGAAAAAAAAACTGATTTCCCACTGCTGTCAGTAAAGCAGCGACGATTCCCGGCTTCTCAAGAGCTCACGTTGAAGTCAACATACCACCTGTGTCAAGACGCTGGTGCGCAATTACATAAT
Source organism: Rhinella marina (assembly GCA_900303285.1). Classification (NCBI taxonomy): domain Eukaryota; kingdom Metazoa; phylum Chordata; class Amphibia; order Anura; family Bufonidae; genus Rhinella; species Rhinella marina. Next base: position 107,805 of record ONZH01021119.1, read on the forward strand.
TACGCTGCCTAAGACCCACCTGCATGGTACTACTTCTCATAGGCCTCAAGTCTTGTTGCCTGCGGCCTATGAGAGAGAACAAAGTGGCAGGGAGCAAATGGCTCCCCTGTCCTGCAGCAATAATTCAGTTGTATCGACATGAGCGGGTCAACTGAGGAAAACATGTCTGCTCTGTATGGTAGCATGATTTCCACAATGGACGTGTTAGTCAGTAATTAGCCATAAAGGGGTACTACAACTTTTTATTGATGATGATTGACAGGGGTCCGACAAACAGAAACCCCACAATCAGCTGTTTGACCTTCTTGCTGTTTCCAGCAGGCCAGTGATATCACGACTATTTCACTAGCCTGGTCATAGAACAGCCCCGTTCACTTCAATGGCGCTGAACTGTGCTCCCAGGCCACCTACATAGTCGTGATGTCACTGGCCTGCTGGAAACAGCACTTTGATTGACAGAGCCTGGCAATGACTTTTCTTAAAGTGCAGAGGGCATGGCAGTTGTAGAGAGCAGAGAGCCTCTAGGTGTAACAGCCTTTATTGGAGTCATACAGCTTGGCTCCATAGATTTCAATTAATTAATCCTCAAAGATTCATACTCAGAAGCTGCACGCCATAACGCTATAATACAGCCATGTACACAAGGACTAAGTTACCTTAACTCTGCTACATGCTTCAAAAAGAATTTTATCATCACAGGTATATATTGAAAAAAATAGATTGTATATATCACCATTGCTATAGGAACCCAGCAAAATCTACGTAGCATGCTGAATGCAGTAGTCTGCAAAAGACAGAAAGCCCTAGGATGCCTAAGAACTAGCTTTGAATGTGCTGATTTCTAAAAGAAGTAGAGATGACAGCCTGTCACATCCTTAGCTGTGCCTGAGGGAGGCTGGCAGCACAGAGTGCCAGGGAGGAACCTACTGCTACGAAATGATGGGTTGCAAAAGATAGAATTAGCCCCAGGGCTGGCTGCTTGAGCCACCTGCTGCGTCTTTAAGATGGAACTGCAGGTAAAAGAAATTGACTTCCAGGCAATTTTAACACTTTTATTTCTTGCCACACGTGAGGTCTATTTGTTCATATGAAATGTGCAAATTAAATATTTCAAACTAAAAATAATTTCCTTGGCAGTACAAATGATCGGACAGGAGTTCCTGTGCCGCACTGCAGTCATGGCATCCACTAAATATGAAGACACCCAGGGTGGAAGAAGTTTAGCTGCCGACACTAGCAGATTGGGAAGATTTTACAACAAAGATGCAAAGGAAAATAGGGACTGAATATACACAGCGGTGTAGATAGAAGAGGGGAGGCCATAGCAAAGATCAAAATAGGCCCCCTCCATTATGCTGGTGAGGTTTGAATGCCCTAAAGTATGCTAAGAACCTAAATACAAGGACAAGAAATTATAGATGATAATAGATTTATATTAATGCCGCCATACAGGTCTGAAAACTTATTGGGGGACTGTATATCTACTGTTACACATAGTCAACTCATCTAGGACCCATCAAATTAAGAGGAACATAATTTTATACAACTTCATCTTGCAACCATTTTAGACTTTTTTGTCCTTCTTGGATTTGCCAATCCCCATGTATCCCAATGTGCATTAGTTATTTCTCAGTCTGTACCCACATGACTAGAGATGAGCGAATCTATTCGCCGCTTCGTAGATTCGTATTGAATCTTGGAAATTTTCTTCTCCGAAGCTAATCCGAATTTTGTTGGATTCGCTTCGTATTATTCGTAAACGTACGCAAAAATTTGACAGCTAACTATATGTAAGATACGTATGAAACGTAAGTAAATTTACGCATTCTGCGTACGGCGGGAAAATTACGTTCCGCCCCCGCAAGAGCGGGAAAGTGTAGATACGCCCCCCTCAGAATTGGAAAAAAACAATAGTACGCTAAGGATTCATGCGCACTTTTGTATGCTCATGCGTACGTGTTCACATAAGTTGCGTACCTTTAACAAGTGTATGTTCGTTATTAGTGTGCAAATGTTCGCAAAACACCACATAGTAACGTATAATTTGTACGCAGCTTCATCGAATAGATTCGTATTCGTTTGAATCTTGTGAAAACTTTGACGAATATTCACCTAAGCAAATTTTGGATGATTCGCTCATCTCTACACATGACGGAAGTGGTAGAACTCATCATCCTTACCCGCTGTAGTCGAGAGTCTATCATTCTGATACCAATTTGCCCCATTGGTGGTACATCTGGTGGTGACCTGCCACACTTAGTAGACTTAAAGATTTCAGAGATTTCTTAAATGAGGGCCTATGCCTTGGATAGCTCTTCAGTATCTGATCAGTGGGAGTCCAACACCCGGGATTCCCACCCATCAGCTCTTTGAGAACACACTGGCGCTCGAAGTAGCACTGTGATCTTCTCTCAGCTCACCATGCATGACGCCATACATTGTATAGTGGCTGTGCTTTGATGTCAAGTTCACTGGTCACATGGCCTTGGCATGGCTCATTGAAGTGAACAGGACTCAGCTGCGCTGTGACCTTCTTGCAGCTTTGTCCAGGGCATGTAACATCACGTTCATCAGTCACATGGCCTAGGCAAAGCTGCAAGAAGGTCACACCGCCATTCCAAATACTGATGCCTTCTCAAACAGCTGATCAGTGAGGGACCCGGGTGTCTGAACCCCACTGATCAAATGCTGATCAGTTAAAAAAAATCTAAAAAAAACCCCAAACCTTTAACCCCTTGGCAACCAGCGCCGTAATAGTACGGCGCTGTGGCAAGGTGCTAGATGCCCAGTGTCGTACTATTACTGAGCGCTGATCGGGCGGGTGCAGGAGCTGCGCCTGCCCGATCAGAGTCGGGGGTCCGGCTGTGCCCAGGTGCCGGACCCCTGAAGAATGCGCCAGCATCGGTGAAAACACCGATGCCGGCGCATTAACCCTTCATGTGCCGCGGTCAGCGCTGACCGCGGCACATGCGATGCGGGCAGTCGGAAGGGGTTGCCATCGGGTCCTCGCGCTGCTGTGACGGGGACCCGATGGCTGAGATAGCAGCCGTATGCCTTCCTTAGGCATCCGGCTGCTATCTACAGAAGCCTGTGAGATCCAGCCCCCTGGATCTCACAGGCAGTGTGCTGGAAGTGTATTACATTGAGTAATACACTTCCAGCCAATGCATTACAATACAGAAGTATTATAATGCATTGTAAGGGGATCAGACCCCCAAAAATGAAAAAAAAAGTGTAAAATAAGAACGTAAAAAAAGTGAAAAAAATAAAGTTTCAAGTTCCCAAAAAAAAGCGTCATTTTTACAAAATAATATTTAAAAAAAAAAAAAAAATTGTAAAAAATAGTGAAAAAAAAAATACACATATTAGGTATCGCCGCATCCGTATCGACCGGCTCTATAAAAATAACACATGAGCCACCCCGTCAGGTGCACGCAGTAAAAAAAAAAAAAACTGTGCCAAAACAGACATTTTTTGGTCACCTTCCCTTACAAAAAGTGTAATAGCAGGTGAACAAAAAAGCGTATGTACCCCAAAATGGTACCAATCAAACCATCATCTTGTCCCGCAAAAAATGAGATCCTACCTAAGACAATCGCCTGAAAAATAAAAAAAATATGGCTCTCAGAAAATGGCAACACAAAAAATATTTTATTTTGTTCAAAAATGTATCTAATGTGTAAAACTTTCCAAAAATAAAAATTATACACATATTGGGTATCGCCGCATCCGTAACAACCTGCTCTATAAAAATATTACATGAGATGCCCCCCCGGGTGAATGCTGCAAAAAATAAAAAATAAAAACTATGCCAAAACAACCATTTTTTTCCCTCTTGCCTCACAAAAAGTGTAATAGCAGGCAATCAAAAAGGTGTATTTACCCCAAAATGGTACCAATCAAACCGTCATCTTGTCCTGCAAAAACTATACCCTACCTGAGACAATAGCCTGAAAACTTAAAAAAATATGGCTGTTTGAAAATGGCAACTCAAAAAAAGATTTTATTCTGTTCTAAAATGCATCTAATGTGTAAAACTTTCCAAAAATAAAAAAGTTTGACATATTGGGTATTGTCGCGTCCGTAACAACCTGCTCTATAAAAATATTACATGAGATAGCCCCCCAGGTGAATGTTGTAAAAAAATTTTTTTAAAAACATGCCAAAACAGCTATTTGTTTTCACCTTGACTCACAAAAACTGTAATACCAAGCGATCAAAAAGTCTTATGTACCCCAACATGGTACCAATCAAACCGTCATCTCGTCCCGCAAAAAATGAGCCCCCACATAAGACAATAACTCAAAAAATAAAAAAATCAATGGCACCCGCAAACCAATCCATCAAAATCTGTTCTGCAAAATCCATATGTCACTCCTTCTGTTTTGAGTCCTGCCATGTGCCCCCACACCAGTTTACCACCACATATGGAGTGTTGCCATATTCAGGAGAAAATGGGTAACAAATTATGGGGTGCTTTTCTCCTGTTACCTCTTGTGAAAATGAAAAATTTGGGGCTAAAGCAACATTGTATTGGAAGAAATGAAACTTTTCATTTTCATAGCCAAGTGTTTCCAAAATCCATAAAACGCTTAGGGGGTCAAAGTGGCCAGTACCCCCCTTTAATATATTCTTTGAAGGATGTAGTTTCCAAAATGGGGTCACTTTTTGAGGGTTTCCACTGTAGGGGTACGTCAGGGTATCTCAATTACAAAATGGTGCCTAAAAACTATTCTAGCAAAATCTGCCTCCAAAATCTGTATGGCGCTCCTTTCTTTCTGACCACTTCCACAAACCCATAGAGATGTTTACCACCACATATGGGGTATTTCTGTAAACTGCAGAATCAGAGTAATGTATATTGAGGTTTAGTTTGCTGTTAACCCTTGCTGTGTTGCAAGAAAAAAATTATTACCATGAATAATCTACCAAAAAAGTGAAATTTTGAAATTTCACCTCCATTTTCCTTTAATTCTTGTGGAACACCTCAAGGGTTAACAAAGTTTGTAACAGCAGTTTTTTATAACTTGAGGGGTGTAGTTTCTAAAATGGGGTCATTTATGGGGGGTTTCATTATGTAAGCCCCTCAAAATCACTTTATATCTGAATTGGTGCTTAAAAAATATGGTTTTGGAAAATTTGGTGAAAATTTGAAAAATGGCTTCTAAACTTCTAAGCCCTCTAACGTCCTAAAAAAGTAAAATGACATTTACAAAATGATGCCAACATAAAGTAGACATATGGGGAATGTAAAATAATAACTATTTTTGGAGGTATTACTGTGTATTTTGAAAGTAGAGAAATTGAAATTTGGAAATTTGCTAATTTTTCCAAATTTTTGGTAAATTTGGGATTTTTTCATAAATAAGGGTGAAATATATTGACTCAAATTTATGACTATCATGAAGTACAATATGTCACAAGAAAACAATCTCAGAATGGCCTGGATAAGTAAAAGCGTTCCAAAGTTATTACCACATAAAGTGACACATGTCAGATTTGCAAAAAATCGCCTGGGCAGGAAGGTGAAAACAGGCCCGGGTTTGAAGGGGTTAAACACTGAAATGTTCTTATGCCATACATACAGTACCCAATAAGCAACAGAATAAATCACAACACGTGGAAAGGAGACCTAGCTATGTAACAAGGAAACGTGGAATGTAAGGGGCCGATGTTGTAGGAAGAATTTTTTATTGAACAGTCAGAATTATCCATTCTTTTCCTGTCCTGTGTTAAACAACTAGTTACACTTCCAGTAGCCTAACAGTGAATAGCGTCCCATAGCGGTCAATGTAGAGCAAGCTGCATGCGTGCAGCCAACCCTCAATTCACTGATATGGGACTTTCGAAAATAACTGAGCCAGCACTCGCTTGCCTCATAGCGGCTAATGGAGGTGGCCACGCAAGCACCACTTGTCTCCATTCACTTTTGGGTTAGAGGTGGTACCTACACCTATCCCTGTCCTATCAATATTCCAGAAACATCTTAGATGGGAAGAATACTACTTTAACATTTATTATATTGTGTAATTAACACAAAATCTGAGAAATCCCTTTAAAGGGTTTCTGTCACCAGTTTTTTCGGTATGAATCAGGCTGACATTAGAGATGTGCTAATGTCACCTGATTCCAAATATATATCTGTTTTGTTTACTGGTGCCCCCATTTTTATATAAAATTAACTTTTATTTTATGCTAATAAGGCCTCTAGGTGCAAGGGGTGTTACCCCTGCTCCTAGAGGCTCTGTTGATTGACAGGACCAGGCAGAGAAGAAACACTCCATTCACCATAGCTTGCAAGGACCTTCAATGATGTCATGACCATGTGATCAGTCACAGGGTTTAGGAGGAGACAGGCTGTTTGTGTGATCCTAATCATGTGACTGATCACATGGTCATGACATCATTGAAGGTCCTTGCAAGCTATGGTGAATGGAGTGTTTCTTCTCTGCCTGGGCCTGTCAATCAACAGAGCCTCTAGGAGCAGGGGTAACGCCCCTTGCACCTAGAGGCCTTATTAGCATAAAATAAAAGTTCATTTTATATAAAAATGGGGGCACCAGTAAATAAAACAGATATATATTTGGAATCAGGTGACATTAGCACATCTCTAATGTCAGCCTGATTCATACCGAAAAAACTGGTGACAGAAACCCTTTAAAACACCTTTCAGCACCATGGACAGAAAGTTGCATTCCCATATACATTATGAGGTAATGAAATAGATCACTTCCACAAGTGAAACAAATGCTAGTGCAATATCTGGACATCCTGTACAATATAACAGTCAGTTTATTGCAATCATGAAAGCAGATGGTCTAGAACAGAGGTGAAGACACCTATAAAATCACAACTAGAATCTGAAATGGTTTTATTAATCAAGTAGATGGAGAGCATTTAATAGGGCAGATGTATAGAACCCGTCTTGATGTCCTGATGGAATGAATGCTTTGTAAGTGTGTCCACCAGAAGCCCTATGACACCTCTGATAGGGTTACAAGTTCCATGATTGAGGTGGAAGAGACTGTGCACCCCACAACTATTATTAATAGACTGGACAGTAACAATAGGAAAGCCACTCATATGACATCTCAGTTACAAGGTGCCAAAATATACGTGAAATACCTCAAAATCAAGTGGAAAAGTTTCCATGGTCTTATAAGTTTTGTTTTTTTTTTTGTTTTTTTTTTTTAAACAGGATAAATTTGGTGTAACTAACACCAGACAGAAGGAGGAATCTAATATATAAAGCTGATTGTATGTGTGTGTGTGTGTATGTCCGCTAAAGGAATCCGCACCGTCATAGCTACAATCACGACATTTGGCACACAGGTGCATCAGATGTCCAGGAAGGTTTTAGAAAGGGTCTCAGCTCTCCAGGACGTACCGTTCCTGAGATATTCCCTAAAAATGCATTAGCCAATAGAAGCCTGGTCACATGACCCTTATCAGCCAATAGAAGCTCACAGGCAGTTAGTCTCCACACACAACAGATTTCCATAACAACACAGCCAGTTCACTGCTGTAGGTCTGCTTTAAAGGGGCAGAGCGCTGTGGATGACACTGTTAAAGAGATATTTAAAGAGACATTTACCATAAATATAACTTATATTTTTGACTAACTCATCATTACCTCATGTAATGTAAATTTCACATATTTACCATTCAGTAGTAAAAAAAGATGTTTTCTTCCACTGCTACCCACTTTCCTAAATTACTATGGCATAGACCTGTAATTCTGGCCACCCTCAAAAGAAGGGCTTAAAAGCCCCACCCCCAAGTCCCACTATGTCACGCCCCCAACTTAGTCAGGCCACTGTCAGGGGAGGTCTGGGGTCCGGGGAGAGTGGCGGTCCCTTAGCTCAACCCGCAACCCCTGTCCCTGCCTACTTGCCTCACTCTAGGTTAAAGGTCCTAGGGGGACAACTGGACGACAGGCCCTTGCCTAGCTAGGGAAGCGGGGATGGAGGACAGACTGACAGACAAACAACGAGAAACACAGAGGAGGGTCAGACGGTCCGAGGTCGATAACAAGAGAGCAGTATCAGGTCAAAAACATAATCCACAAGAATGTCCAAGAAGCTAGCCGGGGTAAAGCACAGAGAGACAAAATAGCACAAACACAGAGATCAAGGCGAGATCCAGGAGCACAGCTGCAATAGGATACCAACAACAGGAGCTCAAGGAAGCTGGTGACTGCTGGGAGACCAAACAAGCACTGGCAATGAGGTGCAGCAGGAAGGAACCTAAATACAGACGGGACTCCCGCCCCAAACCCTGATAGGGGCTGGGAACCTGTCAGTAAGATTAGCCCCAATCACAGAACACCTGGTAAAAACAGGGTGGATGCCAGTGAAAACAGCAAAGCCAGTTTAAAGGGACATGCGCACTGAAATCAGAGTGTGCATAACTAGGAACGCAAGTTGGGTGCGGCAACCCGTCGCGTCCCTAGCAACGGTTCAGGCACAGGGGAACCGGCAGCCAAGGCACGACGGCCAGACCTGAAGCTACAGTACCCCCCCTCCCAAGAGAGGCCACCGGACCCCTAGAGTTAGGAGACAGTTTAGATGGAAACGACCTATGAAAGAGGCGGACCAGTCGAGAAGCATGAACACGGTGGGACGGCACCCACGTACGCTCCTCCGGACCATAACCCTTCCAATCCACCAGATATTGTATAGACCCCCTCACTTGCCTAGAGTCCAAGATTTTATGCACCTCATATTCAGGCTCCCCTTGGACCAAGCAAGGTGAGGGAGGGTCCTTGGATGGAATAAGTGGAGGCAAAAACTTTTTCAACAGAGACTTATGAAAAACATTATGTACCTTAAGGGAGTCCGGCAATGCTAACCTATATGACACAGGATTTATTACTGAAATCACCTCAAAAGGCCCAATAAAGCGCGGGGCCAATTTACACGAAGGAACCTTAAACTTGAGATTTTTGGTAGACAACCAAACCTTGTCTCCCACCATATAGGAAGGAGATAACACCCTTTTACGGTTTACAGCACGAACCATCGAATTCTGGGACGCCTGGAAATTCTTCTGAATCTTGTCCCACACTGTGCACAGTGAATTATGAGTGAAATCAGCCTGGGGATTAGTGGAGGAACCAGAAACAGAAAGACGAAACCAAGGATGGAAGCCAAATTACAAAAGAACGGAGAACATTTGGTAGAGGAATTGACATGGTTGTTAATGGAGAATTCCGCCAAAGAAAGAAATCCAGACCAGAGATGCTGTTGATCTGAGACAAACAGGCGGAGATATTGAATTAACTCCTGGTTTAACCTCTCAGTCTGCCCGTTTGTCTCAGGATGAAAACCAGAAGAAAATGACAACAATATATTTAATTTATAACAAAACTCCCTCCAAAATTTGGCACCAAATTGAACACCGCGATCAGACACAATGTTCTCAGGAATCCCATGAAGCCAAACCACATGATCGATAAACAGAGAAGACAAGGTCTTAGCATTTGGGAGTTTTTTAAGGGGAACAAAATGAGTCATCTTAGAGAATCTGTCAACGACCACCCATACTACCGTATAGCCCTGAGAAACCGGCAGATCCATAATGAAATCCATGGAAATGTGGGTCCATGGTTTAGTAGGTATAGGTAACGGACACAACAGGCCCTCAGGCGGTAATCTAGGACATTTTCCCTGGGCAGAAACGTGACAGGCTGACACAAAAGAAAATACATCCTTAGCCCAACGGGGCCACCAATAATTACGGGACAATAGTTCTTTAGTACCTCTGATACCGGGATGACCAGCCAAAGATATACCGTGGGCCTCTTCCAACACTTTAAGACATAAATGTAAGGGAACAAATAATTTGCCTTCCGGAAGGTCTTTCGGTGCCGAGGACTGACTGGCAAGAATTTGGAAAGCTAGGTTGGAAGAGACCACAGCAAGTACCACACCCGGGGACAAGATAGTTTCAGGCTCAGATTCCAAGAAATTAGCGAGCCCAAAACTGTGGGAGAGAGCGTCCGCTTTGATGTTCTTGGAACCTGGACGATAAGTGACAGGAAAGTTAAAACGAGAAAAAAAACAGGGCCCACCGGGCCTGGCGAGCATTCAAGCGTTTAGCATTAGCCAAATAAACAAGATTCTTATGGTCAGTTAACACTATGAATTGTTCTTTGGCCCCCTCAAGGTAATGTCTCCATTCTTCGAGTGCCAACTTGATAGCTAACAGCTCTCTGTTTCCAATATCATAATTTTTCTCAGCACTATTAAGTTTCTTAGAAAAATAAGCACAAGGCCTTAAATTTGTAAAGCTGGAAGGACCCTGCGACAGAACTGCACCCACACCATGTTCAGAAGCATCCACCTCTACAACAAATGGTTTTTGAAGGTCAGGCTGAACTAAAACCGGGGCCTTCATGAAGGCAGACTTCAATACCTTAAAGGCTTCTTCAGCCGATGGGTCCCAAGTCACAACATCCGCTCCCTTCTTAGTGAGATCAGTCAGGGGTTTCGCAATCACGGAGAAGTTGTAAATGAACTTGTGATAATAATTAGCGAAGCCCAGGAAGCGTTGGAGTGACTTGAGACTAGTGGGCCAGGCCCACTCAGAAATTGCCAAGACCTTGACAGGATCCATCTGGATGTCCTGAGGAGTTAGAATATACCCCAGAAATGAAACCTTTTGAACGGCAAACAGACATTTTTCTAACTTAGCAAACAGTTTATTGTCCCTAAGCCTTTGTAGAACAGTTCGCACATGACGAACGTGAGATTCCCAATCAGGGGAATACACCAGAATATCATCTAAATAAACAATGACATATTGACCCATAATGTCCTGAAATATGGTGTTCATGAAACCCTGGAAGACCACAGGGGCATTATAGAGACCGAATGGCATGACAAGGTACTCGAAATGCCCCAACGGAGTGTTAAAGGCCGTTTTCCACTCATCCCCCTGTCTAATCCAAATGAGGTTATATGCCCCACGGAGGTCAAATTTAGAGTACCAGGAGGAACCAGAGGTTTGATTCAGGAGGTCTGGAATTAATGGCAAAGGATACTGATTTTTGATAGTAATTTGGTTGAGGTTTCTGTAATCTATACAGGGACGGAGACCCCCGTCCTTCTTCTCAACAAAGAAGAATCCTGCCCCAGTAGGAGATTCAGAAGGACAGATGTGTCCAATGGCTAAACTATGCTGGATGTATTCCTTCAAAGACTCCCTCTTAGGGAGAGTTAAATTGTAAATTCTTCCCTTAGGGAGTTTGGGTCCAGGGACAAGGTCAATTTTACAGTCCCCTTCCTGGTGTGGGGGATGGGTCTCTGCCAGAGTTTTAGAAAAAACATCAGTAAAATCAGCAATATACTCAGGAAGGGACTGAACAAGAGACAGGGAGGAATTCATACACAGAGGGGCAAGATGACTGGTGCACTGTGGACCCCACTTGACCAGATCGGCCTTGCACCAGTCAATCACTGGATTATGAAGCTCCAACCAGGGAAACCCCAAAATTAAATCTACCGATAAGTCTTTCATGACTAGAAAACTTATTTCTTCAGAGTGGATGGACCCCACCGACAATCTTAACAAGGGAGTCTGGAATTTGACTTCCGCTGCCAATAAAGGGGTAGAATTCACACTAGAAACATAAATACTGGGAGACAGGGGTACCAAAGCTTCAGACAAATTTGACACCACTGAAGCATTAATAAAATTAGCTGCTGACCCCGAATCCACGAAGGCTTTAACTGCATAGATCCAAGGACCTAACTGAAGTTTAAAGGGCAGGAGAACTCTTTTTAGAAATTGGGAGTACCTGTGCTCCTAGGGTACCCTCCCGTAAGTATCCTAGGAGCGAGAGTTTCCCCACCGTGACCTCTTGGAACAGTTGGCAATTTGATGACCCTTATCTCCACAGAAAAAACACAGGCGGTTTCTGAAGCGATGCTCTCTACGCTGTTCGGGGGTCATGACCCCAAGCTCCATGGATTCCACTGGAAAACAAACTATAGAAACAAATTGAGAGGAGGAAGATGGAGGTGGGGACAAAGACAGAGGAAGAGGAGATGATCTGTCAGAACGTCGCGCCCTAAGGCGCCGGTCTGCCCAGACAGCAAGAGCCATAGCCTGTTCCAAGGTTTGTGGCTCTGGCTGTCCCAGGAGAAGGTCCTTTAAGGAGTCAGATAGACCAGTTAGGAAATGATCCTTGAGAGCATGATCATTCCACCTAGAGTCCGTACAATACTGGCAAAATTGGGTATAGAAGTCCTTGGCCGGTCGCCTACCCTGTCTGAGAGTCAGGAGTTTAGTCATAGCTTGAGCAGTTCTGTCCGGCTCATCATAAATCAAACCCAGGGCTTCAAAAAACTGGTCAACTGACTGCCTTGCTGATGATTCAGGGGATAAAGAGAAGGCCCATTTTTTGGGCTCACCTCGGAGTCTAGAAATGACCAGACCCACCCTCTGGAATTCGGATCTGGATGTGAGGGGGCACAGGTCAAAGTACAATTTGCAGCCCTCTTGGAACAAGAAGAACTGCAATCTATCCCCTGAGAAAAAAATCGGGCATAGACACATGGGGCTCTGAGCGTACAAGTACAGGAGATGGGGGTGGTTGGTCAGGCGGGGGGACCTGGGCGGAGGCCGGCGCCTGATTCTGTTGACGAACCCGGTCCATCAAGGCCAAAACGACCTTGGTCAAGGTCTGCACCTGGGCCGCCAAGGATGCTACTGGATCCATTGGGGCTAAGAAAGTAGTGGGGTGGATAACAGGTATAGACTTCTTATGGGCCAGTGCTTCTGTCAGGGGAGGTCTGGGGTCCGGGGAGAGTGGCGGTCCCTTAGCTTGACCCGCAACCCCTGTCCCTGCCTACTTGCCTCACCCTAGGCTAAAGGTCCTAGGGGGAGAACTGGACGATAGGCCCTTGCCTAGCTAGGGAAGCGGGGATGGAGGACAGACTGACAGACAAACAACGAGAAACACAGAGGAGGGTCAGACGGTCCAAGGTCGATAACAAGAGAGCAGTATCAGGTCAAAAACATAATCCACAAGAATGTCCAAGAAGCTAGCCGGGGTAAAGCACAGAGAGACAAAATAGCACAAACACAGAGATCAAGGCAAGATCCAGGAGCACAGCTGCGATAGGATACCAACAACAGGAGCTCAAGGAAGGCTGGTGACTGCTGGAAGACCAAACAAGCACTGGCAATGAGGTGCAGCAGGAAGGAACCTAAATACAGACGGGACTCCCGCCCCAAACCCTGATAGGGGCAGGGAACCTGTCAGTAAGATTAGCCCCAATCACAGAACACCTGGTAAAAACAGGGTGGATGCCAGTGAAAACAGCAAAGCCAGTTTAAAGGTACATGCGCACTGAAATCAGAGTGTGCGTAACTAGGAACGCGAGTTGGGTGTGGCACAGGGGGACCGGCAGCCAAGGCACAGCGGCCAGACCTGCAGCCGGCCCTGACAGCCACGTCCCTTCCACTCCGCATCTGACCGGGATTGAAAAATGTAAAAATCATCCTCTGTCAGCTGCAGGGGAGGGAGGGAGGTTGACTTTCTCTCTGCAGCTCATACTCAGACTGCACAGTGCTGCTGTCTGAGAGTGAGCTGTTCAAAAGGACATCCCTGTGTCCATCCAGGTCCTGCGCATGACAGGGGACAGAGAGTCTGAAAGCCAGACTGTCTAGCCTCCCCCCAACATGAAGCCATGCCACCGGTCCCCTTGAAGCCACACCCCTAAACACGAGACCACGCCCCCTGGTTCCATGAAGACACAGAGGAGAAGCTGTCTGAGCGTGAGCTATTGAAAGGATGGAAATCCCTGTGTCTGTCCAGGGCCTGCGCTGGACGGTGGAGTCTGAAAGCCAGACTGTCCAGCCTAAAACCGGACCTCTGGCCACCATAGGGGCAGGCTGATGTTAGGGTGGCCAGATTTCCGGCTTTAGTCTGGACAGTCTGGTTTTCTGGCTCCCTGTCCTCCATCCGGCGCAGTGCCTGGACGGACGTAGGGATGTCCACCCTTTCAGTAGCTCACGCTCAGACAGCTTCTCCTCCGTGTCTTCATGGCCTCATGTTTAGTGGTGTGGCTTCATGGGGACCGGGGGCGCTGCTTCACATTTGGGGGAATGGCCGGTGAGGTCCAGCTTTCTGGGCTGAAGACAGCGGCCACTCTAGCTGCTGTGGAGGTCACAGTTAAAGGGGAGGGCGCTGTGGATGTTTCTGTTAAGGGGCGGGCACTGTAGAGGTCACTGTTAAAAGGGCGGGCACTGTAGAGGTCACTGTTAAAAGGGCGGAGACTGTAGAGGTCACTCTCAATATCTTTTAACGACACACAGAAACATTAAATGAAATAGATTAAATATACCCGGGCGAGGCCGGGTTCTTCAGCTAGTACATAATATATATGGTGGTAGAGGTATCATGCTGCGGGAATGCTTCTCTGCAGCAGATCCTGGAAGGCTTTAGAGTTTAGATGGTCAAATGAAAGCCATGGAAATCCAGGAAGAAAACCTGCTGAACACTGCATGCAAAGCTACACCTAGGGAAATCACTTATTTTCAAGTAAGACATCAATCAAAAACAATTCTAAAACACAAATCTACACAGTCTTACTTGGATCAAATGAAGTCCAGATTCTCAATCGAATCCAATTAAAAATCTATAGGCTTCAAAACAGAAGTTCAGTCTAAACCTTATCCAATTTAACAGAGTTTAAAGGTCAGTTAAACTTTCAGATAAGTTTTCAGAATAAGCTGCCATATAGTGTGTATATATACTGTATGTGTATACAGGAGTGATAGCACTATTTCTGACCATTATATTACTTGTATCTGGCACTTTTCAGCAGTTTTCTCCTTTGCATGCTATATCTGTAATTTCCAGTGGTCCCTGAGCTGGTGGATGGAGACCAAAGTTGTTCATCATGTCTGCCCATAGACAGTGCATTGAGACAGGATACTTGGCTCCCTAACTCTCTCACTCACTCACTCACTCACTCACTAACTCACCATACAACAGATAATAGAGAATAGAGTAAATGTGAGTAAATCAACTGGAGTGAAATATAATATTTGTGGAATGTGCTGAACCATGTCTTTTTCTCATAATCTGCTTGCTTTCCCTCTGTCTCTCCAGACAATTTTCTCCGATAAGGTATATTACAAAGTTTCTTATATTCAACTGTACTATTAATTTATGCAATGCTGTCTGAAAAGTTAGAGACCATTTAAGCCGTTCAGACAAGAATTAGGGACGAACCTACCTTGAAACACAGCCAGTGGCGTAACTACAACTAACTGGGCCCCACAGCAAATTTTTGAATGGGGCCCCCCCAGAAACTTTCTCGCAACCCGAACTCACATGCAACCCTCACTCTTGTGGCTAGTCAAGATTGAGCTCTCCCAGACAAGGCCTGACAGCCGCTCCATCCGCTTTCTATAGCGTCACTGTATATAATGCCATTGTATAATACTGTTGAGGGGGGCCTGACAATAAAATCTTTTAGTCTCCCTCCTGAGGGGGCCCCTTGTGGGTCTGGGCCCCAAAGCAGCTGCTTCCCCTGCTTCCCCTATTGCTACGCCCCTGAACACAGCCTTCGAATATTTGCCACAGCCAAGGTACAGTAGATCTCAGCATGAATAAGGGGCCTCTTCAAACATAAAAAGGTTGTCCAAGGTAGATGACCCTTTTGAAATGGATAAGATGAGGAGCTAGGAGGAGTAGACCTTAGGCAACAGAAAGTTCTTTGGTTGCTACAGGTCACATTTTCTAATAAAATACTTTCTGGGGTCCTTGTACAGTTTTCTGACAACTTTCATGGAGGTTCTTTTCAGTTTTTACCTGATTAGGCTGGGTTCACATCTGTACTTTTAACTCTGCAGTGTGTTTCTGGGGAGGAACAGACTGCGGGAATACACTGTATCTGACGTACATGCCAGCTTTCGGCTTACATGCAGCATTTTTTGTCCGCCCAAGATCCATCATATATCCGCAAAGTGACCGGATCCCCATCGGATCCCATTATAGTGAATGAGGATTCGGCGGTGGTATCCAGCTGTGCCGGATACAGTGAACTCCAGCATATATACCACAAAGTGGCAGAATCCCATTACAGTGAATGAGGATCCAGCAGTGCGCAGTGGTATCCGGATACGGTGAACTCCAGCAGTCTGTTCCTCCCCTGGAACAGACTGCCGTAGTAAAAAGCGCAGAAGTGAAACCAGCCTTACGTGTATTAAGAAGAAGCACTTTCATCAAGCCTATTGACCAGCTATGTCTCTCCAGCAAATATCATTTATTTTAATTATCTTGCATCTGTTAATTATCTTGCATCTGTCTAATTTCAAGCATTGCCTCATTTCATGATTCAGGATTGGGCAAGGGTTAATGGCCTTGATATCAGAAGCCACTGGCACTGACTAGATAAAATAGTGCATCCACCAATAATGCTCTTCTATAAACACAGTCATACAATATTAATGTGCACAGCAGCTACAATAACAAATATGATATCAGAGCAGGGAGAAGCTGCTATATTGTGAGGCAGGGAGGCAGGGACACGCTCCTGAGGTATCCCATCCCTGATAAATGGCTGCTGCACACGCTCTCATACAGTACAGTGAGCCAGTGGGGTTTTCCTAGCAACCTTAACACCGGGATTCCTCCTCCTCCTCCCAGTGCTCAGACTGATTAGCAGTGAAGCGGCAGAGCCTCATCCACTGTGTCATCATTCATGACACACGTTGTCTTTTACACCCACTTCTTCCTCCTGCAAATCAATAGCGTACTCACACCACCAGTAAGCTGAGCTTATTTACAGTGCTC
The DNA here is from genome assembly GCA_900303285.1 of Rhinella marina. Lineage (NCBI taxonomy): Eukaryota > Metazoa > Chordata > Amphibia > Anura > Bufonidae > Rhinella > Rhinella marina. The sequence continues at coordinate 124,618 of ONZH01021119.1, forward strand.
TCATATAAATGTCCCTGCGTGTGACCTTTATACTGCAAATAACCACGTCTAACGCTCCCCCCCTCAACCTGGGGCCTTGCGTACTCCAACCTACCCAATGGTATACTTTCAGCTCTGTTATACAATACTTACCATGAGGCTGAAAAGCGTCAGTTAAGGCCCATTTACGTAAAGGAAATTTATCAAAACTGATGTAAAGTAAAACTGGCTTAGTTGCCCCTAGCAACCAATCAGATTCCACCTTTCATTTTCCAGAGGAAGTCTGAAACTTGTAAGGTGGATTCTCATTGGCTGCTAGGGGCAACTAAGCCAGTTTTCCTTTACACCAGTTTAGATAAAGCTCCCCCAATTCAAAGGAATATATCTCAACGATAAATCTGAGCAAAGTGATCAATCGTGTCAATAAACGTGTAATGTAGGCTGACGGAAAATTATGGTGTGGATACAAATGACATGATGATGATTTTCTTTACAAGGGGATAGATAACCAGGGGCGGATAGCATCCATAATTGTCAGGATTTTACTACTGTCCTGGGCGCAAATCTTGTGCAAATGATAAAACAACCTCCGTATCAGTATTCAAATTTTAAGAATTTCCTCACGTTGGCCATTGCTTATCGACGCAGGGGTATGAAATTTACCATTGAATATGACAAGAACGAGCAGATTGAGTCTTCGACAGCATTTAAACAATTAGCCGTGCCTCAGACGCCGCCTGAGGATGTGCTGCTGTCTTCTGGGGACGGTATTGTGTTACTGACTCTCCATATTTTGCAGAAGTGAGTCCTCTGGCAGCTCACAGGCAGTGTGCTGTGTTGTGCGAGCGTGTGACCCTCTCTTATTTATAGACGCACAACAAGCTCACCGCCATGCCTGTCACTCTCGTCCCCTATATGCCATCACTGAGCGCTCAAACGGACGCTTCCCGCCCTACTCTGGGGAACCATAACAACCAAGCACATCGCTATAAAAAGGCAAATATGCCTTAACCCTTCATGGTGGAGAAGCCGCTGTACCCTGCTGGAGATCTGCTGCTCAACGGAGCGATGACAGCTGCTCGGAATAATCGTATCTCCATCGTCAGGCTCCTGGAATGGAAATAAAGGAGAACAGGAATTAGTGTATGAATAGATGGAGGCATTAATAGACATTGAGGTGTCTTTATGGTGGTGTCCTGCTGCTGCCATTCTGAGTGAGTCCATGCACTCAATGTGTTAAACTGAGGAGGACAGGGAAATTAAAGGGAAAATAAAGTCTGCCAGGCAGAAAATAGTCTGTAGACAGAGATCCCAGGCTGTGGAGATACTGACTGACAGACATCAAGCCCCGGAATCTGTCTGCCACCATAACCCCTACTGTATCCACACCGCCCCCCCCCCCCCCCCCCTCTCAGGTTCTCACACCCTCCAGGGTCACTGACAAGTCATTTTTTATAAGCTGCACTTCTCCATAGGAGCAGACTGCTTCTTGAGGCTGCAGCACAGGCAGGGTTAAAGCTGTGCTCAGAATAGGATTCCCCCGGCCCCCTCCTCTCCTCCCTGTGCTTGTTCTCCTCGGGATTTCTTGGCTTTGGTGAGGAGCACTTGCCGATCTGTTGCTGCTGTCCTTGGTGATGCACAGCTCAATCCAATTAGCTTTCACCTCTAGATCCTCTGAGCCAGATTGTGGGAGATCCAGGCCGGTCCATCCCTCGTGCTGGTGTGCCTGCTGCTCTACACACAGGCTGTGATGGTGTGAACGTGTGGCTAGGGCTCTGCAGTTCACTGCCTGCTCTTCCATTCCACAATCCGTCTACAGCTGCAGCACTGAGCAAGCCCATCATCATCATCAACAACACCACCACCATCATCTTTGGAGGAGGATGCACTGAATACTCAAGACTAAGCTTTATGGCACTCTGTGGCTGATGTCCCTCTCTAGACTTGTAAGAGCCCTGGGATAGGTCCAACAAAGCAAGACATGGGACAGAACAACACTGCCCAGCTCAGTGTGAGGTCTCTTCTCCTGGAGAACATCTAACAAGCTCTGGTTAAAGACATGAACCCATCCGTCCTGGAGCTGGTCAGCTTGTCTTTAATCCACTTTGAGTAAGGTAAGTAGATGGGGTATTTCTCCTCTAACTCTGAAGGGATGATTCATCTGTGCTCAGTTCCTGAGGAGGCCAATAACCACATGGGGCCAAATGGCACCAAGTTGAGTGACTTGAGGGGCACCTAGTAGTATAGAGAAGGAGGGGTGCAAGTTTTTTGGTATGATATTTGAACATATATATATATATATATATATATATATATATATATATATACGCTGTGTATATATGGTATACCTATATACGGTATATATTTATATGGTGTGTGTATATATATATATTTATTTATTTATACAGATATATAGATAGATATGTATTCAAATGATACCAACCTGCTCCACACCGTCTCAACTTACACGCATGATATATATATATATATATATATATATATATATATATAGTGTATATATATATACGCTATGTATATATGGTATACATATATACGGTACATATTTATATGGTGTGTATATATATATTAAAAGTAATCTCCCACATGATTAGTTGATGGAGGAGCACTTTCCATTTTTAGTGAAGGTTCCTAAGATGATTGTATGAATATTATTATTCATATTATTATTTATTATTGTTATTTACACAATGTAAACAGAAATGTGATACATTTGTGTCCTGTCCTTTAACCGTTTCAATCCTGGAGCACCATACTGTGCCATAGAGACCTCAGCATTAGTTCTCTTTATCCCTCATCCAGATTAAGTCGCTTTCTGCCAGTGTGAACCATGAAGGTGTTTTATTAATATAAAACCAATGAGAAAAGGCTGTGTGTCATAATCCATAATATACACATACCTATAAATTTGTGTGGAGGGGTGTACAGTTCTCCTGCTGTAATCCGGGCAAATCAAGTTATGTAACATTTAATCTGGAAGAAGCTGCCGCTTTGTGGAGGTTACACAATGAAAGTCTTCTAATAGTTTGTTCTCATGATGTTGTGACTAAGTGAAAGGGTGGATCCTCTGTAAATTACCAGTAAATGAAAGTTCAATACTAAAATGCAAGACGAAAAAGAAGCCTAAAGGAGAAATGATTTCAATCAATAATAATCCTATCCGGTGCTCCTAAGGAGCTGGCAGAGCTTGAGAAAAAATAAAAGACACCAGAACAAAATGTACCGGTCTAAAAAAAAAGTTTTATACACGCGCGGCTTTGTGTAAGTTACCAGTGAGATCTGTCATTTCTTCTCTGAACAATAGGCCCATATTGCTTAGCAACATCCCCAAGGCCAATAAGACATCTATTCTACCAGAGCAGGTAGAAATCCACTGAATGAGCATCGATGGCATTGTGGTCATGGTCAGGATGTGACCTTCATCCCAAGGTGGATGTCTCCAGTCATTCCTACAAGGTTTTGATTCTTCATAGTCTATTCATGGATTCATGGTATGGTGTTTAATGCATCAACAACAGTACACATCAAGCCTTACCATATAGCCCTATACAATGAGAAGGTGCGGCGAGAACTGATGATTTGTAACCAAGGGCAGCCAGACACTACACTTGCTTGATGTCATCAGAGATCCATTATTCATTTTTTTAGATATGACATGATGACATCTCATTTGTTTGAAGACCTATATAAAAGCCTGGACAAAAACATGTATTTTTTTATATTTTCCATAATCCTTTAGTGTGAACTTTTAAATTTTACATTCAGTTTTCGTGTCACTCAAGGTTTGGCATTTTCCAATGAGATTTGGTTGTTTGGTATAATTAATTGTGACAACTGATGAGTTATCGCCAATTTTCATAGGTTAAGCTTTATATATATCATAGTGCAGAAACGATGCCATCCCAAAGAGCAAAATAACGTGTTGAGCTCTGCTACACCTGCAATGGCATGTTGGTGACCGGCTGTATAAACAGAATACAAGCAATATCTACTTGTAGTATATTAAGTATTAGATACAAGTTGACAGAAGACAATATAAGTGGGTTTAAATGAAGATAGTTGTCCCAAACCTAGGGTTTCTGAAGAGCAGCCATTACTTTACATGACTATATCTTTAAGGAGTTTACATGGATTATTTCACCTAAAATGAAACAGAACTGCACTGTGTAGAATACAATAATGGATTCTTGATCTCCATTAGATGTGGCCGGGGTTATGTGATCAGGTTTGGTCAGGAGGCCTCACAGATACGTAAGGGTCTGGTCAGGAGGCCTCACAGATAAGTAGGACAGGTGTTCATGACATGACTGGACGATAACATGGAGAGAGGTCCGATTACTAGAGATAAAAGTTTACATGGACCTGTATCATGAGCCTTTAATACAGCAGTCTAAGTGTTGACCAAGGATGGCAATAAACATTAGCAGTGGAACCATTCATGGGCACAAAGACTGAATTCTGCTTTGCATGCTACCATGGTAATGGTGGTCCTCCAACTATAAGGGATCACTTTTAGTGAAGTATTCATAAATTCGATTCGGATGTTTCTCCGACTTTTAGAAAAAAAATTCTTGAAAGTGCAATGACAGGGAGCGTCGATTGCACCGCCCCCATCATTTTATTTTTACCACCATTGGGGGAAAATCGATTCGCTACCACGAAGCATGAGGAAATCACTGCTAATCGAATTTTTGCTTAAAATTCGGATTAAATTCCACTTCATGGATTCGCTCAACGCTAATCACTTGGAATACACTTTTGATAGCGGTTCAGGGTGATGAAAAGGATTTCACAAAATTTTGCATGTACAGTAGCATATATAGTTAGATCAGATCTCCCCATCTCAGGTCACGCACTGAACCGCCTATCTAACATCTATAGGAAAGAAGAAGAAGTAAAACTCTCAGATCGATCGCTCCTCTCTTGTTTGCTACCATTTTAGGGTTTATGAAGGGTCATATCACAAACAGGGGAAGACAAAGATCAAAACTTATACAGGGATCCCATCAACTCAGACCACATGGAAATTTCAGGCACTTTGTTACATTGTTGCAAATAAACAACCTACTCATGTTATTTTCCACATTCTATTGTTATGACAAGTAAAAAAAATACAGTAAAATTCCTTTAATCCGATAATCTAGAAAATCTGATTAACTTTTATGTGCTTGAATTGCAATATAAATTGACCAGGAAATGTATCTGATAAAAACAAAGTGATATTAGCAGATTTTATGTTATTCTTTTATTTCTTTTTGGCTTCAGTCCTGTAGGTACTTTACTCCAGAATATGTAATAATCTGGTAGCTATACCATAGTATTAAAGGGGTTGTCCAAGTTATATTTATTGATGACCTATCCTCAGGATAGGTCATCAATATCAGATCACCTGTTGAAGAGGAGGCACGCGCCGTGCCAGCGCTGCCTCCTCCTCATTGTTTACCTGTTCGCCGTAACATCCGCAGCGGTGATCAGGTGTAATTACACTCAAGACGTCTCATTCATTTCAATGGGACGGCTCGTTCCCGTAGACTTATATAGGAACGATCCACCACATTGTAATGAATGGGACAGCTTGGGTGTAATTACACCAGCTCACTGCTGCGAATGCTACGGCGAGCAGGTAAACAATGAAAAGGAGGCAGCGCTGATACGGCGCGCGCCTCCTCTTCAAACAGCTGATTGGCGGGGGTGCCGGGTGTTGGACCCCTGCCGATCTGATATTGATGACCTATCCATTAAGGATGGACTAAAGTAAAATCACTAACGTTTAATAATATGTGTTGCCTGTTTAGATGTAAATACATGATGTTACCAGTCGTGTTTATTATTAAAGGGATTCTCCGGGCATGTTGTCTAATAAGCATTTGTTGCTAACCTGTGGAAGGAAGCTTTTTTACATTGTACTTACCCTTGCTTCCCTAATGCCGCTAGCGCCACTGCATTGGCATGTGCTGTACGCTCTTACGCCTGGGTCCCGGCCAGATGTGGACTCTTCTTTTCCTGTTTGGCTGCACTGACTATAATGCAACTGGGCAGGAAAAGAAGTGGCCACATCCTGTCGGGACCAGGGCAGATGAGCCCACATGCCAATGTAGCGGCCACAGCAGCATTGGGGAGGGTAAGCCCTATGTAAAAGAGCTTCCCTCCACAGGATAGCACCATACACTACTTAGACAAAATGCCTTGATAATCCCTTCAAGTCAGTGCATTCTCCCATAAAATATTATATACAGTGCCTACAAGTAGTATTCAACCCCCTGCAGATTTAGCTGGTTTGATAAGATGCAAATAAGTTAGAGCCTTCAAACTTCAAACAAGAGCAGGATTTATTAACAGATGCATAAATCTTACAAACCAAAAAGTTATGTTGCTCCGTTAAATTTTAATAAATTTTAAACATAAAAGTGTGGGTCAATTATTATTCAACCCCTAGGTTTAATATTTTGTGGAATAACCCTTGTTTGCAATTACAGCTAATAATTGTCTTTTATAAGACCTGATCAGGCCGGCACAGGTCTCTGGAGTTATCTTAGCCCATTCCTCCATGCAGATCTTCTCCAAGTTATCTAGGTTCTTTGGGTGTCTCATATGGACTTTAATCTTGAGCTCCTTCCACAAGTTTTCAATTGGGTTAAGGTCAGGAGACTGACTAGGCCACTGCAACACCTTGATTTTTTCCCTCTTGAACCAGGCCTTGGTTTTCTTGGCTGTGTGCTTTGGGTCGTTGTCTTGTTGGAAGATGAAATGACGACCCATCTTAAGATCCTTGATGGAGGAGCGGAGGTTCTTGGCCAAAATCTCCAGATGGCCAGGCCCCTTGGCTGAGAAGCAGCCCCACAGCATGATGCTGCCACCACCATGCTTGACTGTAGGGATGGTATTCTTGGGGTCGTATGCAGTGCCATCCAGTCTCCAAACGTGACGTGTGTGGTTGGCACCAAAGATCTCGATCTTGGTCTCATCAGACCAGAGAACCTTGAACCAGTCTGTCTCAGAGTCCTCCAAGTGATCATGAGCAAACTGTAAACGAACCTTGACATGACGCTTTGAAAGTAAAGGTACCTTACGGGCTCGTCTGGAACGGAGACCATTGCGGTGGAGTACGTTACTTATGGTATTGACTGAAACCAATGTCCCCACTGCCATGAGATCTTCCCGGAGCTCCTTCCTTGTTGTCCTCGGGTTAGCCTTGACTCTTCGGACAAGCCTGGCCTCGGCACGGAAGGAAACTTTCAAAGGCTGTCCAGGCCGTGGAAGGCTAACAGTAGTTCCATAAGCCTTCCACTTCCGGATGATGCTCCCAACAGTGGAGACAGGTAGACCCAACTCCTTGGAAAGGGTTTTGTACCCCTTGCCAGCCTTGTGACCCTCCACGATCTTGTCTCTGATTGCCTTGGAATGCTCCTTTGTCTTTCCCATGTTTACCATGTATGAGTGCTGTTCACAAGTTTGGGGAGGGTCTTAAATAGTCAGAAAAGGCTGGAAAAACAGATAATTAATCCAAACATGTGAAGCTCATTGTTCTTTGTGCCTGAACTACTTCTTAATACTTTAGGGGAACCAAACAGAATTCTGGTGGTTTGAGGGGTTGAATAATAATTGACCCACACTTTTATGTTTAAAATTTATTAAAATTTAACGGAGCAACATAACTTTTTGGTTTGTAAGATTTATGCATCTGTTAATAAATCCTGCTCTTGTTTGAAGTTTGAAGGCTCTAACTTATTTGCATCTTATCAAACCAGCTAAATCTGCAGGGGGTTGAATACTACCTGTAGGCACTGTAAATAGTAAAGAAAAAATTAAATTCTAGCGCAAAAACTATTTACTAGGCAACCAAGCCAAAATGAAATTTAGAATGCAGATTGATGCTGCAGGCACTTGTGTGACCCTCATGTTACATTGGTCCCTGCCCTTTGGTGCTCAACCCCTTAGTCTCCAGCTTAGCAAAGTGCTGAATGGAAATTGTTTGTCCATTTACGTGTTGACCTCAAGATATCAGTTTCATGCTGCTGCGTAACTGTGCATGAGAGGCTGATGTTAGTAAAAATGTAGACTATAATGAACATTGGATATAGCCGCTCTCTTTCCCATAGGATACGCTTCACTTGGTAAGAAGTGCTGATGCAGGTTGTCCAGACCAAAGACTACATAGATTTGAAGGTCTACATCAATATCAAATTTGATATTAGATGGTGGGAGAATGAGCGTCATTTTTATGCAATTTTTGAAGCCAAAATCGGGTTTAGATCATAAAAAGTGAGTGTGTATTAAGGACAGATACTGATTCTCCACTGTTTTTTAATCCACTCTTGGTTTTGGCTTCAGAATCTGCATCAGAAACCTGTATGTGTGGTCTTACCTTGTAAATAAAGGATTTCATATTTATTAAATAAAATATACAGAGAATGGACATTGTTGATGGCATTGACATAAATGGGAAAATCTGAAATGAAAATGCAAGGTGCTAGTGTCTCTTCATTATGTTTTTCTGTAAACTACATAAAGGAACACGGAGCAATATCCAAACCAAATTTGAAAAAAAAAGTGCCAGCAGAATTGAAGGCATAAGGCTACTTTCACACTAGCATTATTGTTTTCCGGTATTGAGTTCCGTCATAGGGGCTCAATACTAGAAAAAAACACTTCAGTTTTGTCCCCATTCAATGTCAATGGGGACAAAACTGAACTGAAAATAATATCTGAGTGCTCCAAAATGCATTCCTTTCCATTAAGTTGCGTTCCCAGACTGGAGAGTAGTTGTAGTTTGCTTTCCGTCCTGGGAATGTGGAGCAAGACGTCATGACCCCAATGCAAGTCAATGGGGACGGATCCGTTTTCTCTGACACAATAGAAAACGCATCTGTCCTCCATTGACTTTCAATGGAGTTCCTGACAAATCCGTCTAAGAGATAATACAACCGTATCCGTTCATAACATATGCAGATGGTTGTATTATCAGTAACACCTGAGGGGTTAATTGCTGTGGATCACACGCCCTGCTACTGAGGCTGCCTCCTATACCTGATTTAATGTGCTTTATATTCATTGGTGGCGTAGTGCGCCCTTTCCCCCGCCCCCCCCCCCACTTACTAGTCTCATTGGTGGCACAGTGGCCACAGGTGACTCCCCCGCCCCCTCTTCATTGGTGGCAGTGGTAGATTCGATCGGAGCCCCAGCAGTGTAATCGCGGGGCTCCGATCAGTTACCATGTCAACCAGGACGCTACTGAAGTCCTGGCTGCCATGGTAAGCTCCCTGCTGCCGTGTGCACAAAGACCAGGACAGCACGACCTTGTGAATGCGCCCGCATCTATTCCGCAATTTTGCAGAATAGATGCGTCCGCATTCACTTCAGTGGGCGGCGTGCAAACTTGCCAATGCTCCACAAGAAATTACAGAACATGTCCTATTCTTGTCCGCAATAGTGGACAAGAATAGGCATTTTGAACGGGGCGCCCGGCCACGTGTTCTGCAAATTGTGGAACACACGCCGGGCGGCATCCATGGGATTGTAGAGCGCGCAATACTACGGCCGTCTGAATGGCCCCTTAATCACCCCCTTTCCCAATTTTACATATAAAATATATTAACAATAAATAAACATTTTACATATCGCCACGTCCGAAAAGTCCAAACTATTTAAATATTTTAAAAATCTCCTATGCGGTGAACACGTAACAGAAAAAAATAAATAAAAACCGCACAATTCGCCTTGTCCCTCAAAAAAATAGAATCGAGCGGTTCTATTATGATCCAGACGTTCCATCTTCTCCTCCAAGTCTTTTTTTTATTATAATTATATGTATTTAAATTTGGCTCCTAAATTTTTCAGTTCAGGAGCCAATGGCTCCTAGGTATTTTTTTAGTCTGGAGCACTACATAGTAACACCTACCCACTACAAGAAAGGTAGGCCCAAGTGCAAAAAAGTCCTAACAGTTGTCCAACAATGAGACTAAAACTAAAGACCATGTGCAAGCCAACAAATATATCTACCAGAAGTCTGGTGGCGAAACGCGTTGAGTGAGGGACGCTGCTATCGTAGGTATATTTATGGGCTTGCAGATTTGATGCAGATTGTGTTTGATGTATGTGGCCCCTATAGTTCAGTTAATATAGGTAGTTTATATACATTGTGGACTTGTTCTGTAACAATTGTTGTGAAGGGTTTGACAGATGTGATGAGAAAGGTGGTGAAAATCAACACGTCACCAGATTACCCCATATTCTTGCTGCTATACCAGATTAATCTTTAATTAATCTTTCATTTCAATGGAACGCTTCATTCCCATACACTTGTATAGGAGCGATCTGTCCCATTGAAATGAATGGGACGGCTTGGGTGTAATTACATCTACTCACCGCTGCGGATGTTACGGCGAGCAGGTAAACAATGAAGAGGAGGCTGCGCTGGCACGTTGTGTGCTTCCTCTTCAGACAGTTGATCGGAGGGGTGCCGGGTGTCGGACCCTCGCTGATCTGACATTGATGACCTATCCTGAGGATAGGTCATCAATAAATATAACTTGGACAACCCCTGTAATTGTGAAAGCACAAGAGGGCATATGATTATAAAGGTCTATTACTGTAGGTTAATTGTGAATCAGCTCATAATGATAAGACCCTAGTGGTAAGTGGTTATTAATCCTAAATGAGGTTGTCTTCACGTCCTTTGGGTCCCATTTTGTGTGATATCTTAAAGCGTACCTATTGTTTCAGATAACTTTTCAGAATAAGGCTACATACACATGACCAAATGTATTTTGCGATCCGCAAAATGCAGATCCACAAAAAATACTGATGATGTCCTTGTGACATCTGTGTTGCACCCTATTTTTTTTTTTTTTTTTTTTAGGATCCAATGTAACAATGCCTATCCTTTTCCACAAAACAGACAAGAATAGGACTTGTTCTACATTTTTTGCAGGGCTACGGAATGGACATACAGATGTGGACAGAACAGCATTTTTTGCAGAACCATTGAAATGAATGGGTCCACATCCTAGCTGCAAAAAAAAAAAAAAAAAACAGAATGGAAGCTTGTCCCTGAGTAGTAGCAGTATATATACAGTATTTATTAACAGTTTTAATAGTATAAGTGGAGAAAGAGGCATTTTTCTGAAATATCATACATTACAAAATTTCTTATATTTGCTTGCATTATTGATTAATGTAAAGTACATTGAAAGTACAATGCCTGTGTAAGCCCTCTAGAGGATCCTTTGATAATAAGGTGGACTGGTTTGGCCTAGATACATTATTAAAAGGAATTTTCCAATGTTACATAAAGCATAATATTTGTGTGAATAAAAGTTAAGCATCTTTGTAACATTTCCTTCTTTCTTTAATTTTCGGGTTTTTTTTTTTTTTTTTTTTTTTACTCCTACCCTCCCGTCCTTTCTGGAGCCATATTTGTTTTTTGCAGGACAAGTTGCACTTTCTAATGGCACCATTAAATAGTGCATATGATGCAGTGGGAAGCTGTAAAAAAATTCTGAATGGGGTGAAATTAGGGAAAAAACACAGTTCTGACATAGTTGTATGGGTTTTGTTTTTACAGCATTCCCTATGCGGTAAACTTGAAATGTTAACTTCATTCTGTGGGTCAGAACAATCACAGCGATACCACATATTTCCTAATTTTTCTTGTGTTTTAATACTTAAAAAAAGAAAACATTGAAAAAAATACATTTTTTATTTGCGTCGCCATCGCCCACTCTCATAATTTTTTTAATTTACGTCTACAGAACCGTGTGAGGGCTCATTTTTTGGTGGACAATCTATATTTTTCATTAATAACATTTCCGGGTATATGACTTTTTGCTAACTTTTTCTTAATTTTTTTATGAGGTGTTTTATGAAGTGAAATGGGGAATTGAGATTTAGATTTATTTTGCCATGATGCAGTTCACTGTACAAGATTTTAAAAAATTGTATTTTAATATTACAGTATTTTGGGATGCTGCAATTACAATGACCTTTTTTATTATATTTTTTTTTTAATAAGCAAAGGATTTATTTAAATCTTTTTTTTTTAGAATTTTAAAAACTCTTTTTCACTTTTTTATACTTATTTTAGTCCCCCTAAGGATGTAACCATGCTATCATCTGGTCGCTTCCTGGTTGGACTCTTCCACTGGGTGTCTGTTGTGTAGGCACCCAGTGACTATGGCACCTGCTCAGTTCCTGAGCGGCGCCATCTTTAAAAAAACAACACCCGCCATACCCGTACGACAGATATGGGGGAAGAAGTTGATTCCAGAGGCTGTAAACCCAGACAACGTAAGGGCTCATGCACATGACTGCAGTGCTATTTGTGGCTGTAGAACATGTTCTCTTTTTTAGTGGTACAGAGGCACAGATTGAAATCCCACAGAATCACTCCGTTGTGCTTCCGTGGGCTTCCGCTTTGTGACCCCGCTCCGTACCTTGCGGATTGCGGACCCATTAAAGTGAATGGGTCCACATCTGTGCTACGGAGTGCACACAGCCAGTGTCTGTATATTACAATACAGGCACGGGCCACACACGTTGGTGTGCATGAGCCCTGAAACTTCTAATAGCTGTGAGTTATCTACAACCATGTTTATTATAGATGGTTCTTTGTGAGCCAGGACTAAAGGATGATACAAGTAGCCTACACTGATACATTGTAGCAAACAAATAAGAAAGGGTAAGGCTCTATCCAGATATTTTCCGCCTCTTAGTATAAATAAGAATGATTGCGATGTGATTTTCATGTTATGTATGTTTACACAGGTCTGATTTGCATATTGCAAATGCAACACATATTTTACTACCAGATCCATGGCATAAATCACTTGGATTTCAGCCATGGATATACAGAGTGATCTGCATGAGATGAAGGGCATTTTCCATCTTAGATGTTTATGGCATATCCATTTAAGTCTATTAGTGTTCTCTATGTTGTGCGCATAGGTAGCAGTAAAAACCCTGAAGTACACAGTGCAGTACAGTGCATTCAGCACAAGTAGACAACACTTGAAGGAGAGTTATCAAAACTGGTGCAAAGGAAAACTGACTTAGTTGCCCTATCGGCTTGTTCCTTTTATTTTTCAACGGAGCTCTGGCATTACAGTGATCGGCTGGCCGGAACACGTCATCAGGTGCTATAAAGCACCAGATGACACATGGTTCGGGTAAGTCTTAGTCAGGGAGAGCTGTTGCAAGGAGGGACAGATAGTGTAGGGATAGGATTTGGCTAGGCAGGTTTAGTTTTTCTTTTCAAAAGACCCAAAAGTCCTTTTAAGGACTATTGTTTTATCTGGCTGCAATATCTATTATTTTTTTGGCTAGATTTGCGCAAAATTGGCTGACAATAGCACCACCTGCGCTACGTGTGCTGTATAACGTTTGTGCATCACAGCAGTACAGTACATGTAGCACAGGTAGAGAGCAGTACAGTATACATAGAACAGGTATACAGTAGTACAGTATTCATAGTACAGGTAGAAAGCAGTACAGTATACATTGTGCAAGTAAAAAGCATTATAGTACCTGTAGTACAGGTTGAGAGTAGTACATGTAGTACAGGTAGAGAGCAGTACAGTTTCTGTAGTACAGTTAGAGAGCAGTACAGTACATGTAGTACAGGTTGAGAGTAGTACACTATAAGTTGTACAGTTAGAGAGCAGTACAGTACGTGTAGTACAGGTTGAGAGTAGTACAGTATGTGTTGTACAGGTAGAAAGCAGTACAGTACATGTAGTACAGGTTTAGAGCAGAACAATATATGTAGTACAGGTACAGTACAGTACATGTAGTACAGGGAGAGCAGTACAGTATATGTAGTACAGGTAGAGAGCAGTACAGTACATGTAGTACAGGTAGAGAATAGTACAGTACATGTAGTATAGGTAGTGAGCAGTATATGTTGTACAAGTAGAGAGTAGTATAGTATATGTAGTACAGGTAGACAGCAGTACAATAAATGTAGTACAGGTCGAGAGTACTACAGTATCTGTAATACAGGTACAGAACAGTACAGTATATATAGTGCAGGTAGAGAAGAGTACAATATATGTAGTACAGTATATATAACATTGTACAGTACATATAACATTTAGTAATATAGCGCTCACTGAAGGCACTAATTATCCCCCAGTCATTCTAAATGTTAGGTGTTCCATTCAACCTCATGTGCCACAGATATGATACTACGGTTTCAATTTATAATGACCCAGCAAAGGTCATTGTAAATTGAAATTATGGTAATCTAAAGGAGTACCTCATTCTGTAGAATGTATTTAGATCACTGCTCGATGTGGATACTGAACGTTAGGTGATTTTGTGACTATGGTGTACATACATTGATACATAATACAGAGTTCATACATTTCTGAGCATCGTGGCAGGTATTTGTGTGTTCGATAGTCTTTGTCCAAATTCAGAACTCCTTGTGTACCGTCATTTAGTAAAAGTCATGTTTGCCAAGACTGGATCTGCTTTCAGAGAAATACATTACATGGTAATACAGTAATGAGTTTATAATTAGTCTCATGGCCTTCTCTTGGCAGTTCTGAGGCTCAGTTTCAATCTATTTACATATTACTGATGTCTTAAGTTTATACTGAAACTGTCTTGTATCGGCCAAATGTCTTCTGCGTACTACTGAGCCACTAACCTTAAAGGGTTTCTGTCACCCTGATCAGTCACATGGTTTTGGAGGAGACAGGCTGTGTGATCCTAACCATGTGACTGATCACATGGTCATGACATCATTGAAGGTCCTTGCAAGCTATGCTGACTGGAGTGTTTCTTCTCTGCCTGGTCCTGTCAATCAACAGAGTCTCTAGGAGCAGGGGTAACGCCCCTTGCACCTAGAGGCCTTATTAGCATAAAATAAAAGTTCATTTTATATAAAAATGGGGGCACCAGTAAATAAAACAGATATATATTTGGAATCAGGTGACATTAGCACATCTCTAATGTCAGCCTGATTCATACCAAAAAAACTGGTGACAGAAACCCTTTAAAGGGGTTCTACAGAAATTAAATAAATGAAAATACTTAAATATTATTTGATAATAAATATATTCACAAATACCTTTCATTACTTAGAATGGCTAGTTTAGTCTAGGGTGCAATCATTAGGAGAAATAAAATTGCCACCGTTCTATCAGTACACACAAAACCCGTTCCAATCACACAGTTACTTCACCACAATGAGCCATAGTGCTGCCTCATCCTCCTCTCTGCTCTGCTTGTCAGGAATCATGATCCTGAATACAGGTGAATCTCTGTGGGAATGCAGAAGATGAGGAGACGAGAGAGGAGGGTGAGGTGTCACTAATGAGCAGCAGCACTTGTATGCAGTCTCCATTACCATAGCAACACGTTACCACAGTCTGTCCTGTCCATCCTCTCTGTACTCCATGTCTCTTCATGAACTCTATTCCTACACAGATTCAGCTAAAGTTCTTATCTTCTGTATTCAGGATCATAATCCCTGACAAGTAGTGAGGAGGAGCATGAGACAACTCTTTAGTGTTGTAAAGTAACTTGTCCTCATGTGTGATCAGGACAGGTTTTGAGTGAACGAATGGGACAGCGGCCATTTTGTTTTCTGACTTTTTTATACTGGTGACCTACCCTTAGGATAGGTCATCGGTATCTGATTGGTGGAGGTCCGACACACGGAACCCCCGCCGATTAGCTATTAACCAGCATAGCGCCGTACATTGTATAGCGGCTTTATTTTTATTGCATTCTCTTGCATGGGACTGAGCGGCACTTAGTCCATGTGACTGATGAACGTGACGTCATTGGCCTACGGTAAGCTGTGGAGCTCACAGGAACACTGTGGCCTCTTCAAACAGCTGATCGGCGGGGATCCCAGGTGTCGGACTCCCACCGATCAGATACTGAGGATAGGTCATCAGTGTAAAAAAGTCGGAAAAAACTTTAAACTGGAAACATTATGATGTCATACTGCAAGTATGCCCTGAAAAGGAATGCACGCCATCCATTTGACAAATTTGCCAAAAAAATTAAATCATTAACAATAAAATACAGATTCCATTTTAGGGTGTTGTTTGGAGGAGACTGTACAGAAGTAATGCAGCCGTATATATATACAAGTAGGTAATTAACATAGCTAATGTTGTATCAGAGTCCAGAATGTAGTAGAGTATTAATGCGATGATGCAAATGCTTAGGAAACATCAGATTATGTTTCCCAGCGTAAAAATAGATGATTAAGTCATTAAAAGAGCCTTTAAATAAAACATATCAAAGTTTGTTTTACTGTGCTCTTAATCTGGCCATGGCGGCTAACATTAGCTCGCAGTTTGTTGGAGTATGTTTAAACAAGGGACCTTGTGAATGCAGAGCCTTGAACTAAGCCTGGACTGAACGCTCAGACTCCTGGCACCAGCCTAATATATTCTGCAAGCGTTAGGTTAATTTGTGTTAGTCGTGCCATAAAAGTGATTACATGTGTATATATTTTATTTACAAAGAAGCATCACCTAATTACATCTCAGCCAGTATTTGAAATGACGCTTTTCAAGGAAAAACTGTTTTAACCAGTTGAAGACTGGACCATTTACCTCCCCATTTTTTAAAATACATTCATCTTTTAAATCCATTACAATCCATTCAACTTTGTAATTAATTTTTGCTATTTAATTTTTTTGGGTGATATAAGGGGCTTAATTTTTACATTATTAAATACTTTTTATTACTAGTACAACGTGCAACTGAAATTGTTTTTTATTATGTTCATTTTCCATATTGGTCATTATGATATATGGAATGCATGAATTATGGTCATCGGTGGTCTGTCATTCTCTTTTGTTATTTTTTTTTTATTTTACCCATAGGTTCATAAAAGTGTGCCCCCCATAGGTTCATAAAAGACCTTTGGGGGACATTTAACATTACATTTTATTTTTTATTTGTTGCTGCTTTGTCCTTTAACTGGGGCCTAGATACATGTATTAGCTGCAGTTACAGTGAGAATACAACCCCTAAGAGGTTGTACAAAGTTTTACATCCTCACAGCCAAGTTGATCCGGGTCTGCTAAGACCCAGCAGCTTGCACAGACATTTCCAATCACATGACTGCTGGGACCAGAGCAGAAGTACTATGTACAGAGCGATGGGTAAGACAGGGATAATTAGCATGCAGCTGCAGTCCCTGTAGGGACATACCTCCCATAAGGACAGAGGTTGTCAGTGCCGAAATCCTGGATGTATATAGTTAATGAGTAGTTGGCAAGTGGTTAGTAAATGTTATTGCTTAAATACATCTAAAATTATAAATTTAGCAACCTTGTAAATAAAAATCTTTCATATGCAAACCTATACATCGCCATGCTAACAGAATACAAACAAACTCTGCATTGTCTGATCTTACACTTATACTCCCTTCCATCTGCTCCCTAGTTCTTACTAACTCAAAGTGGTTGTCTGACCTAGAAGCCAACCAACCCAATTCTCAGAATCTGTGTCCAATAAAAAACAAAAAAAAAAAATACTTATCTGTCCACAGTCTTGCCATTCCCGCTGATGGAGATCACTGGCCTTAGTGGTCATGTGTCCTGGGTCGGCATGTCACTGCTAGTGACCTGCTAGCACAGGAACCTGGACTGTTGGACTGTTTCTATGGTTGCTTGCTATGCCTTAAAAAAAAAATCAGTTTGCGAAATGATAGTTTATGATTATTATTGTAGTTCCCATCCCTTGTATTTTTTCTTCCCATCCTTGTCCTTTCAATGCTCTCCTCAGATTTTCTGTCCTTCTCTCCATCACCAACAGTGCTGTTTACTCCATTCAACTAATGGACCCCATAAGAGCTGTGATGCCTGCTTCTCTTGTAGTTATGGCCTGGTTGGGGTCCATTTGTTCTAGATTATTCTTTGCATTTGTTACTCATATGTAGTTTTAGGCAGGGTGCTGAATCTCCTTAAAGAGACCAGTCCTGTACTAGAAGTACTCTATCGTATGGACACTTATCGGCAATGCTCCATATGAAGAGAATATGCAAAGGGAAATCTCCTAAGGAGGAGAATTATCTTGCTACTTCCACTTTGTGGAAGTGGCTCCCTATGAGTCAAAATCCATCTTTTTAACAAGCTCATTGTTAAAAAGTCAGATTTTGACTCATAGGGAGCCACTTCCACTAGGTGGCACTAGTGAGATGGTACTTTTCCTTGGGAGATACCTCTTTGCTTGCTCACATGTAGTAAGTGGATATTGGCTTGTATTTTGTCTGTAGAGTGATGTGTGAAGATGGCTATATGTGATGGTCAATATGGCTTTCTATGATATGTGGTATATGGCTATTTGGAAACATTAATTATACAATGATATGGTAATGATGTTTTCTATTTAATAAGTATTGGATCTACATTTACTGAAACCTTTTCCAGCAGAAAGACTCAAAGCAGAAGAGTCGCTGCAATATTGCGGTCCATAATATAACATGTTTTTATATTTAGCACAGTGTAAAATGTATACTTTCTGTAGTATGTGTTTATTTACTGTAGTATACAAATGTATTAGTGCACTTTCAGTTTATACTGGGGTCATAGTTTCTGATGCAGTTTGGAGCTCACATTAAAGGCAGTTGTAAAATTAAAGGTCAACATCAGAGGGTTGAGAGGTCTCCGCAGCACTGCTAGTTATTGTTGGAGTACTCTAGCTTCCTCGAACAGTCAAAATTATGTCTGTCCATCTAAATGTTCCAAAAAGGTGATATTTGTAAAAACTGGTGAATCGGATTTCTCCTCAAAGGATAAGTGAAACTAAAAGAAAGCATGTGATTGGTCACTATAGGCACCTCCTCCATACCTCAGTTTTGGTTAATGCCGCTCAATTTGTTTATGTGCTATAGACCCAGAAATTAGATTGTGAACTCCAATTGAGGAGGGGTGTTTTATGTACTGCTATTCAGAATGTGTCAGCACTATATACAAACACCCATTATATTTTCCTTTTTAGGGTTTTAATGGGTTCTCTGCTTTGCACAATCAGCACTTCTTCAAAGGGTCCCTATCGAATGGAACCCCCAGCAATCAGATTTAATCTGTAGGGAAGCCTGGCAGTGTGTTTCCTTGTAGTGCCACCACAGGGGAAATTAATCATTACCCAATGCCAATTCACATTAATGATCTGTCCGTTTACTGCAGGACAGAACAGGTCCTCCAGAGCGACAGGTACTTTTGTAGCCACTCTCCACTTTGGCCAAAAGTGTGAAAAATGAGCTCAGGGCTCCACCTCTATTAAGTCAGCATGTCCTAATATGGTGCATGAAAATTGGGTTTCTTAATCCATTCCTGACCTCCTGTTGAGGTCTGGGCGGTCCTCCTTCATCTCTACACAGATGTTTTAAAATGTCCTTGCAGAACTTGTAGCTGCACCGTGCAGCTGCGGCAGTTTATGGAGCCAGCTATGAGAGCTGTGCTCCCCATTGAGAAAACAATTACATTTTTTTCCCTGCCTTCTTCATCACTCTATACACAGTGCTCCATGAGGGTAGTGTATAGAGATGCAGAAATGCCACTTCCTGCTCTGGTCCCATTGGTCATGTGATCACCAGGGGCAGGGAATCTGCGCAAGCTGCTGGGTCTTAGCAGACCCAGATCAGCTCTGCAGAGAGGTTGTGCAGCTCTGTGAAACTCTCCCTGGGGCTGTATTCTCCCTGTAATTGGGGGTAAATCTAAAATCAGCAATTAAAAAAAATGTAAATCTTTTTCCTTTTTATAAAATACTGAAAACATAAAATGCTAAAGTAACAGTGACATAAAAATAAAACCCCTATGTAACATCGAAAAAAATGATTTATATAACCAAACGAAAAAAAAGTTCTGTCTTTGAAAGATGCATGTTCTAAAAAAAAAAGGAAAGATAGCCTGGTCAAGAAGAGGGATATAGTGGTGTCCACTCAGGCTGTATTACACCAACAGATTATCTGACAGATATCTGACCAATTATTGGTCAGATGGCCTATAACACACACAGATCTTTTGTTATACATGCCAACTATTGGTATGATTGGACAGGTATTGGTCAGATAATCTGTTGGTATAATACAGCACTAAACTGATCTAAAGTTTAATTGAGGAATGCAATTTGTCATGAAAGCAGTGCAGTACAATATCATGAGATGGTATCTAAACTCTGGAGAGGGTGCAATTCACCTCACAACCACTGAAGTGTCAAGTGTAACACATTTAGCTCATCCAGCTGCATGTGTGGAGAACAGTTGGGGGTCTTCAGTGGTAGTGCTTTGATATGTATTTTCTCTCACAGAGTGTCCCTAAAAATCATTGTCTGAAAAAGGTTGACTGTATGTCAATGAAAAACTATTAACCTCTGTTATAAACCCTCATAGGACTGGTGAATACAATGTATTGCTCCCTATTTCAAACCCGGAAGAGGCTGACTTGTTAACTTGAGATGCCCTTTAAAGGGGTTATCCAAAGTATAAAACATGCCTCCCAATGCCCGGGCCCCTCATATAGATTATACTTACCCTGCTCTCCGGCACCCACGTCGCTTTTGTTCCACATATGGCTGCCGAGGCATCTCGGGTAACAGTAGAAAGGCTTGTCCCTGTTGCGGTCTGCTATCGGCTGCTCCCCCGCCACAGGATGTTTTGATCTGCACAGCAGGGAGATGCAGCGGCAGCCGTGCGGGAATCAGGAGCGACGAGGGTGCCAGGGCACGAGGTAAGTATAATCTATATGAGGGGCCCGGGCATGTTTTAGACTTTGGATAACCCCTTTAAGTGATTGATTCTTGTTTGCTCTCATGAATCAGAGAAGACAGCCACAATGTTTAACATGTTGGAACCTCATTATAATGGAGTGGGATATGGCATATCTATATAAGTCATGGCAAATAAAACTTTGGTGGTGTCGGCAGACATGGCGCTGTGCTCGGGATTTGATACAACTATATGTAACAGAACTGTAATAAAGCTTAGGCCACTCAGGGTGATATCATTTTGAGCCTTAGCAAGGCTCCTCTGACTTCTGTTTACATAACAGTGGAGACTCGCTCAACACTGACTGTGTTATGTAAACAGAAGACAGAGGAGCGTTGCTAAGGCTCAAAATGGGCCACTTTAAAGCTAGTGTAGTGCGAGCATGCTCGGCTGAACTCGCTGTTCGGCCAAGCATGCCTACGCTCGAGTCCGCTCTGTGTTCGGCCGAACACCGAGTGTACTCGAGCACGATGCTCGAGTCTCTTCCCAGCACGTTTGTTCGCTGCTACGCAGCAAATAAACGTGCAGGAGAGTATTGGCATTCACTGTAATGTCGATTTGTACGCTAATGCTACGCATTGTATGCTAATGCGTACAAATTTGTATGCTAATCCTACGCATTGTACGCTAATGCGTACAAATTTGTATGCTAATGCTATGCATTGTGTGCTAATGCGTACAAATTCTGTTAATTAGCGTACTCTTACGAGTGAACGGAGTAAAAGAGGAGAAGTCGCGATTCTGACCTTTTTCTATTAACCAGACACCCTCCCCTCTTCCGAGTGGGGGGTGCCTGGTTTAGTCCCATTGACTAATATTATGCTCGGGTGCTCGGCCAGTGTTGTGCTCGCTCAACACTATTTAAAGCCATTTTTCTAATAGAAATGATTTATAATATGATTTCAGAAATTAAAATATATTACAAAAATGGTCTGTATCACTGCCCCTGTACATTACAAGAATAATAAAAAGAATGACAGATACACTTTAAGTAACATTCAGTAATTTTTGCTCAGTAATATTGCTACCATTCTCTATATTGGTGCCTTTTGTCAAGACGTTGTCCAAGTATCTATAAAGTTTCCCAGTTGTAATATAAGATGGGTAAACTGAGGACAAGCAACAATGAATTAGCAAGGAGTGAACTTGCAGAGTAAATAACAGGCCTCTGAAATTGTACTTGCCTTTAAAATATAACAGCGGCTCCACTCCGCTAAGGATTCATTATTCATTACAATGCAGCCTATCAATTCACCTGGAACAAGCATGGCTAAGCTAAGTACTATACATTTCGTTCTCATGGATTGTTTTGTAGCCAACAAAATAAATGTTATATATAGCAAATTTACACTGTCCTATGTTTTACACTTTAAAGAGGTTTTCCAAGATTTTCTGATCGGTGTCTGATTGGTGGGGTCCGACACCCGGGACACTCGACGATCAGCTATTTTGAGAAGGCACAGGGCTGCTGTGAGCACCACTGCCTTCTCCGTGCTTACCAAGTACAGCGCTGTATACTGTAGGCTATGTGAATGATGAACGTGACTTCACTGGCCTAGGAAAAGCTGAGAGAAGGCGCGGTGCTTCTAAAACAGCTGATCCGCAGGGGTGCTGGGTGTCAGACCCCCACTGATCAGATACTGATCACCTTTTCTGAGGATAGGTCATCAGTAGCAAAATCTCGGAACGTCACTTTAAGTAATGAATGTAAAATGTAATCAATCATTTTATTTAGGATAGATATCCACATAAGGCCAGGGGCGTAGCTATAGGGGGTGCAGAGGTAGCAGTCGCTACCGGGCCCAGGAGCCTGAGGGGGCCCAGAGACCCTTGTGCCATGTAAAGATACATCAGTATTAAAGGAAGTGCATGCTGGTCAAAGTTGCACCTCTGGCTGGAGGGAAGGGGTCAGGTCAAGAATTTGGCATGGGGGAGTGCTGTTTCAATGTTTGCCTCAGGCATCATGAAGGCTATGTGGTTCCCTGTCCCTCGCCACAAAGCACTGAGGGAAGGGGGGCCCAAGATGAACTCTTGCACCAGGGCCCATGAGCCTTTAGCTACGCCCCTGCATAAGGCCTCATGCACATGACTGTATTTTTCATTTGTGTGCTATTCATTTCTATAGGGCTGTGTATACATCCATATTTTTGGCAGATCCACGTGGCCATTCCTCAAATTATAGAACACGTCCTATTCTTGCCCACAATAGGCATCAGAATAGTCCTTTCTGGGAGTGAGAACAATGCAGAATGCACACAGAAGGTATCCATATTTTGCGGATTTGTTGTTTGCAGATCAAAATATGGACACTGCTGTGTACAGAAAACCTTATGGTATTGAAGGGGATGTCTACTTAGGACAACCTTTTGTTATGTGTCCTACAGTATGTTAAACTAATGGGGAGGGATGTCCCATATGAGGACCTCCTTTTCTTAAGGTGATCATACACCTTCAATAGCTCTTAGCCAAATGCTTGTTCAGGCAACAGCTATTCCTTCCCATTATGCATCTGTTTTCATTGGAGAGAGAGGATTAAGCTACTGCCAGACACCTTTAGAATAAAAGGATAGGGCATTGACATTCAACATGCCCAATCCTTCTTTCCCCAACAGAAATTTTCTGGGGAATGGGGAGGCCACCATTCACCTAAAATATTTGTCCAGTCCCTATCCCGAGGATAGGTCATCAATATATGATTTGTGGGGGTTGTTGATAGCTGTTTGATGGGGCCCTACTTACCTCTATTCACTTGAATGGGACCAACTGCAGAAAGGCCATGTAACTAATAAATGTGACATCACAGGCTTGTCCAAGCACCACAGTCTATTTAAAGGGGTTCTCCAGAAATTAAGAAAATGAAAATACCCAAATATTACTTTATTAGAAATATATTCCTAAATACCTTTCATTAGCTATATTGGTTTGTTTTGTCTAGGGAGCAATCATTAGGATAAATAAAATGGTCGCCATCCTACACAAAACCTGTCCTAATCACACAGGAGAAAAAGTTACTTCACAACACTGAGGTAAAGAGCTGCCTCATCCTTCTCTCTGCTCTGCTTGTCAGGGATTATGATCCTGAATACAGGTGATAAGATCTTCAGCTGAATCTCTGTAGAAATGGAGTTCATGAGGAGACCTCATTGTTGTGAAGTAACTTGTCCTGCTGTGTGATTAGGACAGGTTTTGTGTGTACTAATAGGACGGCGGCCATTTTGTTTCTCCTAATAATTGCTCCCCAGACGAAACAAGCCATTATAAATAATGTAAGGTATTTGGGAATATATTTATAATAAAGTATTATTTGAGTATTTTCATTTTCTTAATTCCCAGAGAACCCCTTTAAGCAGCTTATCAGTGGGGATGCTAGGAGTTGGACCAATCCTGAGAATCAATATTTAAGTCCCGGACAACCACTGGCCATTAGATAAATGTTGGCCAGGCCGATCAATTTCAATGGGACTGACCAACCTTCATATTATGTTTGGGGGCCTCCAGTTTTCTCTCAATGGCAGAAGTAGGTAAGTTGGATTTTGACTGCCTAGTCCTTTTGTTTTCTGGGAGATAAGCAGCTTCCTCCACTCTCCCGTTCAGTACACAAACATGCTTGGCATGTATGTATGTGGAGTTAAAAACTTTCTGCCGAGTTAGTGTTTGGCCAACAGCTATCTAACGTGTATTGACAGCCTTAGAGGTTGTGACTGAGGAACTTCATCATAACTAGTTGAAACCACCAAATTAACATGATTGAATGGACCCAACAGATCTGATTTCTACATAATGAGTCTGAGTCTTCTCATAAGCCTGTGTTTTCTGATGCAGTTTTTTATATCCAAAACCATGTGAGGATCACAAAGAGAGAGTATGTATACAAGCCAGATACTACATCACCTCTTGTTTCTATCTACTTCTGGTTTTGGCTCCAGAAACTGCATCAGAAAACTTGAACATATAAACCGAGCCTCAAACTTTAAATGGAAATAGCAGAAGTTTCCATTTAACTTTTCATTAAAAGCTCAAGAGGATAACTATACACACAGCTAATCAATCATGCAACCACTATAGGACGCAGAAGGGCACAGAAACAGTAGGACTCATTTTCCATCAGAAGAAAATATCTTAAAGGGCAAACACAATGATTAATACAAGCAGATATAAGCTGACAACCTAATTATAAAATGTATGCTTATATGATTAGAGTGTTAATGGAATGACTATGCTAAACTGCTGGGAATTACCTTGGGATGGAGTAGATCTGGTTGCTGACATAACCTTAATGATAGGTTATGGACAGGAGACAAGTCTTATCTTTACATCTGGACTTGAATCTTAAAAGTCATGTACAAAACTACGACTATAGCTTATTGCCATTTTATGTACTGAGGAATATTTTTCTTTAATGGGGTTACGCTGCCAGTACATATTGATGACCTATCCTCAGCATAGGTCTTCAGTATCTGATCGGTTGGGGCCTGACTCCTGGCACCCCCTGAGCACTGCTTCCTCTTCAATATTACACTGTGCAGTGCTCGTCCCATTCAAGTGAATGGAGAAAGTACTGGTAATGACATTGCGTCACCGAGACTTCTGAGAGGGTGCGTAGTGTAATCTTGAAAAGGAAATACCGCTCGCCGATTGGCAGGGTGCTGGGTGTCTGACCCCACCAATCAGATTTTAATGACCTGTATATGTACTGGCTGCAAAGCCCTTTTAAGGATCTACTCACACTGGCATTAGGGTACAGCTGTAGGTACAGTTGGTCTGGCCCTATACTTAAGTAGCCACACCTAAGAGGAGTTTTGCAGAGTCATGCGCATTTTTCATTAGCCCTCCCACCCCCCTCCCCCACCCATATTGTGTGGCAACTAATGAAAAAATCATACCCATTTTCTCTCTGCTGCTCCATTCTACCACCTTGCCCACTTCGGTGATCTTCCAATTCCTGGTTTTTGAACTTCTGTAACCACTGTAGCCATTGACTGGCCTCAGTGGTGCTGTGTTCCCAGGCAGCGTGTCACTGCTGGTTCATGTGTTATTGGCTGCTGCTGCACACACATGACCCAGTCCGTAACCTGGCTCGAAGACAACAAGCCAAGGAATGGAAGATCTCCAAATGGAGCCAGGTTGCTCAAACAGATTGGCAGGGGGCAGGTTGGTATGATTTTTTATTTTTTTTTAATTTTTTGTTAGGTACCAGATGTTACAGGAGCTAATTAAAAATAACCAAAATCCAAGTCATGTATGGCTAAAAATGTCTGTCTGATCCTACACAATAGAGCGGAATATTGCAGGGAGGTGTTCACAACATGTTGGAACCTCTACATCTCTCTCATTGTCTCACTATACACATTCAGAACACTTTGTATATACTATGTATAGTATATTCAGTATGTTCTTATTTCAATGTTCACTTCAGCCCGGCCTTCTCCCAGGACTGCTTATAAGTACAGGGCTACTGCACCTATAGGTAAATTCAAAGCTCCTACACACTACTCTGGAAAAGCCGATGAAATATATTCAGCTTAGGGTTTAGTGACAGAAATGCCAATAAAGCAGTATTTAGACAAGTTGTCCAGATATTTTTTAACAAAAGGGTGACAGGGTTGTCCCTCCACAGGAACCTATAACCTATCCACAGGATAGGTGATAGGTATCCAATGGGTGTGTGTCTGACTGATGGGCCCCCAACCGATAACTGTGGCTCTATTCACCTCTATGAGACTGCAGATGATAGCCCAGACTCTGCTAACTCCAGCACTGCAATAGAGAATAAATGATGAATGACCAATACTCCATTAGGAACCCTATTCTTGTGACCAGTAGGGTTCCCAGCAGTCAGATCACCCAAATTCAGGTTCTTACCGCCTATTCTATGAAGAGATGATAAGTTCTTATGGGAGAATACTCCATTTAAAATGCTATAAAATAACAAACTGATTCTTTGCCGGTCTCCGCATCCTGTCCTCCAGTGACCATGTTTCGACAATAATATGTGATCACTGCAGCCAATCATTGGGTGCAGTGGACACCGCTGAGCTCCCTGATGCAGCAGTCACATGTATGTGTTGGAGGTTGCACAGTACAGTGGGGGACCCAGGAAAAAGCAGCAGCACAAGAGTGGTGGGGAATCGGTAAGGTGCACAATACCCTTTTATAGCGTTATTAACACCCACAATTCGTCATTATACATGAATTCAAGGGAGAAACTCCCAGCATTCTCCAGTCGTTTTCCCTTGTTTACCTCATTACTTTTCATCACCTTTATTCTTGCTCTTTGGCTTTCATAACCGTTCCTATATGAGTTGCTACAAAAATATCAAACTGTATCATCTTCTAGAACTCTTAGTTACAAAAAACAAAGTTCAGCCTATTAATACAATTCAGCGTATTATTAGAGTACATCCTGAAACACGTCAGATCAAGATACTGAGAATGTTCTCCCGTATGTTTGGATAACTCCATTTATGATCTGCAGATGGCTTCCCAGGGTCGTTTACAGTGCAAACACTGAGTGTCTATGGGCCTTCGTTCCCATGCTATTTATAAGAAACAGCATGTTTTTTCACAAGGTACAGCAGAGCCTGGACAAATATAGTTTAAAATAAATTAATATTATATCTTTAGGCCTTTTAAAGGGGTTGTTCCATGAAAAATATTCTACAGTTTTCAAACCAGCACCTGGATCTGAATACTTTTGTAATTGCATGTCATTAAAAATTTAGTACAGGCACTGAGTTATTCAGTAAAATATATCTGTATTGTGCCACCTGCTGTTTTTTCTTTTTCTTATTTCTTTGTCCAGCTCACTGAGAAGGCTGCACATGCTCAGTTTCATCCTTCAACTGCCTCCTGAGCTGTGATAGGGAGAGCTGAGACACGCCTCCTTAGCTGTGATAGGGAGAGCTGAGACACGCCTCCTGAGCTGTGATAGGGAAAACTGAGACACACACCCTTAGCTGCAGCTGTTAAGACACTCCCCTTGAGCTCTCAGCCTGATATAAATCTAGCAGAGCAATGAATAGGGAGATCTCTGGATCCATGTGAGGTACAGGGATGGTTCTAGCTTTGTTAGAAAGACACTGTGATGTACTATATGATGTCTGATTTTAATTTTTTACATTAGTCATGGGATAACCCCTTTAAATGCATAAGGCCTCATTTATGAAAACTGGAGCAGACATAAAGTGGAGGTGTGGGCCATAGTAACCAAAGTCTGTCAATGTTTGTCAAACGTCAAGCCAAATGTGTAGTGGACAGGGAGCCATATGTGAACATATACCTGAGATCGATTTTGGTTGTTCATCTACTCAACTTAGGGTGGGTTCCCAACACATTTTTGCCATCCATTTAAAGTATATAAAAACGTATACATTAAACAAATGCCTCAGACTGATACCATACAGTGGCATCCGTCATCATAGAGTTTCATCGTAGAAAAAAAAGTATATGTTAACATCAGGGGAGTAGCTATAGGGGTTGCAGAGGTAGCAGTCTCTACCAGGCCCAGGAACCTGAGGGGGCCCAAAAAACTTTGTCCCGCCATAAGAAGACACCGGTATTATGGAAAGTGCATGCTGGTCAAGTTACACCTTTGGCTGGAGGGAAGGGGTTAGGTTATCAATTTGTCATGGGAGGGTGCCGTTTCAATTTTTGTCTCAGGTAGCACGATGGCTATGTGCTTCCCTGCCCCTGGCCACAAAGCACTGAGGGAAGGGGGGTCCATGCTAAACTCTTGCACCAGGGCCCATGAGCCTTTCGCTATGCCCCAGGTTAACATATATGTGTTTTACCAGTCTCTGTAGGATAGAAAAGCATGGTGTGCTACGCTTCTGTGTCCCTTTTTTTTCCAACATATACGTCAAACGGATGGCAAAAATGTGATGTGAACCCATCCATTTGTTGTCCTAGTTTCTATAAATGAAACATAATGATGTTAATATTCATGTTTTTCTAATTATTAAACTTTTATTGGCGGATGAAGTGAACTGTTACCGTTCAGGACATTTTTTGCTCTGTTGGGCCGCTCTTTTATTGTTGGTATTAATGAGTTGTAATTATTACTTTACAGTGTCTAAATGTTGCTGATATCACTTCAGCATCCATTAGGAGGATGTGTGCTTTGTGTTTTATAATGGAAATTAGAAATCAGAGACCTGTAGAAAGCCTGAGCACTTGGCCCCTGGCCTGTGCACTTATATCATCGTAGAACTCATTATGGCTTCAGCACCTTTACCATTATCACTGAAAAATCTCAGGTGCCGCATCAGAAACCTGGAGCGGACATAAAGGATGCTTGAAGGTAGCAACCAGAAGGTTTTTGCATGCAAACAGAGGTTAGTTGCAATGGGAAACACCTCTGCTTATTTTTCTCCACTGATTGTAATAAATATATTCCATTTACTATCATTTGTGTGACGCTGGCCAGCTCCAACACACCAGGGCAGATTTAAAGGAGTTGTTCCACGAAAAATATCCTACAGTTTTCAATCCAGCACCTGGATCTAAATACCTTTGTAATTGCATTCAATTAAAAATTCAGCATAGCCACTGAGTTATTCAGTAAAAATGTATCTGTATAGCACCACTTGCCGTTTTTTTTCTTATTTCTTTGTCATGCTCACTGAGATGGCCGCACATGCTCAGTTTCATCCTTCAACTGCCTCCTGAGCTGTGATAGGGAGATCATGGACATGCCCCCTTAGCTGCAGCAGAAAAGACACTCCCCTTGAGCAGCCAGCTGGATATGAATCTAGCAGAGCAATGAATGGTGAGATCTTTGGATCCATGTGAGGTACAGGGCTGGTTCTAGATGTGTTAGAAATAAGTTGTCATGTACTGTATGATGTCTGATTTTCATTTTTACATTAGTCATGGGATAACCCCTTTAAGAGATTTATGAATCTGTCACCCGTAGCTCAGCTTACATTTTTTTAAAGCAGAATCTGTAATGAAAGCTGTGCTGTGATTGGTTCGATTGGGCAACAAAGTCAGTTTCATGTGCGACACCCTCTCTATTGGCAACTTTGCACACAACTCAGCCACCCGCTTAAAGGGCTGAGTACCTACTTGGCACCTTACAGTGTTCCTCTATAATGCCTCTTAGAATTGAGGGGTTTTGTGGCAATCTATTTTATTGGATGCTCAGGGAAATACCCTAATGTGAAGGACTTGTCATGTCACCTGTTGTATGCTTTAAGGGGTTTTCCAGTTTTATGTAAAAGTTCTTTATCTTTCTAATCGTCTTTGAAACCTTCATGATTTTCAGCATCTCTGTTTGTTGTCAGTGAACGGGAACATTCTTCCTTATATTTAGAGGCTGAAAACCTAAACAGGCCTAATACTTCTCACAGAATCGCTACAATAGCATCCAGTCTAGGCAATCTTCTGTGAGCTAAAGTTTCTCTACTCCAGTCTGACACCTGATACCTACATTTTAGAAAGGGAAAAAATATATTCTTTTGAATGATGTACAGATGCAGCCAAACTAAACTTGATGGTTAACGCGTTAAAGAGGTTGTGTCACTTCAGCAGATGTCATTTATCATGCAGGGAAAGTTAATACAAGGCACTAACTAATGTATTGTGATTGTCCATATTGCTTCCTTCTCTGGCTGGATTCATTTTTCCATCACATTATACACTGCTCATTTCCATGGTTACAGACCTCCCTGCAATCCATCAGTGGTGGTCGTGCTTGCACACTATAGGAAAAAGCGTCATCCTCTCTGGTGGCCGGGACCATGGGAGCGCACATAGGCTAGTGCTTTTTCCTATATTGTGCAAGCACGACCACCAATGATGGAATGTGATTCTATCATATTACAAACTGCTGGTTTCCATAATTAGACCACCCTGCAATCCAGCAGCTGTGGCTGTGCTTGCGCACTATAGGAAATAGCACCAGCCTATGTGCACTTCCATGGTCCTGGCCACCAGAGACACTGGCGCTTTTTCTTATAGCGTGCAAGCACAGCCACCACTGATGAATTGCAGGGTGGTCATAACCATGGAAACGGGCTGTGTATAATGTGATGGAAAAATGAATCAAACCAGCCAAGGAAGCAATATGGACAATCACAATACATTGGTTAGTGGCTTGTATTAACTTTTTCTACATGATAAATGCCTTTGCTGAAAGGACACAACCCATTTAGGTAAATAAAATGGCACAAAAAGGTTAACTGACTCTTTCAATGTATTTAAATGGCTTTTGACAAAAGATGACAAGAGATAACACGTTGACATGTTATCAGAGTTACCAAGTCAATTATAGCTTGGCTACATATGTATTGTCTGGAGTAGAATAAAACTCACAAACACTCTAGATGTTGGCCAAAACTCATTTGGCTGAGAGCTTTCCCTTCTGCTATAGACATGCACACTCGGGAAGGTGACAAGGGAGTAAGCCAGTGCCAGTCCCCTCTGACTGCAGCTTCAGCTTATCTTCCCTGAGAACCAAAGATTTGTGAATGTTGGAATCCAACATCTGTGGAACATCTCCACATACATTAGATCATCTTCCAGACCCACTGAAAATGGCGGGTTCCACCATCTTCATGCTAATGTGTATGACCAGTGGTAGTCCCGGGAACCTAAATAATAATGATGCCATACTCATACATTTGTTCACAAATGGTGTGGAGCTGAAATCATCTTACCGCCGCCATTAACTTTAGTGTATTTTCAGCCAAATCCACCAAGAACGGTGTGTGTGTGGGGAGCTTCCTAACAGATGGTGTCCAGGGGACAGAAGGATTTAGGAAAGCAAATATTTCAGCTCGATCCTTTGGTTTGCCCTGGAGATAGGCCACCACTAAAGGTGTTGGGCAGTGTCCTTCTCCTCTGTCTCGATATACTAAATAAACTTACATGTTGTGCTGAACTGAACATGTATGTATATGTGGGAGCCAGGAAGGGGTCGGGGGAGATACATTTTCAGCCGACAGCTATTGAATGTGTAGAGCCATCCTTAAAATATTGTTATACAAAAAACAGCTTCCCATAGGAAATGGAAGGCGCAGGCGCAAGGGTGCACAGATTGGCCTGGGCCCACACTCAGTGCAATCAGCTGCTCATTTTCATATGGATTATGTTACGGTTGAGGTCCATGCCCACCTCTGTCTCACCCCCTTTGAATGGGCATGAACACAACTTCTATTACCCTGTCCTGCATCTTGCCTCACCGGCGCTCCGGAGCTACATGCTCTTATCTGCCACCTCTGCTGCCCTGCTTCTCTATTGCAGGCCATGGACTGTGCGCTTCTTCCTGGTCTGTCCTTTAGGGTGCGTACACACTCACTCTTGTCCAGCACACGCATGGCCAAAGCCTTCCCCAGCCTTTGGCTGGCTGTCTCTGGATACATAAGGCATCTTCCAGTGGGAGAGCTAAGCTAAGCTTAGGTTCATAGTGTGCTAGTGTTCCAGTGAAGGTGTGCTTATCTGTTTTTCTGCTCATGTACCATACCTTTGCCCATTCATCGATTATCCACTGCCTGCCCTGACTACAGCCTGACTAGTGTATGGAACCATTGCTGCCTGCCCTGATCTCAGCTTGTTTCTGACTATGAATATCATCTGATCCCTCGGTGCTTCACACCAGTGTCTATGACCCCCTTGGGTCAGCTGCCAGCTATTCCGGAACTTTCTGAAGAATTAACGGCCTTGTGGCTCCCATGCCGCGAAGACCAGATGCCTGTATAGGGATTAAAGGATGAAAACCAGGGGACTGTCAGGATAACTTGAAGCCAAACCTGTTAGTTAGTACAATAGGTCCACACCTACTGCCCATAGCAAATTAAAAGTCAAAGGTATTATTATATTCAGCTGAACTGGCCCTATAAGACATTGTGCCTGGTGTAACAATGAATTTCCTGATGACTGATTCCCTTCAGTGTATACAATATATGTAAATTAACATCCTAAAATCATATATTGTATATCCTGATAAAACATTTTTATTATCACCTCTCGTGTGTATAAACGGGCTCAAAGATCCAGGGAGTCTCTTGCTATTTATCATTGTACTGCGCAACGCTGGCATCTGGCATGTAGTATGTATGTTGAAGGCTCTAGCAGCCAGAAAAAAAACATTACCGTACCTTAGCAAATGCGGTCAGCTGACTACCCCTATAAGTACCGGGAAACAAATTATTGTCCAATATCTACCAATAAAAAACTAATTCCCAATGTGTACCTGGGGACAATCAATACATGCGGAAACCGTTTTCTTTACTATATGGTGTATGGTCTCAGGGGATTCCTAGATTTTGTGACTTTGCACCCCATATATGCCCTTTACTGGGGCTGAACATATATGTGTGCGGTGCAGACCTTCTCTTTGGCTACATAATACACTCATTGACAAAAAAATAATGCACCAAGGAGTTGTTGAAATTGAATGAAACGTTCTATGTGTGAATGTAATGATAATATATGTGATTAAAATATTAGAGCAAAAAGATACGTATAGTAGGAAAACCGGTACAATTTAAAGGAGGCTCTAGTACCTGTTGGGCCGTCTCTAGCTTGGGTACAAGATGAGATACAGTTGGACATGGAGGCATACAGGTTCTGTATGGTCTCCTGAACCACAATTGCACACAGATGTTGTAGCTGGACATGGAGATCCTTCACACTCATATGCTGCCGATGCTGGCAGGTAGAAGAGCTTTATTCATTTGTTGAATGTTGCATTAGACAGGTTGTCAAATTTAACAGCACTCTCAGTTTCTGTAATAACCTTGAACTTGAGAAACCAATTGAATCCAGCAGACTGCCACCTAAAGAGCCATATTCACACGTCACAGTAATAGTGAGTAGGAAAGGCAAGCCATAACTACACCGCAAAAACGTTTTAATACCCAAATGTAGATGCATACCATTTTTTGTCATGGTCTTGCCATGATTCCAGATGTGGTTTTAAAAGGAGAATGGGGCAGATTTACTAATCCTGTTTAAAATTTAGCTGAGACAGCCAAAACATGGGCCAAATTTATCACAGGGGCGCACGTTGTTTAATAGATTTGGTGCATCTTACTATGATACTTTTTTCTTACGTCAGCTCAAAGCTGCCTTAGGGTGCATTTACATGACCGTAAGTGTTTTGCGGTCCGCAAATTGCGGATCCGCAAAACACGGATACCGGCCATGTGCGTTCCCCAATTTGCGGACCGCACATAGCTAGCGCTATATAGAGAATGCCTATTCTTGTCCGTGCTTGCGGACAAGAATAGGACATGCTCTACATTTTTTGCGGTGCCGCGGAACGGAACAACGGATGCGGACAGCACACGGTATGCTGTCCGTATCTTTTGAGGCTCCATTGAAATGAATGGATTCGCACCCGTTCCGCAAAATTGCGGAATGGATGCGGTCCCAAAACTACAGTCGTGTGAATGGAGCCCTTTACACTATTATTCTCCACCAAAAAACTGTCGCATTTTCAGAATCCTCTTAACCATTATCTAAAATTGTCTAGTGAAGCACAAAAAATTGTCTAAAACCATTAAAGGGGGTGGCCACTTTTTGGCTACTCATGACCAAGGTCTAGGTAAAATGACCATTTGGCAGTTACTAATATAGCATTTTGATATTCTGTGCCGTTAGCTATACCCCCTTATCAGGCAGATCTTCCATGCTGTCCACATAGAGGTCCTGTCCATACGTTGACTGCTGGTGGAAGGTCATGTGACCAGACACCTTATGCAGCCTTCTCCATTCATGTACACTGCACCTGCACTTCCAACATTTAAGTGCAGATGGTGCAGTGTATTTGAATGGAAGAGACATCACATGGAGGTGATTTGTCTGGTCACATGACCCTCCATCAGCAGCCATTTTATGGACAAGACCACTGTGTGGACAGCTCAAAATACTTGGCAAACAATGCGGCATACCTTATGAAATATAGAAAATTGCGCAGAATTTTAACAAGCACTATATAAGTGCCACATAGACATCTAAGAAACTAATTGGTCAACAGTTATGTGGCACGTGGCATGTGCACCAGTATTCTGGCTCAGTTTTCGACTGCACTATGTCCATGACATCTCTTAAAATATACAATTACAACATGATTTCACCGAGGTAAGTTAACAATGTAAAACTGCCACGTGTGAATGCTGCCTAAGACTATGTTCACATCACTATTTCGTTTTTCGTTCTTCAGTCAGAAGAACTGAAAACAACATAAAAAAACGGATTCTTTATTTGACGCATCTGTTATGTTCCTTCTGCATCTTTTTTAGCCATTTCCGTCTGAGATCTATTATTTTAGACAGAAGAAAAAGTACTTTGGGGGTCATTTATTAGACAGCATTTTTAGACGTCGGTCTTAATAAAGCCCTGCACAGGCGGTGGATCTCTACATAAGTTCGGCCTCTATATAACTTCGGCGGATCCACTCCCGCTTCTAAATGTAAGACAACTTCCTAGCTAGACCATTTTGTATGCCTAAAACAGGCACAAAGATTGGTAAGTGAGACAGGCCTTCCAGCCCATCCCCTTCCCCGCCCATGCAACACACCCTTTTTTTAGACCTGGCGTGAGGGGGAAAAAGTCACAGATTGCGACCCTTGTGCTGCAATCTGGCCCTAAATAAATACACCTAATTTAAGTGTATCGCTGTTTAATAAATGACCCCCTTTGTGAAGGACTTTATTCTCCAGTCTGAAATAACCATTTTCTGGTTGGGATTTTATATAGTGCCTGACACATGTCAGTATAGTCCCTCCTGATTGGCTGAAGCTGAATGTAAAGCATAATGGGTAACCCACTGGCTAGGGCACCACCGAGGGCATGTGCCTCCTTAATATTCCCTGCCCTGCTATGCTGTCTTTTGATCTGTAAAATGGCAACTGCCATTTTGAATAATTTGTCCAAAAGGAATTGCAAATCCAAATTTTGGGAAACTTGTAATGAATTTGATCTGTTTAGAATCGACCCACTGTTCTCTAATATGTTGATGAATGGCCTTGTGGAGGGCTTACACAATAGAATTTCAGTACATGCAGATCATAATAGCTCTGTAAGGTAATCTACACACGGGAGGAAAGTTTTGAATGGGTTCTTGAACAATGATTGTTAGGGCGGTTCAAGGTTATCGCGCAGAGCATCCATTATATTCTATCTTACGTAGTACGTTTAGTAGTAGATACAATCAGATATGCCATAGTACTGATCGGTATAGGAAATCTTTGTGGCCCTCAGCTATTGCATTATAATAAATCACAGCGGATGGTGTGTGAGGTTATGTTTTAATTATGTATAAGAATTGTATGCATCATGTTAGCTATTGTATTATGTGTAATTTGTTTCACTTTCTGTTTTATATATGTATGTTTGATGCTGATACAACATTGCAGTTCCCCTGCTGCAGGGATTAATAAGATCTTGTAACATTGCAGAAGGATTTGGAAAGCTGGAGGCTTTGGCAGAGAAATGCCAAATTATGGGGGCATATCACTAGGATATGCCCCCATTGTCTGATAGGTGCGGGTCCCAACCGAGAACAGAGTGGAGAAAGGTGGTGGAGGGTGCACTGCACATGTGCAGCCACCCTCCATTCATTTCTATGGGGCCGCCAAAAATAGCTGAGCACTGGCTCGGTGATTTCCATCGGCCCCATAGAAATAAATGGGAGCGGTGGCCACGCTAGCATGGTGTGCTCCCATTCACTTGTATGGGGAGATCGCTTGGCAGTGGCCGGACCCCGGAAAACCTGGGGTCCTCCGGCCACCCCCTTCCCCGGTCAGTTCTCGGTGTAAGTGCGGGTCCCACCTTGACCCGCACCTATTAGACAATGGGGGCATATCCTAGCGATGTGCCCCCATTGTCTGTGATGGGAATACCCCTTTAAGGTAGATACACATTATTTGCTAAAACCAAAGGTCACATATTGTACAATTATGTATTAAATAGTAAAACACTGAGTAAAACTACCACTGGAAAAAGGGATATTGGGAGATAGTAAAATTAAAGGACATCTGTCAGCAGATTTACACCTATGACACTGGCTGACCTGTTACATGTGCACTTGGCAGCTGAAGGCTTCTGTGTTAGTCCCATGTTCATATGTGTCCATATTGCTGAGAAGAATGTTGTTTTAATATATGCAAATGAGCTTCAAGGAGCAACGGAGGCGTTGTTGTTACACTTTGAGGCTCTGCTCTCTCGGCAACTGCTGCGCCCTCTCCACTTTGATTGACAGGGCCAGGCAAGTGAAAACATCATCACACCTGGCCCTGTCAATCAGAGTGCAGAGGGCGCAGCAGTTGAAGAGAGAGCAGAGCCTCTAAGTGTAAGGGTAAGGCCCCCATTGCTCCTAGAGACTCCTTTGCATATACTAAAACATCATTTTTCTCAGCAATGGCGGCACATGTGAACATGGGACCAACACAGATGCCGTTAGCTGCCAAACGCAGATGTAATATAGGTAGAAATCTGCTGACAGATGTTGGCTGGAAACAGCACTATAATCACACTGCTAATAGGCTGTCTCTTGCAACTGTATGTCACTCCCACCCTTTGTGTTGACATCCTGCTCTAACATTGCCAATGACTAGACCTGTCCATTAGCGACTTCCACCATGCACATGAGTAACCTAAATCCTGTAAACATGACAAGGGGCATCCTCTATGCCATCATCATAGACAGGAATTATTTACTATAAGAGCAGTGAGCTTGTGGAACTCTCAGCCAGAGGAGGTTGTGATGGTTGATTCACTGATCGAGATCAAGAAGGGCACGTATGAAGAATATAATATTACAAATTATGGGAACTAGATTTCCAGAGAAGGAAAAGGGATTTAGTGGAGTTGGGATGAAATTTATTTTCCTGTAATATTGGGCATCTTCCTCATAGGGGTTTTTGCCTTCCTCTGGATCAACATGGTGGGATTATGTGATGCAGAAAACGGAAAATATAAAATGGACCTGTGGCATGATTTTTTAACCTTGTCAACTACTGTATGTACTGTAATTACTTCTCATGATTTCCTGCATTTACTCCTACAAATTCAG
Organism: Rhinella marina; assembly: GCA_900303285.1. Taxonomy (NCBI): domain Eukaryota; kingdom Metazoa; phylum Chordata; class Amphibia; order Anura; family Bufonidae; genus Rhinella; species Rhinella marina. The sequence continues at coordinate 162,372 of ONZH01021119.1, forward strand.
ACTGTATTGTCAATCATGAAGGTGCTGTAATTTTAAGCGGACCTGCCTTGCGTCAGGTTTACTTTACATAGAAAGTTTCCCCCATTTGTTGTACTGTGTTGATAAATAATCATATAAAATCTTGCTTTTATGCATAATTTTTTTTAGATCTTTAGTGAGATTGTCTTTATCTTTGTAGAACTGTCCATTAATCCATTTTTCTGTACATTGCAGCTTGAATTGTGGGTCTCTCAGTATTACCGGTAACCAGCCGAGTTTTGTGAGATCTCTTCTGTTTTTCCCATGACTACCTACTGCAAGAAGCTCGACTAGGCCCTGTGCTTTACCCATTATGGCAGAAAAGGCTCCTCCAGGGCTGAACAGAAAGTCCTCAAGGTCCACTCTTTCTCTTCCACCAGAGCCAGTGGAGATCATTCGAAGCAAAGCATGTTCTCGGAGAGTGAAAATAAATGTAGGTGGCTTAAACCACGAGGTCTTATGGAGGACTTTAGACCGTCTGCCAAGGACTAGACTAGGAAAACTGAGAGACTGTAACACTCATGAGAGTCTACTGGAAGTATGCGATGACTACACTTTAAATGAGAATGAGTATTTTTTTGACCGGCACCCAGGAGCTTTTACTTCTATATTAAATTTCTATAGGACAGGGAAGCTGCATATGATGGAGGAGATGTGTGCACTATCATTTGGCCAGGAGCTGGACTACTGGGGAATCGATGAAATATACTTGGAGTCATGCTGCCAGGCCAGATATCATCAGAAGAAAGAACAAATGAATGAGGAGCTGAGAAGGGAAGCAGAGACTTTGAGAGAGAGGGAAGGAGAAGAATTTGATAACACTTGCTGCCCTGAGAAACGAAAAAAGCTTTGGGACCTACTGGAAAAGCCAAACTCATCAGTAGCTGCAAAGGTAATACAGACTGTAAAAGTCCTATGCATCGCTATCTAAATAATATATAGCATCTTTTTTTATCACATAATGTACTATATACTAATATATATATGCTTTGATAATCTTTACCAATACAGATGTAGTAGAGCGTGCAGCAGGTTTTCCTGCCATCTTGTGTAGATGCACAAGTAATACATTATGACATCTGCTACATCTGTATGTGCACAAAGACTTATTAATGCAGTGAGATATACAGTATCTTAGACTTTCTTGGATTTGTTTAAAGAGGTTCTTCATTTACTATAATACTTTTGAATGAACATACGTATTGCTGTACTCAATTGTGACTGCTACCACTGGATACTACGTAAGTCTGTCCCGTCAGTGGGATTACTATGGGACATAATAGGTACAATGGGTTTAAAATAGTTTTATGAGATTTTTGAACTGATGACTTATCTTACAGATAGGTATCTGATCGATGGGAGTCTGACACCCAGGACTCCCACTGATGAGCTGTTTGAGAAGGTATCTCAATAGCACCGTGGCCTTCTCTCCGCTCACCAAGCACTGCGTCGTACAGTTGATAGCGGCTGTGCTTGGTATCACAGCTCAGTTCCATTCACTTCAATGCGACTGAACTGGGCCTAGGCTAAGTGACCGATGAACGTGAAGTCACATGGCCTAGGAAAAGCTGCAAGAAGACCACGGCACTACTGTGAGTGCTGGTGTCTTCTCAAAGAGCCCATCTGTGGGGTCCCGGATGTTGGACCACCACAGGTCAGAAATCAGTTCAAAAATCTTTGAAAACCCCTCTAAGTACACAAGGGTCATGTATGAGGAGCTATAGTGTTCATGGTCATTTAGCCAATTCAATTCCAAGATTATGGATATGCTGAGGGCAGATTGTGCATTTTTACATGTAAAAAAATAATATCATGTTGCAGTTACTTAGTAATTGTATTAATTTCTGTGGCACGAGCTTACCTGCAATGTGTACCTTTCAGTCTGACAATGCAGGGACATGGTGACTGTCACCCATTTAAAGTAACCCATCACTCTTCAGTTGAAGGTTACATCCAGGAAACATCATTGTTCTCTATGCTCAGTTTACTATAGTCAACCCCTTATTATAAAGAAGAAAAACTTTATTAAAGTGGTTTTATGAGAATAGAAAAATATGGATACCTTCTTTCAGGATCGGCGCAGCTCTTTTCTGTGAACTGTGTCAACAGAGTCTGCATTGCAACACAACCTATGACAAGGGTGGCATTGTGTCTGAAAGATAGTGGCCATTATTACAATAACACATGGCAAGGACGACGGACTAGGTAAATATGGTAAAAATTCTACCCACTTTTTTAAAAAATGATCTATTAAAAAAGATAATTGAAAATAAACAAAAAACTTTAATTTAACAGGGCATTCATAAGTATTCTGGAACCCATTGCCATGCTGTTCCTCTGTTATTCCTCTGTGCCATGCTGTTCCTCTGTTACTAGTTAGGGGGGGGTTCTTTGATATTCTGACCATGTCCAATCAGTTCTGACAGTGTCAGAGTGCCTAAAGACACTCCTGTTTGACAATGAGAATAGTAATGCCTACTTGTCAAATTATTCCTAAACATTCAGGAGGAATAACAGTGGAATGGCACAATGCACTGTGATGGCAAAATGCTCCAGAATTGTTATTTTATGAAAATTGCAGGTATTTACTAAAAATGACATCAGAAAAGCTGACAGGTCCTGGATCACACTACTCTCTGTCCGTTATATTTGCGTCTGATAAGTGGCCAAAGTGGCTCCATAATAGCAAAATTGTTCTAAACTTCCCTGCATGGCTTCTTCCGACTATGGAGCTGCTGACTGCTTCAGACTCAAACACAGAAACTCATTACTGAAATCATCACCAGACATAAAAATTATACATAAAAATATTTTACCTTCCGAAAACCACTTTCAGCCGTGACATTTCAGCGGCGAGTCTGATAAAGGCCACATCTTATAAATGACTGGAGCGGTCACATTTTACCTGTCACTGCTCAGGGGACACCGTGCTCCAGAAAACTGCTCAGCTAAAAGCAGGCTTGACTTAAACTGGAACTTTTAGGAAAAACAGCGTAAGAAAATGTAATATTCAATCAGCGCTTCAGTACCAGTCCATCTATAACTAGCACAAACCAGGGACGGCGTTGTGTGACTGCTGCCAAGCTGCTTGCCATCTTCTCAGTGTCAGCACTGAGTCAGTGTATTTAACGCGATTCTTTGGACGTTCTTGTTGCTAGGGATACACTGCCTAGAAACTGCTACTTTTTAAATGAATTGTCATGATGCATATCCCTAGCAACAAGGAGAGACTGGCTCTAGACCCTGCAGGAAAATTTCCTGGTGGGCTGAAGCCCAGGGGGCCAACTGAGCCATCTTCATGGCTGCCAGATGGGTACATAATAATCTGGTGCTCTCAGCATTAATCAGGTACTTATGCACTTGGCTGGCAGCCACAGGTGTCCTCCTGAATTGAGCTGTATAGCCCCCCACAGGACTGTGGTACAGTTCAATACTGCAGCAGGGTTGGCAGTATATTGTGCTGCACTTTGGTATTTGGTTCTGCTGGGGCAGTATTTTGTGATACACTATGGTATTGCTGGTCCCAGCTACTTGTATTGTCCCTGCCTACTTGTGTTGACCCATCTTCTGTCAATTTGGATCCGCCTACAGCAAGGGGCCTCTTTTAGGTTTTTTCCAGGGCCACTTTAAGTTCCCAGTCCACCCCTACCTAACAATCAATCTGGCTCAGGTTACAGAAGAGCAGGCAGCTGGGAAACAGAAAGGAATAAGGCCAGATTCACATGACTTTGCGACGGCCGTGCCGGTTTTGTGGACCACAAACAGTCAATCTGCAAAACATGGGCATTGGCCATGTGCACCCAGCATTGTGTAGCCATTGAATGGGTTCACGATCTGAAAGATGCGACCAAACATTGGACATGTCCTATCACTTGTGGCACAGAGACACGGACATGGAAGCTCATGGAAGGGCTTCCATGTGTTTCTGTGCATCCTCATCACAAAAGATATGACATGTCCTATCTTTAGCCGCATTTCACAGATTGCGGATACATTGACGTTAATAGATCTGCACCGCGATGCACAGTGCACACGGTAGGTACCCATGTTTTACTACACAAAATTAAAACCATGCTTTTCTAAAGTAACAGTAGAACAGTATGGGGGAGATTTATCATCGCCCTTGTGCCTGAAAAGTGGCTTTCCGTTTCAAACTATGCATTTGTGACTTTTAACTGCAAATTTATTGCATCTCCCAGTTTTTTGCCTCCCTCACCACTTTTCAGAAAGGGGGCGCGGTAAAGGTGGAAACAGGCGTGACCAGCAGTAGCAGCAAATTTATTTTCATTTACTCTAGTTTTCTATTTGGGTGTAGGGACTACATGAGGATGAGGTGTGTGCCTTGTCATAAATAAGGTGCTTCCTCCAGCAGTGCGGGAAGCATGGGTCTTGATAAATCTCCCCCTATAAGACTTTACTATTGATGCCTTATCCTTATATATGACGGTGGCTGTGAGTGGAGCTGCAGCTTAGTCCCATTTATCTGAATAGCTGTAAACACTTTAGGAGATCCGATGCCTTCATCCATCTGATCGACATAGATGTCAACAGTCGGCCTCAGGACACCTTTTTAATACTTTAACTAGAATACCTCCCCCACATCTACTGTAAGTGCGCAATAGGCAGGGGTCTTCAGTGAGTCAGCAGTGGGCTGAAGAATCAGTATAAATAATCTTTATTGCAGTGCAGTTTAAAATAAATGGCTGCATTTCTTCTGCCAAAAAGATATACCGTACATCAAATTAAAAAAATATTGGGAAAAGTTTCAGGCCTCCCATCTTTCATCAGATCGTGACAGCGAGAGACTCATGCGTAATACTCCACTGGAAAAAGGATGTGCAAGTCAGTTCTCCTTCCAAGAGGAAAAGAAAATGGAGTGTCTTAAGAGAAAATTGCCCTGGTTAGCTAAATGGACAAAGTAATATATGCTTATTTGCATACATCTTTATCAGAAACACAGAGCAGCATTGGCTGGACTGCAATACTCCTCATTAGGGATGAGCGAACTTTTGAAAAGTTCGGTTTGCTTCGCTTCGGCGAACTTTCGTGAAGTTCGGATTTGTACGAACCAAACCTAAAACGAACCTTGCTATAACGGCTGAATAATTGCTGCTACAATAATGGGAGTCTGATAGGGTATAGTTTCGTTTATTTGCAGTTGCTATTACAATGAAAAAAGTGGAAAAAATCCAAGTGACTTCAACAACGGCGACGCAAAATATATGCATATTTGAGAATTTACACTAATGCGTACGCTAATGCGAACATTCCCGCACAAATAACGAACATACAGTCTAGCGTTGTCAAAGGTACGCTACTTAACTGAATGAATATGTACGCATTAGCGTATGCATACACTGCGTCTGCGAACATTCCTACTCAAGTAACGAACATACAGTCTAGCGTTGTCAAAGGTACGCTACTTAACTGAATATGTACGCATTAGCGTACGCATACACTGCGTCTGTGAACATTCCTACTCAAGTAACAAACATACAGTCTAGCGTTGTCAAAGGTACGCTACTTAATAATGTACACTAATGCGTACGCTAATGCGTATGAATTCATAAAACGCGTGTACACATTAGTGAACATTCTCAAATATGCGTATATTTTGAGTCGCCGTTATTTTAACCAGATTCGTTACGAACTTTCTCAAAATTCGGTTCGGTGACGAACCGAACTTTTGGGAAAGTTCGTAACGAATCTGGTTCGTTACAGTTCGGTTCGCTCATCCCTACTCCTCATGCATATTAGATGGTCTTCTAAATGAGAAGAAGTACCACCAAGGTGCTAACAAAGGCCACTCAGCTAACCAGGGTAATTTTATCTTGAGACACTCAGTTTTCTTGTCCTTTTGGAAGATGAACTGACTCGCACATCTCATTCAAAGAAGCTTACTATATGGAAATTCAGTACTCTTTTCATTTTGGAAGACCTGATTTACATGTCTATTTTCCAGTGAAGCATTATACCATTCTCTCACAATCTCAAAATTCAGGACAATATATTGTGACTCTAAAGTGGTCTTATAGGGGCTGGACTTCTTCCAGTGAAGATGGATAGTATGCATGTGATCATACTGGAAATCTGGTCTGGTCTCTAAAAGAGAGAGTCTTTTGGAGAGATTTTACTCTAGATAAGGGGTGCACAACCTGCAGCCAGGGGACGCATGCCGCCCGCATTGCCTTTCTGTGTGGCCCCCAACCATCTGTAGCCAGTAATATATGGGGGTCCTGTAACCAGTGTTGTATAGGGGTCCTGTAGCCAGTAATGTATGGGAGTACTGTAACCAATAATGTATGGGGGTCCTGTAGCCAGTAATTTATGGGTTTGCTGTAGCCAGTAATGTCTGGGGGTCCTGTAACCAGGAATTTATGGGGTTGCTGTAGCCAGTAATGTCTGGGGGTCCTATAACCAGTACTGTATGGGAGTCCTATAACCAGTACTGCATCGGGATCCTGTAACCAGTATTGTATGGGGTCCTGTAGCCAGTAATGTCTGGGGGTCCTATAACCAGTACTGTATGGGAGTCCTATAACCAGTACTGCATCGGGATCCTGTAACCAGTATTGTATGGGGTCCTGTAGCCAGTAATGTCTGGGGGTCCTGTAACTATTCCTTTATGGGGTCCTGTAGTTAGTAATGTCAGAGGTCCTGTAATCAGTAGTGTATGGGTGTCTGATAACTAGTACTGCATGGGGGTCCTGTAACCTTCCTTTATGGGGTCCTGTAGTCAGTTATTTCGGAGGTCCAGTAACCAGTAGTGTATTCGCATCCTGTAACCAGTAGTGTATGGGTGTCTGGTAACTAGTTCTGTATGGGAGTCCTATATACAGTACTGCATGGGGGTCCTGTAACCAGCACTGTATGGGGTCCTGTAGCCAGTAATGTATGGGGGTCCTGTAACCAGCACTGTATTGGGTCCTGTAGCCAGTAATGTATGGGGATCCTGTAACCAGTAGTTTAGGGGGGTCCTGTAACTAGATACATAGAACCAAAATGGAGTCAACAAAAACAGAAATGTTTCTAGTGGATCTGTTTATCACACCCATTGCATGCAGTATTTACACTTTACAATAGATCCATTGCCACTTTTTGAAAGCTCAAAAGAAGCTTATAAAGTAATAATTGCTGAAATTATATTTTCATGAGCATTCTTACTGAAGAAGGGAGAGTTTCTCTTGGTGACAGGGCCAAATAAATGACTATATATATATATATATATATATATATATATATATATATACTAGCTGAAGGACCCGGCTTCGCCTGGGTATATTTAATCTATTTCATTTAATGTTTGTGTGTGTGTCGTTAAAAGATATCGAGAGTGACCTCTACAGTGCCCGCCCTTTTAACAGTGACCTCCACAGCAGCCTGCCCCTTAACAGAAACATCCACAGTGCCCTCCTCTTTAACTGTGACCTCCACAGCAGCTAGGGTGGCCACTGTCTTCACCCCAGAAAGCCGGACCTCACCGGCCATTCCCCCAAACATGAAGCAGCACCCCCGGTCCTCATGAAGCCACACCACTAAACATGAGGCCACGCCCCCTGGCTCTGTGAAGACACAGAGGAGAAGCTGTCTGAGCGTGAGCTACTGACAGGGTGGACATCCCTACATCCGTCCAGGCACTGCGCCGGACTGAGGACAGGAAGCCAGAAAACCGGACTGTCCAGCCTAAAGCCGGACATCTGGCCACCCTAACAGCCTGCCCCTAGGGTGGCCAGAGGTCTGGTTTTAGGCTGGAAAGTCTGGTTTTCAGACTCCCTGTCCACCGTTCGGCGCAGGGCCTGGACAGACACAGGGATGTCCATCCTTTCAGTAGCTCACGCTCAGACAGCTTCTCCTCCGTGTCTTCATGGAACCAGGGGGCAATGCATTGTGTTTAGGGGTGTGGCTTCATGGGGACCAGTGGCACGGCTTCACGTTGTGGGGAGGCTGGACAGTCCGGCTTTCAGACTCCCTGTCCTCTGTCCTGCGCAGGGCCTGGATGGACACAGGGATGTCCTTTTGAACAGCTCACTCTCAGACAGCAGCACTGTGCAGTCTGAGCATGAGCTGCAGGGAGAAATTCACCCTCCTCCCTCCCCTGCAGCTGACAGAAGTTGATTTTTACCTTCATTTTTTCAATCACGGTCAGATGCGGAGTGGAAGGGGCGTGGCCTGACTGAGTCAGGGCATAACTTAGTGGGACCTGTGGATGGGGCTTTTAAATCCTTCTTTTCAGGGTAGCCTGAATTACAGGTCTATGACATAGTAATTTAGGACGAAACACAGTGGGTAGCAGTGGAAGAAAACATCTTTTATTACTACTGAACGGTAAATATGTGAAATTTACATTATATGAGGTAATGATTGATGATGAGTTAGTCTAAAACATAAGTTATATTTATGATAACCGGAATACTCCTTTAACAGTGTCATCAACAGCTGGATTGGCCATAGACCTTACAGGGAAATTTCCTGGTGGGCCGATGCTCAGGGGGCGGCCAATAGAGGTTTTGTGGGATGTATTTTGTGCTGGCAGTATTTTGTGATGGACTGTGGTATTTGGCTCTGTTGGGGAGGTATAATGTGCCACAATATGGTATTGCTGGCCCTGCCTTCCATCAGATTGGACCTGACTACAAAATGGGGCCACTTTTAGTATTTTTTCCAGGGCCACTTTAAGTTCCCAGTCCGCCCCTATCCACAGCGCTCTGCCCCTTAAAAGGATACCTACAGCAGTGAACTGGCTGGGTTGTTATGGAAACCTGGTGTGTGTGGAGACTAACTGCCTGTGAGCTTCTATTGGCTGATAAGGGTCATGTGACCAGGCTTCTATTGGCTAATGCATTTTTTGGGAATATCTCAGGAACGGTACGTCCTGGAGAGCTGAGACCTGTTCTAAAACCTCCCCAGACACCTGATGTACCTGTGTGCCAAATTTCGTGATTGTAGCTGTGACGGTGCAGATTCCTTTAGCGGACATACACACACAAACATACACTCAGCTTTATATATTAGATATATATATATAGAGAGAGAAAGTATAGATTGCATTTCGTTGTGCTAGGTCCTTTTCAAGTATAGTCTGGGAATCCATAGTAGAAGACAGCATTTATTCATCTCATACTCTCATCAACTCATTACTCAATAAAAGTATAAAAGCATTTGATGTCCTTGTCCACTAACTTGTAACTAATTGGGTCTGTCCTGGGCCTGTTCTTCGTCATCTAGTCGGATTACTGATGCATTTGTCAGCCAAATGCCAAATAAACCTTATTTTCTTGATGAATTTTGTGCTGTATCTGATTTTCAGCACCTATTTTATTTGTCTAATGGGAATATTCTTTTTCAAGCTTTTCAGAAATGTACTTTGCCCAGAGCTGTGTAAATAGATATTTAGATTATTGTCAGGCTCGATACGAGCGTCTGAGTGTTCTAGAGACGCCGAGCATTTACTAGCACTGTCACAGCCACAATGTTATGTTCCATTTACAGAATATAGTGCCTTGCCAACATAACTACTTTGGGTGTTTTTGGATTTAAAAGTAGATTAAAAAAACGAAAAGGAAAAAAAAGTAACTTGCTTTCTAAATAGTTTTAAAGGGAGTCTGTCACCAGGAAATGTGCTTTTAAACTGGGCACAATGCCTTGTAGGGTTCGTTTAGTGGATCTTTTTTTTCATTCATTAGAAAAAGTACTTGTAACCCATATGCAAATGAGCAGTTAAGTGCCCTAAAGAGGCGGGCTCAAGCCACCCAGTGCACCTTTGCACCCCCTGCTTCCTCTGCCAGCCCCTCTCTCTACTTCTTCATTAACAGGGCCCGATTCCTACATTGTATTCTCAACTGGCTCTGTGTCTTTTTGAGGAGTCGTGATTTTGTACTATACGTGACCACAGTTCACATATACTACAAAATTAAAGCTCAATGCTATAATTACTGAGCTTTTTGCTATCGCAGTTGAGAAGAGGATTGTGGGTGGAAACATAGAAAAATAAAGAGAAGTACTTACACTGAGGACATATGGAGGTGGTTCATTTACATACAAAGCAATGAATGCATTGGAAGCGATAGCTTTGAATCGCTGATAGTAAAAAAAAAAAACAAGACGTATTACCCCCACGATTTCTACAATGAGACCTGTTTTGGTGACAAATTCTTTTTAACAGTTAGACGCTGGTTATATTAAAGGGGTTTATCAAGGATAAGTAAATAAAATCTGCTATTTTCAGGAACAGGGCCTCATTTGCCCGTAGTCTGTCCACTTGAATGGGGCTGAACTACGTAGCCTATGGACAAGAGTAGTACTGTTCCTATAATAGAACCCATTCGGTAGAATCTAGAAAAAAATGTATAAAACGTGCACAAAATGTGTAATAAGATAGGACCTCTGAGAAAACCTGACCATTAGCCTTCACTACTGCAGAGGAGAGGCTTTATCTCATAGGGTTCCTGATCAGCACACATTGCTGTTCATTACATGGTGTTACATGATCAATGGAAAGGATCATAATGCATTTCACTCTCACTTTTTCCAAACAGACATTATGTGATCAGGATTTTGTGGTCCATATATGCCCACATCTCTGATACCACTATACAAAAGATGGCGTTAGTCTCAAAACACATACAGTACATGACCTAGGTCTCATTTACAAAGCATAGCACAGTAGCAGTACTGAGGTATGTGAAGTGGCTCTGTACTATCCGCCATATCCTGTTCTGTACAGCACTGTATCGCAGGGATTTTACTCGTCAAAATAGCTCTGTAATATAGTGTCCAATACAACTCACTTGCAATACGGAATTTGAAAGGGAAAGGTCTTTATGTCTCAGAATAAAATAAGAGTCATATGGGGGTTCAGGAGGGACCCATAACTTCCTAATATGACAGTTTAAAGGAGTTACTTTAATTTTAATATGGACTGTCTGTCCTCTGGATTGGCCATCAACATCTGATCGACGGGGTCTCACACCCCGCATTAGCTGTTTCAGAGATGTTCTGGTGACGAAAGTCGGCGCGACTACTCAGCTCAGTCCACTGTGTAGTGGACAGATCTGGGAACTGCAGTGCTGCTCACATTGAAGTGAATGGAAGCAGTGCTGCAGTTACCAGCAGTGGACAGGGCTGTGTAGTCCTGGCACCGATTTCTGGTGTTAGACTTACTCTGAAACAGCCGATCAACAGGGATGTGGGATGTCAGACCCCTGTCTATAGATTTTGATAGCTTATCCTAGGCTAAAATCCTGGAAAACTCCTTTAACGTAACCTACCGTAAATACCCAGAAAATATGAGCGATGACAAGTGTTAATATCAAAATTGTGTGCATCTAGTGCATCAACAAAATTGTTTCCAATAAATAGAAAACGGTTCCTCCTGTCAAAAAGTTGTAAGCAATTTCTAGCGTGGGTTATACTGTGCCAGATTTCCCTCTCTGCATTCACTATACTATATAGGACATTTATTATGGTAGTTATGCCACTATTGTGGTAAAAAAAAAGTAGCAAATTTTGAAACACGCCATATTTTTGGCAAAATTGCGTCATATTTGTGGCAGGAGAGGGCGGGGCCAGCAAGCCCGGTACAGTAATCTGCATTCATGCCAGTTTTCTGGAGTGAATTAAAGAGGACCTTTCACCTCTCCTGACAGGCCTGCTTTAGTAGCTTCATGCATTCCCCATGTAATAACAATTCTGGAACATCTATTCTTATGGCTCTATGTTGTGCCATTCCTCTATTATTTCTACTATAAGTTATGAATGAATTGCTAGCAGTCTGCAGTAAGAGTACAGAGGGGTGGTAACAAGTTGGGGGAGTGTACCTGCACAGTCTGAACATGGCAATACTGATTGGATAGAGTGAGTCTGTGCAGGTACACCCCCCAACTGGTTACCACCCCTCTGTACCCTTACTGAAGACTGCTAATAATTCATTCATAACTTCTAGTATAAAGTATAGGAGTGATACAACATAGAGCCATAAGAATAGATGCTCCAAAATTGTTATTACGGGGAATGCATGAAGCTATTAAAACAGGCATGTCAGGAGAGGTGACAGGTCCTCTTTAAGACAGAAATCTATGGCAACTTGAAGGCTGATGTAGATTTTAGTCTGTCACATGGCCAATGTGAGGATGCGCCAAATATATGAGAGGCCTGCATATCTTCATGAATTTGATGTATCCTCTAGCTGCAGAGGTGGAATCAAGATTAGCGATGGAAACGCCAATCTTGATGAGTCCCATTGGGGACAACGTGATGCTAATGTCTGTAAAGCATTGAGGAATATAGTAGTGCCATATACCGTAAGTGCGGAAAATGATAAATAAATAATAGTGAAACTATTGAATCATTACTCCCAGTATCTGCTTAGTCTTAGTGACACTACTATACTACACTTCCATGCCTCGTCTATGTGGTTAATGCAATTCACAAGAAAATTGTACAAGAAAAACAAGACCTAGGCTGTATGTTATGACCAGGAAGCAGACTACGACACAATGAGACTGATGACAGGCACAATTTATCAGTACCACTAAGTGGCTGCTGACGGCTTGAAGTAATATATTTACACTCACATGAGGGCAAGTAGAATTGTTTTACATTATGAAGTGGCTTGCTTCTATACAGGCTACTTTGTCATTACACTTACAATCTCTGTTTTTAGCAGGTCCTTGTCACAGACAGCCAGAAAAAGAAAACGCAGACATAGGTAACAGACTATCTCTGCTTGCTTGCCTACTTCATGGTTTCTGTACCATAGATATTTCTATATACATTAAAGTCCCTTTCACACAGGTGAGTGATCGGAACAAATAACGCACTTTCCCAATCATTGCCTCATGTAAGCATGCTTAGATCATAAGAGCAACCACTTCTTTGTCAGGCTGATCGAATCATTTAGGCCAGCATAAAAATGCAGATTTGTCAGCAAAATATCTCCCCGTGTGAACAGGGGATTTGCTGTTAATAATATGCAAACTATATGGGGTTTGGCTGATGAACACGTTCATGTGAAGATGTGTTTGGTAGCATGGGAACTAAGGGAGCTAAAAAGTCCTCAGTTCTGTTCTGAGCGCGTCTTCACATGAACATGCTCAGCAGCCAAGCCAATCGCTTTGACTTGTTTGGCTGCTCTGTTCTGTCCTCAGCATTGCCATGCAGATCTTATCTGCATAGCAAAGCTGAGGAAAGGCTCCCTGCAAATAGAGCTCAGAGCTTGATCACAATAAAATTTGTATTACCATGAATTATGGTATCCGGGAATAAGTAGGCTTAACATGGCTTAGGTGCAAAAAAAAAAAGTTTTCCAAACTATAATGCAAAAGATACCATATATAGTTTAGGGTGGCCTTATAGGGAACAAATGCCATGTGAGAGATATGTTAAGGAGCATGGTGCATTGTGCAGTTTCCATCTTACCAATTAGCAGTCCACACATGCTTGAAAGCATGGCAAACTGGATTGCAGAAGAGGGGAGCATGCATAGAGACGAATAGGATGGGCAAACAACTCCATTAAGCTTGAAAACAGGGAGATATTTGTCTCCTGCACTTCACAGCGCTAGAGAAGGATTACGCTTGGATACAGCGAGACAATGCACTGTTAAAGAGCCATTTGAAACAGCAGTGATGGGGAAAGAATGGGGGCATAGAGGAAAAATGGTGGGGAATCGGTATAGACTTATAATAAAAAGTGGAGGGGCTAAGGCAGATCTATTGATTAGAATAAAAAAAGTTTAAACTGGAGGTACACTTTAATTTTCAGGTGTGTCTGTAGTCAAAAGTAATTTGCCACCATCCTCTGTGTAACAGTCACGGGCATTAAGGGAATGAGATATTAAATGCTGCTTGATGGTTTTTTACTGTGGAATTAGTCTGTGATAATCAGGGTCAGGCATTCAATGTCAACATCTTATGTTCTTCATAACTCATACAGTACATAACTAAAACAGATCTACAGTGTGAATGTTTTCCAGACAGCATCCCATATCTTAGCTCTCTGGATTCTTGTGATCATGAAATTGGAGAGCGGGTTGAATTGTGGATGAAAGTAATTATACAACCACTGCAATCTTTTCACTGAAAAGGACAGCAGAGCCGACAGAGTCTCTACAGTTCTGTACTATAGAGTCCAATGTGGCCATAAAGCAACTTATTTTGGAGGCAGTCTTTATATAATGTCATCCAGTGGAACATGGCACATTATTTTCTTCTGGATTCTACAAAGATCCCCTAATGCAGCAGAGATGAGAATCCTATTGTTGAGTTGGTTAGATTTCCAGTGTTTGCTTTTCACATGGATGTACTGTTTTGCATGCATTTGGTTTGTAAATGTCCAGAAGAAGGTCTAGTGATAATGGAAATGGCACAGTAGTAAGGTTTCTCCAAACAATGTCAAGCTTGAACAATCTTCTGATAAATATTAAGTAATGAAGGCAGCTCACATCAAATATGAATGCATATGCTAGTATTCATTGAGGGGTAATGTCAGGACTTGTGTTCTGGTTGCAGTGATGTCAATTGTAAGTCAACCTGCAACAATTTCATTTGTATGACATGCATGTAGCCATAAAGATGTATGTATTAACCACAGCATTGTATGGCATGTGTATATCCATATACATATATGTAACTAATATAGCATTGTAAGGCTTGCACTTAGCCCTATACATATATGTAACTAACCATAGCATTGTATGATCTGTACTCAGCCCTATAGCTGTATGAAACTAACCTTAGCATTGTATGGACTGCATTTAATCTAAATATATATATATATATATATATATATATTAGAGATGAGCGAATCATCCAAAATTCGCTTGAGCGAATAATCAAATAATTTCTGACAAGATTTGTTCTTAATCCGAATTTATTCTGTCAAATTTGCATTAAAAAATAATCGTTGTTTTGCGAACATTCCTACACAAATTACGAACATACAGTCAGCACTGTTAAAAGTATGTAATACGTAAGCATTAGCGTACAAAGTGCGTACAAATCCATAGCGTACTATTGACTCGCGATTGCGTCATACGCACATCGTACAATAAGTGCGTAATAGGACACATTGCAGTACCTGAAAAAGAATACACACAATGGGCTAAAGTGCTTGAACGTTGCTGAACCTGTAAAAACATTATTGCTATGCTAAAATACAGCAAAGACATAATTATGCAAACATTTTAGTGCAATAATTTCACATTTGCAAGCATAATAGGCTCAGATATACGTTTGAGTCTCTCCTTGGAACACAGTCCAAGGAGAGACTCAAAAAACACTGGAACACAGTCCAAAATTCAATTGTAATCCATGTGAGGTCACTTTGTAATCCAAACAGGTAACGTGTAATCCACATGGATAATATAAAATAACAGCAAATAGAGAACCCTCTTTGCAAAGGGGGCTCCCAATTAACCTGAGAAGGGGGGGAAAAGGAAAATAGGCACGCTTAGGCGCAACTCGGCATTTTCTGCAGAATGGGGGGGAGTCCTGACAAGCCATGTCCATCTGGGTGAGAGTCAAACAGGGGGCAATACAAACTAAACAAACAAAACAAGTGCCAACTAGCTCTCACCCATCAGGTGCAGTCCATGTTGTGGCTCCCATAGGTCCTCCAGAGGTGTCCTTTAAATCACTCAGCCAGTAGAAGGGTTCTTCAGATGAGGGACCTGAAGTCCTCCTTGCTTGAACTGCTACATCAGAGGACACTCCTGCCTCTTGTAGGCCAAGCTGGCTGCCATGGTGGAGCTCCACTGCCCTCTTCTGCCAGAAGTTGGACTTGACCGGGTCCGGGTCACACTGGTGAGCGCTGCAGCCACTTGCGCCTTCACTTTTCCGGATACTCCTGCCAGGACAGCAGGAGTAAGGACTTCTGGCTGCAGCGGTTCAGGCAAGGTTGCATCCAAGGAAGAAGCGCCATCTCCCTTGGCTGCTGCTGACTTCATTTACAGGGTAATTGGTACTGGTGGATCACCGTGGACTGAAAAGTAAACGATGATGTCGTCAGCTGACCCAGCTGAAAGGACTGTGATGGTGGTGGTGGTGGCAGTCCAGGGATCAGAGGATCTGGCTGTGGCTTCTCTCTGAAACAGAGGGTGCTATCTGGTGACTCCTGTAGGCAGTGCACGCGTCCTTCGCCTGGTGGTTCCTCCGGCCAAACTTCTGGTGGTGATGTAGGGACCAGGGGCTTAGATTATAAGGTAACCCCGGTAGCAAAGGGGCCTTTCAGGGATGCCATGGGGGTATAATCCACCTGATCCCCTACGTATAGGCTGTGACGGGTTTGGGGCAGGTACGGCCGTTTCACTGACCTGCGGCCCACAAATTACTCCTTGCCATCCTTGTCATCTGCCAGGAAGCCAGAGCCTCGCTCCACTGAAAACCATAGGATGGTTCCCTTAAGCTGCTCCAGTGTAGGGTCTCCCGGCCTCGGATGGTCCAGTACTTGGATGACCCAGTCCTCCACCGCATTCTTGTAGTCCCATAGGGACTGGGCGTGGGCTGTCACTGATGCAGGCACAATGGGATTCTGCCGCATGGAAGGTGTTGTTGTTGCTCTCCTCCTGGGCGGCGAAGTGTACGCACCAGCCGCACCAGCCGCACCAGCTGACAAGGCGAATATCGAGTCAGGAGCTGGTGAGACTGTCTTACACAATTGTGACGCTCTGATCTCTGGAGCGGGCAGTGGTTCGAGGTACTCGTTACCAAAGACCATTTCTCCCCACTTTGGTGGCAGTTACTTCGCCATGCTGTGGTATCTTGTTCACCGCTGGCTTTAACTAGAGTGGAGGGCGAAGTAATGAGGGAGGAGTCTTCATTCCCTATACCTGCAAATATTTAGTTCCCGGTGGGCCAGGCTGGTTTTTCTTCTGAGGGGGGAGGATCTTCACTTTCCCGCTCTTGAGGGGGCGTATCATCATTTTCCCGCTCTGGGGGGCCGGGGGGGGGGAAAGAATGCGTATGTAGTGTATGTAGTGTTAGCGTTCAAAATTTTAAGAACATTTACGAATAATACGAAGCAAATCTGAAAAAATCCGGATTCGCTTTAGAGTAGGAAAAATTGAGGATTCTATACGAATCTACGAAGCGGCGAATAGATTCGCTCATCTCTAATATATATATATATATATATATATATATATATATATATATATATATAGCATTGTAAAGCTTGCACTTAGACCTATAGATACAGTGTTTGAGCACACCTTTTCATCCCATGGTTTTCTTGTTTTGTTTTTTTTTGTACATTGTAAAATCATTTTGGAGACATGAAAGCTATGAATGAACACATATGTAATTAAAAAGTAAACAAAAATTGTTAAACACACCCCTTTTGTTAAAGTAGCCCCCATGTTGCTTTAATGAGAGCTTTGCACACTCTTGGCATTCTCTCAGTCAGCTTCTTTAGGTTTTCAACTGGACTGGTTTCCAACAGTCTTGAGGGAGTTTCCAGAGGTGCGGAGCACTTGGCTGCTTTTCCTTCATTTCATAGTCCAACTCACCCAAACCATCTAAATTGGGTAAAGGTTGGGTGACTGAGGAGGTCATGTCATCACTCTCCTTCTTCATCAAATACATAGCCTGGAGGTATGTTTGTGGTTATTGTTCAAAACTTCATATTAATTTGTGGTTATTCGTTCAATACTTCAGATTAATATTGTACGGAGATCCGTCTCCATACAGTATTAGAATGTATGGGCTCCGATGAGCCGAAGTTATTCACGAAGTCGCACGTTGAATAACCACTTTAAAACTTGAAAACGAACTTGAATTCGGTTCCAAGGTACTAGTGGGAATGAATTCACAACTATAATTTGTGTAGTGACATTCTGGGAATGCTGACAATTTTTTGTTGGTACCTTTCACATTTCATATATATTATTGGTACGTTATGCTAAAAATAGGAACCATAATGTATCATTGGAGTAGTAGTACATGCACTATACGGGTGTAACTATTTTGGGAGGCATTGTAGTAAATGGGTGAAATACTAGCATTAAGGGGGAGATTTATCAAGACCAGCGCATATAACCTGTGCTGCTGGAGGATTCACCTAATTTATGACAAGGCCTATACCTCATCATAAATTACTTATTATATTCAAAAAGGGTCCATAAACAGAGCCCGGGAACTATAGGCCGGTAAGTTTAACATCTGTCGTGGGTAAACTGTTTGAGGGTTTTCTAAGAGATGCTATCTTGGAGTACCTCAATGAAAATAAGCAAATTACTCCATATCAGCATGGCTTCATGAGGGATCGGTCATGTCAAACCAATTTAATCAGTTTCTATGAGGAGGTAAGTTCTAGACTAGATCGCAGCGAATCAATGGATGTCGTACATCTGGACTTCTCCAAAGCATTTGACACTGTACCACATAAAAGGTTAGTATATAAAATGAGAATGCTTGGCCTGTGAGAAAATGTCTGTATGTGGGTAAGTAACTGGCTCAGTGATAGAAAACATAGGGTGTTTATTAATGGTACATACTCAGATTGGGTCACTGTAACTAGTGGGGTACCACAGGGGTCAGTATTGGGCCCTATTCTCTTCAATATATTTATTAATGATCTTGTAGAAGGCTTGCACAGTAAAATATCAATTTTTGCAGATGACACTAAACTGTGTAAAGTAATTAACACAGAAGAGGACAGTACACTTCTACAGATGGATCTGGATAGACTGGAGGCTTGGGCAGAGAAGTGGCAGATGAGGTTTAACACTGACAAATGTAAAGTTATGCATATGGGAAGGAATAATGCAAGTCACCAGTACATACTAAATGGTAAAATATTGGGTAACTCTGACATGGAAAAGGACCTAGGAATTTTAGTGAACAGCAAACTAAGCTGCAGAAACCAGTGTCAGACAGCTGCTGCCAAGGCCAATAAGATAATGGGTTGCATCAAAAGAGGCATAGATGCCCGTGATGAGAACATAGTCCTGCCACTTATCACTAGTCAGACCATACATGGAGTACTGTGTACAGTTCTGGGCTCCTGTGAACAAGGCAGACATAGCAGAGAAAAAAGACGACTGAGGGGAGATCTAATAACTATGTATAAATTTATCAGAGGTCAGTACAGAGATCTCTCCCATGATCTATTGATCCCTAGGACTGTGACGAGGGGACATCCTCTGCGTCTGGAGAAAAGAAGGTTTGTACACAAACATAGAAGAGGATTCTTTACGGTAAGAGCAGTGAGACTATGGAACTCTCTGCCTGAGGAGGTGGTGATGGTAAGTTCACTAAAAGAGTTCAAGAGAGGCCTGGATGTATTTTTGGAGGGTAATAATATTACAGGTTATAGTTACTAGAGAGGGGTCGTTGATCCAGGGAGTAATTCTGATTGCCTGATTGGAGTCGGGAAGGAATTTTTTTTCCCTAAAGTGAGGAAAATTGGCTTATACCACACAGGGGTTTTTTGCCTTCCTCTGGATCAATTTATAGGAAAACAGACCAAACTGGATGGACAGATGTCTTTTTTCGGCCTTATAAACTATGTTACTATGTTACTATGTTACTGGTAGGCACATCCTCCGTATATAAAAATGAAAAGGTGTCCAAACTATTGGCTGGTACTGTATTATTCATATATCTAACTAACCATAGCATTGTATGGCATGCACTTAGGGACTCATTTATTAGGACCATCAGCTTACACACCTCTAAACTGCTGGAGGAAGAGGCAACGTTATGTGGAGGCACGGGTCTCTCCATAACTTTGGTGCTTCCTCAAGCAGGACGCGCCACAATCTTAAATCTACGCCAGCCACATAGACCTTTCGGCAAAGTGACATATGTAACATAAGCAGGGAGAACTTGCAGATTTTGTTGCAAAATCGCTTGCAACTAAATCTGCAACTGATGTACGCCACAAAAGTGGCGTACTGTATATCAGTTAATAAATAAACCCAGTAGTCTACATATATATGCAGCTAACTCTAGCTCTGTATAGCATGCACTTAGGGACTCAGTGATTAACTGATATACGCCACCAAATCTGCGACTTTTCCCCGCTTCGACACTATTCAGACAGATCAATAAAAGGGGGCGTGGTGTGGGCGGAGAAGAGGGCAGGCCCATCTCATTCATAATTTTCCACACCAGTTTTTGGTGTAGAAAATTGCATAAATCTATGCCAGCCAGGGAGATATAAGTCTGTCACGCGGCCTGCTGGAGGAAACGTCAAAGTAAAGTAGAGGCCTGCGCCTCCTAATAACTTTGGCACTTCCTCCAGCATCACAGACAGATTTAAGACCATCATGGAAAACGCAGGTCTTAATAAATGAGCCCCTTAGTCTATAGATATATGTAACTAACAATAGCATTGAATAGCATGGACTTAGTCTTTAGATATGTGCAACTAACCATAGCTTTGTGTGGCATGGACTTAGTCTATAGATATATGTAACTAACCATAGCATTGTATGGCATGGACTTAGTCTATAGATACATGCAACTAACATAGCAATGTATGGCATGGACTTAGTCTATAGATACATGCAACTAACATAGCATTGTATGGCATGGACTTAGTCTATAGATACATGCAACTAACATAGCAATGTATGGCATGGACTTAGTCTATAGATACATGCAACTAACATAGCATTGTATGGCATGGACTTAGTCTATAGATACATGCAACTAACATAGCAATGTATGGCATGGACTTAGTCTATAGATATATGTTACGAACCATAGCATTGTATGGCATGGACTTAGGCCTGTAGATATATTCAACTAACATAGCATTGTATGGCATGGATTTAGGCCTGTAGATATATTCAACTAACATAGCATTGTATGGCATGGACTTAGGCCTGTAGATATACACTCACCGGCCACTTTATTAGGTACACCATGCTAGTAACGGGTTGGACCCCCTTTTGCCTTCAGAACTGCCTTAATTCTTCGTGGCATAGATTCAACAAGGTGCTGGAAGCATTCCTCAGAGATTTTGGTCCATATTGACATGATGGCATCACACAGTTGCCGCAGATTTGTCGGCTGCACATCCATGATGCGAATCTCCCGTTCCACCACATCCCAAAGATGCTCTATTGGATTGAGATCTGGTGACTGTGGAGGCCATTTGAGTACAGTGAACTCATTGTCATGTTCAAGAAACCAGTCTGAGATGATTCCAGCTTTATGACATGGCGCATTATCCTGCTGAAAGTAGCCATCAGATGTTGGGTACATTGTGGTCATAAAGGGATGGACATGGTCAGCAACAATACTCAGGTAGGCTGTGGCGTTGCAACGATGCTCAATTGGTACCAAGGGGCCCAAAGAGTGCCAAGAAAATATTCCCCACACCATGACACCACCACCACCAGCTTGAACCGTTGATACAAGGCAGGATGGATCCATGCTTTCATGTTGTTGACGCCAAATTCTGACCCTACCATCCGAATGTCGCAGCAGAAATCGAGACTCATCAGACCAGGCAACGTTTTTCCAATCTTCTACTGTCCAATTTCGATGAGCTTGTGCAAATTGTAGCCTCAGTTTCCTGTTCTTAGCTGAAAGGAGTGGCACCCGGTGTGGTCTTCTGCTGCTGTAGCCCATCTGCCTCAAAGTTCGACGTACTGTGCGTTCAGAGATGCTCTTCTGCCTACCTTGGTTGTAACGGGTGGCAATTTGAGTCACTGTTGCCTTTCTATCAGCTCGAACCAGTCTGCCCATTCTCCTCTGACCTCTGGCATCAACAAGGCATTTCCGCCCACAGAACTGCCGCTCACTGGATGTTTTTTCTTTTTCGGACCATTCTCTGTAAACCCTAGAGATGGTTGTGCGTGAAAATCCCAGTAGATCAGCAGTTTCTGAAATACTCAGACCAGCCCTTCTGGCACCAACAACCATGCCACGTTCAAAGGCACTCAAATCACCTTTCTTCCCCATACTGATGCTCGGTTTGAACTGCAGGAGATTGTCTTGACCATGTCTACATGCCTAAATGCACTGAGTTGCCGCCATGTGATTGGCTGATTAGAAATTAAGTGTTAACGAGCAGTTGGACAGGTGTACCTAATAAAGTGGCCGGTGAGTGTATGTTATTAACATAGCATTGTATGGCATGGACTTAGGCCTGTAGATACATGCAACTAACCATAGCATTGTATGGCATGGACTTAGTCTATAGATATATGCAACTAACCATAGCATTGTATGGAATGAACTTAGGCCTGTAGATATACGTAACTAACATAGCATCGTATGGCATGGACTTGGCCCTATAGATAGAATAGCTTTACATTGCATGCACTTAGCCTTGTGTGGGGCTATTGAATGTTTGTGAGTGTGTCCATCTTCAGATGTTGGACAGGCAATAAAATGGGTTTTCTGCTTTCAAGCAAAAGTTTACTAATCACATTTAAAGGGGTATTCCAGTTAAATTAAGTTATCCCCTAGACCCAGCGGTAGGAGTACCGCGCTCGGCTGTCTGCAGAATTCCCATAGAAATGAATGGAGAGGTTTTTGCTCATGCCAATATATTTATTTCGGGGACTCCACAGACGGACAGGGGATCATTTAATATAACTGCAATACCCCTTTAATGAAGATTAGGGCATTTATTTATTTATTTATTTTTTGACAAAACTCTAAGCCTTGTTCTAAACTATCTTTCCAAAGAGTTGTGCACCCCTTTGAACTACTCAGGTTTTCCATAGCTTGGAAACAGATTAATGTGGTGGCTTACATCTATATAGAGGGCCACTCTGATGGCACGTCCACCATAAATCCACCATAAACCATAAAGGAACTCTATATGCAAAACCAATACATTCTGCATTTTACCTATTACACGGTCTAAGAACTCAGCTCAAAGATTCAAAGCACACCTTAAAGAGAATGGCAGCGTCAGTAAAGATTTAGGGCTGAATTTTAACACTTCATGGTTGGTTCGACGTTACATGTTCTCCATCTCTGTTACCGCCACAAACACATCTCCTTCACTGTGAAACGATAATTTGCTTGTCCAGTCCTTGAAGATAAGGTTGCATTTTCTTCTTGATTGAGCAGGCCCACTCCACACACATTCAAATATCCAAAGGGACAATCTCAGATGTCTTTTACTGTACCCTACACCTTAGTCAGAAGAGTAAGTAGGAGCTCATATAAAATGGTGGCTCATGTCTGTAGATCTCACTAGAACCTGTATTGATTTACCTGTCTTATGTGTTCTTGATGTATTGCATTTCCAGTAGTTTACTCAATGAAATCACGACTATAATTTATGTAGTGACATTCTGGGAATGCTGCCAATTTTTTTGTTGGTACCTTTCACATTTCATATATAATATTGGCACATTATGCTAAAAATAGGAACCATAATGTATCATGGGAGTAGTAGTACATGCACTACACGGGTGTAACTATTTTGGGACGCATTGTAGTAAATGGGTGGAATACTAGCACTTAGGAGGAGATTTATCAGGACTGGCACATATAATCTGTGCAGCTGGAGTATTCGCCTAATTTCTGACGAGGCCTATACCTTGTCATAAATTACTGGTAGGTACATCCTCCTGGGTGCCTAAACAGAAATATAAGGCAACTCTGAGCTGCCTTAGATTTCTGGCTTCATTTGCACCAGTAAACTGGTATAATTGAACATAAATTTCTCGCAGCAGCTGTCCATGTCCCCTTCTCGCCATTGCTGTGCCCCCTTTCTGACATGTGGCTAGGGTGGCACAAAAACTGCATTTTTATTTTTTTTTTTTTTTACTAAAAAGTCACAAACGTGCAGTTTGGGACTTTTTAACGCCACTTTTCCTGCACAGGAAGATGATTCATTTCCCCCCTGTGTATATACTATTTACTGAAGCTTTTTTAGCAACCCCAGTCATTTTTAGTCCGGTTCTCATAAATGGAGCTCATTCATTTTATTCTGTTTTAGCCTCCATTTGACATTCAGCCCAATAGTCCTCCTCCACATCTGTCACCAATGTAAGAGGGGTTGTGCTGAGAGAGCGTGAACTGCATGTGTTGTTTGACTAAATTGGTCATGGCTACAATCCCATCAGCTGTCAGAAGGAGGATATAAAACAGCCAATAAATATGAGATTATTTGTGGTTCCTTTAGCGTGGAAAAAAATAACATTGAAGTTTGGCGAATTTGTACAGGTCCAGCACAGTAAAACAGTACAAAATAAATCATTTTGTTTGTTTGCAGCTTTAACTAGGACCAAGCAGCCATGAAATCGCAGTTGATTATATATGGACACCAATTAGCTTTAATTGAGGCATATTTTCCTGTTGTATACATCTTTTTTACTTTGATGATAAGACTACACCCCAGGTTTTAGAGGAGGAAAATAAGAAACAATATTTTTCATCAGACCTCATATCAGATCCTCAAATCAGACCCCAATATCAACAACTCACATCAGACCCCCAATAGACCTCCATGTCAGATTCCCATCAAACCTCCATGCAAGATCCCCATCAGACCTCCATGTCAGACCCCAGGATTTTCAGCATAATTGAAGGAGTTGTTCGCCCTTGGATATCATTTCGGCATAGCTGGACCTGTGGTGGGGTTCATCTTACCTGATTCCTATCTTTGTGCTCCAGCTTCACCTCTCCACATCAGGCATCGCAGGTGTCAGTTCTCACTGTGTCAGCACCCCAGTGACATGATTAGTGATGAGCTAATCGAAGTCCATAAATCGATTTAACCTGAAATAGTGTAAAAAAAAAATACTTACCTGATCCATTTGTTTGCGACGAGTCGCCCACCGCCTTCTTGCTTGAAGATCTTGGCCGTAATCCTGTGCACAGTGACGTATGACGTCACCACGCTGGCTGGCATGTTGACGTCATCTTGGCCGTGTGAAATTTCATGCCAGACCTTCAAGATGGTGTTGGGAGGCCCGTCGCGTGCAAATGGATCAGGTATTTTTTTTATTTTTTTCATTTAAACTCTGTTATTAATATCAGATGCTGTGGTCATGTATGAACGGGGCATCTGAGGGGTACAATAACAAGGAGCAACGCAATCGCCACTCCCTGTCATTGCATGCACTGCTTACAAAGAAATGGCTTTTCCAGGGGTTAGGCGATGACCTATTCTCAGTCATCCCCACTGATCAGCTCCTTTTGGCACCTAAAAACCCTGGAAACTATACAGTGTATGGAGCTGGAAGCAGACAGCTCTGTACACTGTGTATTGGCTGTGCCAGGGTCCTACAGCTCAGGTTCTAATAGGTGAATGGAAGCTAAGCCGCAGTTCATTGGTACCAGAAACTACACAGTATATGGAGCCTTCTGTACACTGTACAGTTTCTGGCTGCAGCATATGGCCGAAATAGCTGTATGGTTGTCAACCCCCAACTGATTTGATATTGATGACCTGTCCTGAGGATGGGTCATCAGTAACTAAGTCCTGGAAAATTGCTTTTTCAGTCTTTTGTTGTTTTTTTTTTTTTTTTGTGCTGTGCTTTATCTTCCATTCAGGAGACACAGAACAGATAACAGGTCTCGGCGCTTGCTCAGATTGAATCTGCGATGCATGGAGCATGACTGGAGAAACACTGAGTAAGCACCAGCATAGGAGAGTAGCAGGCACTAGAAGACTAACCCGGTCAATACAGGGAAGGCAGCTGAAGAACAAAGCGTGGACTGGTAGGTTCCTCTTCAAGATGATAGCTCACTGGCGCAAATTCACGACCCGAAGGATATGGATCAATATATTTTTATTGGCAATATTCTCAACGACCAGGGGGAGGGACTAAAGCTGAAGGTGGTGTAACAGACTGGTGCTCCAAGAGCTCTGGCCAGCACCTCAGTGCTCTAGTTAGGCTATTTGCATATAAATAAAAATGCAGTTTCCTCAGTAATGGGGTCACAGAGAGCAATAATAAGAGTATCTCGTATATCAGCAGGATGAACTCTACCAGGCGGTTTAATAGGGTTCATCATGCCCTAATGTATAAGACCAAGGTGGGCATGAATCTGGACAATAAAGTAATACCCTAATGTATAAGGCAAAGGTGCTCTGCAGATGGAGCTTTGAATCAACCTACATTATATCCTTGTAAGATGTTTTACTATATACTGGGCAGTAACTGGATTAAAAACCATAAAGATATAACATAAGACACCCTTACCCTGTTTCTACAGGCCTGTGTTGAATGTGGAGCAATGTGTCCCTTAAAGGTCATGCTGGGAATAACTGGGTTTCTTTTAGCAGCATGATTTATATGAAGCCTAACTATGACATCTGGTATCATGTAACTATCGATTCTGTTATTTTAAAGATCTTGAAATATCCTGAAACAATATCTTCTGACAATGGTTGATCTTTACTGGTCCTGGAAAAGTTCCAGCCTCCCTGCCTTCTTGATGAATCATTGTTTGATCTTCTGCACATGATACAGGTCACATAGACCATGTGGGCTCTGATGTTCTCTACAGAAAATGTATGCTATGTTACAAAGTTGCTTCTGAAATTCACAGTTCTAGTTGTCACTCATTTCTGTTCCTGCTCATCTCCATCACTGAACTGTTCCAAGAAAAGTTACCTAACTGTTCTTTTTTAGTCCTTCATTTGTAGTCGAGGGAAATACTAAAGAAAGTAAAGATGTTGCATTTGACAATGTTGATAACACAGAGGTGTTTGAAAGTTTGTGAACCCTTCAGAATTGTCTACACTTACTACGCATATATTAGACCTAAAACTACATCAGATTTTCATACAAGTCCTAACAGAAGATAAAGATATCCAAATCAAACAAATGAGTCAAAATTATTAGACTTTTCCATTCATTTACTGTGCAAAATTATCCAGTATCACATGTCTGTAGTTGGCAAAAGTATTTGGTGTGACCCGCTTGTGCAGCAATGACTGCACCTAAACGTTTCCAGTAATTGTTGATTAGTTCTGCACATCAATTTGAATGAATTTTAGTCCCTTTCTTCATACAAAACAGCTAGCACTCCCCTATGTTGGTGGGTTTCCTCCCATGAACTGCTTGCTTTAGGCCATTCCACAGCATTTCTCTTGGATTAAGGTCAGGACTTTGACTTGGTCATTTCAGAACTGTGCATGGGCAGAATGTTCTCCATTCACTTTTATGGGAGTTCTGAAAACGGCCGAGCGAGCATAGCTACCTCTTCATTCACCCCTATGAGATTTCTGGTAATAGTTAGCCCAGAGCTCAGCTATTTTTGGCACTGCTATAGAAGTGAATGTAGGGTGGCCTAGCTTGTGTGGTGCTCCCTCTTTCCCTGTGGGACCCCATTTTTGAGATAGACGCGAGTCCCTTTTTTTCCCAAACTGCAGACAATCAGGGACATTGGGGCTTTATCTACACATACCATCAGCAATCTGGATCAAGATGTAATTTGTATAAACTTAGACTTACATTATATGACACGTTTCTGTTGTGGGTGTCTAGATTCATTTATTTTCCTGGAGGACACCTCCTACCTTGACCCGGACATGTCTTCAACCTTGTCAAACGAGTTAATAAAAGAATGAATCTTCTCGTACCCTGGTAATTGCCTGGGTCTACAGCAGGGCAGGTGTATAAAATGAAGCAACGTACACTCTAACTAAATCAGAAAATTATCCATGATTCTATTCTCCTTAGTGCGGTAGTAACAAACACCTAAGGCAACCTTAAATGCTCCTAGAAGGTTCAAGCTATTCCCAGCCAGAAACTATTTAACCTTTTCTCAGGAATAAGCCCCCGTGGCAACCCGAGATTTAACTACTTTCTGCTAGTTATACAAGTGTGCCTCTGGGACATGGCGAGCTGAGGGAAATCTAGAGTCCTCGCTGTAAGAATGACTTCCCAGCAAGGTCGTTTGAATCTGTGGAATGACGTGATGGAGTAATATAAAATGCTGGAATAATGGGCTTTGACATTCAGAAATACTTGTTATTTTTGATATAAAGTGCAATGAGAGAAAATGATGGCTTGTGTAGGGAGTTCTGAATGTCTCCGAGCTGAAAGTGTGTGGTTGTAATTTGGCAATTCATGATTTAGTGTGCTTCTTGTCCTCACCTATAAACAATTGGTCTATTTTCGGATGTATGTATTCCTCTGCATCCTCCACATACATATTGATTACACAACGTCTATTGAGTCCTTATGTAATCATAAGTCAGCGCTCCAGAAATAGCTCAGTACATCACATAGCAGTCACAGCAGCCGAGTGACGGTAATATACTCCCGAATGTCACATGGTT
This sequence comes from Rhinella marina, assembly GCA_900303285.1. NCBI lineage: Eukaryota > Metazoa > Chordata > Amphibia > Anura > Bufonidae > Rhinella > Rhinella marina. The sequence goes on from ONZH01021119.1 coordinate 190,599, forward strand.
TTCTTAAGGTGTCCTCTGGTGAATAGAAAGGACAAGTAAATTCTATCTATCTATCTATCTATCTATCTATCTATCTATCTATCTATCTATTCTAAATATAGGGCATGCAAACCCACGTTAATTACACATAACATGCTTGTAGGAGAAGGTTTGTAGTATACCTACTGTTCTAAAGTTGTGTGGATCAGCCTTCCGGGAACCCACTTCTTTTGTAAATCCACCAATGTCACATCCTTTTACAAGATTTCTAGCCTGGGCTATGGAGAGTATATAACTTCCGCTATGGACAGGACCAGAACTATTCCTCTCTCTACTATATGTTCATATAAGGTGGATTCAGGAGTTTGCACATACGCCATGGAGGAGAACAGCGGAAGTGATGTTCCGTCCAGGGCCGGCCTTAGGGTAGATGGCGCCCTGTGCGAAACTTTCTCTCGGCGCCCCCCCCCCCCCCCCCGAGTGACAGTACTAACATCATACAGTATAGAGCTATAAATACAGTGCAGAGATATATAGAGTGATATAGATAGGTAGAGTAGGACAGTATATATATATGTATGTATTTATAGCTCTCTATACTGTCCTATATCACACTATATATCTCTGCACTGTATTTATAGCTTTCTATATTGAAATGTAGCCTAATACAGCGCCACATACCTCGTACATCCAGTGACGTCTCCTCTCATGTAGATCTTCTCTTTCCTCATCTTCTCCTTTCAGACCAGACGCCATTTTTCAGCCATTTCTCATCTCTGCAGTTAGACAGAAAAAAAATCTTAGTTTACACAGTGTCCTAAAATAACTGCGCCCAGCAAATAGTGTCCTGTAATAGTGTAAACATAACGCTCCCCAGAAATAACTGCGCTGATACTGTGCCAGGGTGCCCCCACAGTAATAGTGCCCCCACAGTAATAGTGCCCCCAAAGTCCCAACTAATAATTCTCTGCCAGAGTGCACTTGTTAGTAATAGCGCTCCCAACAGTACTAATGTCCCCACTGTGCCCCAGAAGTAATAATGCTTCCAATGTGCCAGTAAGTGCCCCCCATTGATTCCCCCCCAAAATCATGTGCCAGTAAAAAGTGTCCCACCCCCATAGATGCCCCCCAAATTATGTGCCAGTAAGAAATGCCTCAGTGCCCCCATGTGCCAGTAAGAAATGCCCCAGTGCCAGTAAAAATGCCCCAGTGCCCCCATGTGCCAGTAAAATGCTCCCATGTGCCAATAAAAATGCCCCCAGTGCCCCCTTGTGCCAGTAAAAATACCCCCAGTGCCAGTAAAATGCCCCATGTGCCAGTAAAAATGCCCACAATACCCCTATGTGCCAGTAAAATGCCACTATGTGCCAGTAAAAATGCCCCCAGTGCCCCTTGTGCCAGTAAAAATGCCCCAGTGCCAGTAAAATGCTCCCATGTGCCAATAAAAATGCCCCAGTGCCCCTTGTGCCAGTAAAATGCCCCCAGTGCTCCCATGTGCCAGTAAAAATGCCCCCAGTGCCAGTAAAATGCTCCCATGTGCCAGTAAAAATGCCCCCAGTGCCCCCTTGTGCCAGTAAAATGCCCCCAGTGCTCCCATGTGCCAGTAAAAATGCCCCCAGTGCCAGTAAAATGCTCCCATGTGCCAATAAAAATGCCCCCAGTGCCCTCTTGTGCCAGTAAAAATTCCCCCAGTGCCCCTTGTGCCAGTAAAATGCCCCCAGTGCCCCCTTGTGCCAGTAAAAATGCCCCCAGTGCCCCCTTGTGCCAGTAAAAATGCCCCCAGTGCCCCCTTGTGCCAGTAAAAATTCCCCCAGTGCCAGTAAAATGCCCCCAGTGCCCCCATGTGCCAGTAAAATGCCCCATGTGCCAATAAAAATGCCCCCAGTGCCCCCTTGTGCCATTAAAAATGCCCCCAGTGCCCCCTTGTGCCAGTAAAATGCCCCAGTGCCCCCATGTGCCAGTAAAAATGCCCCCAGTGCCCCTTGTGCCAGTAAAAATGCCCCCAGTGCCCCCTTGTGCCAGTAAAAATGCCCCCAGTGCCCCCTTGTGCCAGTAAAATTCCCCCAGTGCCAGTAAAATGCCCCCATGTGCCAATAAAATGCCCCAGTGCCCCCTTGTTCCAGTAAAAATGCCCCAGTGCCAGTAAAATGCCCCCATGTGCCAGTAACAATGCCCACAATACCCCATGTGCCAGTAAAAATGCCCCCAGTGCCCCTTGTGCCAGTAAAAATGCCCCCAGTACCCCCATGTGCCAGTAAAATGCCCCCAGTGCCCCCTTGTGCCAGTAAAAATGCCCCCAGTGCCCCCTTGTGCCAGTAAAAATGCCCCAGTGCCCCCATGTGCCAGTAAAAATGCCCCCAGTGCCCCCCATGTGCCAATAAAAATGCCCCCATAAAAAAAAATAAACACTTACTTACCTCCAGCAGCGATGCGATGCAGGCCTCTTCCGGCCTGTGTCCAGCGCTGTACGGCTCGGGCGGCGCGATGACGTCATCGCGTCGCCTGAGCTGGCCTCTGATAGGCTGCAGGCCTAGGGCCTGCAGCCTATCAGAGGAACGGGCAGGGGAGACGCCTCTCCCTCCCCTGCCCCGCATCTCCAAAGGCAGACTATGGAGATGAGCGCTTCCACAATGGAAGCGCTCATCTCCCTCTGCCCCACCGCCGCACTTGCAGGGCACGGCCGGGCCATTAAGGGGGCGCTCTGGCAGGGCGCCCCCTTAACTGGCCGGGAGTGAAGCGCCCTGTGCAACCGCACAGGTCGCACACCCCTAAGGCCGGCCCTGGTTCCGTCCATAGCCCAGACTGGAAACATGGATTTCACATTTGTGGAAACTGGATTATCAGAAGAGGAGCTCTGTGTGACCAGGTTCCTGAGATGCCAATTAATGTGAACTTAAGTATATTTGTCGTGTTCTAGCGAGGGACATACAGAATCCTAGAACATCTATCAGGCAAACAATACAAGGCAAGCAATAAGACAACAATGCAAGGACCAAACATGAATACTTTATTAACAGAGATCCAGACAAGACAGGAAGCTGGACCAGCAGGTAAGGGTAAAGTATCAGGTAATACCACTGGACCAAGTGCACTAGTTTGATTTGGGGCCAAACCCAAAGGGCGGAGACTCAGTGAACCCCGTTCTTCACAGAGTCTCTGATGGTGGGGATGAACATAGCCGAGGGCTCATCAGTTAGACTTCCAGGATGGTCCCGGTGCACTTGGTCACTTATCTGCATAGACTAATGCTGGCACAAGCACCAGCCGTCGAGACACAAGACTAGGCTGGAACCCAGATCATCACAGGGGACAGTTCACACACAGGTCACATATACTCCAGCCAGGACACCCAAATAAACAACCGGTATCCATGATCTACCATAGCAGTACGAGTGTAAGGGAAGACAACCTACAAAGTCATAAAACGTGACAAGAAACTGAACAGTGAAGGACACAGGCCACAGTTCACACACAGGGAAGCTGCAGCTACACGTAGCTCATAGCAACCGACATCCACGGAATCCACTGCAGCCAGTACGCCAGAGATCTAATAAAGAGAGTACATACGGCAACCCATGACATTGTGAAGTATACTGTGACAATATTACAAACTTAGGATAGATCATCAATATCAGATCAGCGGTGGCCAATCTCTAATCAGCTGTGAGCGCCACATTCTCTTTATTGTTTACCTGCTCGCCATCAACATTGCAGCAGTGAGCAGGTGTAATTGCAGCTCCTACATTCCAGTAATTTCATTGGAAATGATCAGAGGTGAATTGACATGAATGGGGCTGCTTAGTTGTAATTACACCGGCTCGCCGCTGTGATGTAGGTAAATAGGGTAAAGAATACTGCGCTTCAAACAGCTGATCAGCGGGGGTGCCGGGTGTCGGACTCCAGGCGATTTAATATTGATGACCTATCCAGAGGATAGATTATCAATATAGGAAACCTATATAGGGCAACCCCTTTAACCCCTTCCGGACCTCTGCTGTACATGTAGGGGGGAAGTCTGTTTTTTAAAGATAGAGCCAGATCGCGAGCACAACGGGAGCCAAAACCGCCACGTTTTTGCTGTTTTAAATAGCAAAGACCTGGGGCTAGTGTCTGTGATCGGCAGTAATATTTATCCCCTCAGATACTATAGTCAAATTTGACCCCAGCACTTGGAAGCTTATTCCTATATGGCGAACAGCATAACGGAAAAAATCAAAATAGCCAATTCACTCTTCACCAATTCACCTACCAAAAAAAATTATCCTAAAAAAAAACAACTATGGCTATGTAAATGGAAAGGTCCTGAAGGTCCACCAACTGTGTGGCAGTCTAATACTGATATCTTGTGGCAGATTGTTCTTTGGCCACTCATGCACCAGGTCATGGTTATGACTGCTACTTCTGCACTCTCATAGCTACTTAACCCCTTTGTTTTTTACCCAAAGCCATAACTTTTTTATTTTTCCATTCACATAGCCATATGAGGACTTGATATTTTGCGGGACAAGTTGTACTTTGTAATGCACCATTTAATTTGGCAATTTAGCATTGGAGTCGATGGAAATTACACTACTGGAGCCCTGTGCAGCAGCCTCTTATCACTCAGGAATAGAGACTGCCACACACACACTCCGGCTTCCCTGATCCTTTCTAGGGGAAGCCGGTGAACAGCCAGGAGCATGGACTCCTGGCTTTTAACCTCCGAGATGCTGTGGTCACATTTGGCCAAGGTATCTTAGGGGTTAAATGTGTCTGATGGACGTTATCGTAGATCGCATACATACAGGTGGGTGCCATTTTTAAATACCCGACCGCTGACGTAAATTTACGTGAGGCGGTCAGGAAGGATTTAAAGGGGTTGCCCCACCATAACAATTTATTATGTGTTCACAGGATAGGTGACAAGTGATTGCTGGGGGTCTCACTGATTATTGCTCTGTTCAAATGAGGATCAGTGGTCACTTATGTGCATTGCAGCTCCATTGCTCCCTTCCTGAGGATAGATGATAAGTAGTAGGATAATCACTTAACATCTATAATGCTATATCATATATTTCAGCCTGCCTATCTCTATATCTGTCTGCATGTGCTGGGAGTTTCACAGCAGCCAGATAGGCACAAATTTTCTTTCTTTCTTTTTTTTTTTTCTTTTTTTTAAATTGAAATCTATGTAGCTCCCTGTTTTCATTAATAAGTGGATGCATGTGTAAAATATACATACAGGTCAAGCTTTAGTCGTTGCAATTAGAATGATTGTGTAATAACCTTGTTCACTGTCCCGTAGCCCATCAGTAATAATTAATGATATAGCAAGGATTGGTGGCCGACCAATTACTTACAGCTTTATTGTTATTTATTATTTATTACAAACAATGGCTCATTATGTCATGTCCGATGTCTCCCATGTTAGCCTCTGACATGGCCGATTATATATCCACCAAAGAATTTGTAAAGAACTATTATGTGTTTGTAGAAGAATTCATTTAACTTGTCAGTGTAGTATGCAGAGACTTACATAGACACTTGGCATATTTTAATGCAGATTTGCCACAGATTTCACCTTCTGCATTGCATTAGGTGAAATCCACAGCATAAATTGGCAGGTTGCAGTTTTAAAGAGTCACTGTACTTTCACACATGTCATTCCATTTAATAGAGAACAGTGTAACTAACAAATTATGAAATGCCTTCATTCATCTACCTGAAATATCTGTAAAGTCATGGCCTAAGTTGCAGTACACTTCCTGTTGTCAGGCAGGATCCATCCCTAGTAACAGAGACACAGAAGAAGGCTGAGAGGAACTTGGGGGATGTCAGAGCTAGCGGAGATCGTGAGCCTGATAAAACAACTGCTTCTATACATCACCAAAGCCTCCTGCCTTTCTGTAAGTGTTATGTATCCCCCCTTATCTGTTCCGTCAGCTTCATAGCTGAAAACAAACATAGTGGGAAGTAAAGGAAAGGACGTCACAGCAGTGCAGTGCCTGCTTCTGAGTGAAATGTATCTAGCTGTGCAGCTAAATGAGGGAATAATATGACTGTAGGGAAGCACAAACATAACTATTCCTTCACAGTTATGGTTATACGAAAGAAGCACGGTCATTATGTTGTTCGTTTTTTTTTTTAAATGAAAGTATGTTTTCAAATCTGCACCAATATCAGGAACGCTTTAAAATGTGCATTAAAATCTTGCAGCAGGCGTTTCATCCACTTTGATGCAACTATAAAATACTACAGTGTTTGTGTGTTAAAATCCATCACAGAAAATTTCTGCCACATGTGGCTTTATTTTAAATGGTGTATGGTGGACTGGGGTGGAGCAGGAAGGGGAAGAACAGCTTTATCATCAATCCCAGTAGCTGAATGTGTATGTTTTAATTACATACAGCTTACATTTATAAGCAAGAGATGCTAAGAGCACCATGTGAAAAATATAACATGGAAAAATACAGATGTCTGACTAATTAGGAGGCAGTCTAACTCATGCATGAGTCTGTGGACTCATTAAAGCCTAATTTCTGTCCAGAAATAAAAACATATAAAGTAGTTAGAAGTCATGTGAAAACTGTGCATTTCCTGGAGTCTCCTATACCCTAAAATCTCATTTACCTAGAATCATGTGAAGCAGACACCTTGAGGCTTTCCACCTTTTCTTCCATAGATTAACATCTCAGCCATATCTGCCTCTCAGCAGTGGATGTGGAACCACTGTGTGAAGCGTAGGTGTCAGGATGGGAAGTAGTGAGCCCTGTCTGAAACCCCAACCACTGTCCCTGCCTACTTACACAGCCCGTCCTAAGTAACAGCGCGTAACTGGGCGACAGTCCCTAGCCTTAGTAAGTGCAGGGGTGTAAGGGAAGGGGAACATGAGGATAATTAACACGCAAGTCACTAATCTCAAAACACAAGCACTGCTGGAAGACCAATCACAGGCAACCTGTGACCAGCAGGTTGCCTGTTTAAATAGGCCTCCAAATGGGTCATGTGACGTGGCCAGCGTCACATGACCCTAATTACATATTCACAGAATGAGCGCTGGCTAAAACTACCAGTGCTCAAATGAAGTCCACAGTTGGTCACGTGGCGTGGTCACCCTAATTTATATATATATTTAGTATATTACTGAGCGCTGGCTATATCGGCTCGATGCCTAAGGGGGGTGGGGAGGACACCGGACGCGCAGCAGCAGAGAGCGCGTCGGGTCCTCTCCTTGCTGCGTTGCTGCTCCCTGCGTCCTCGCTCCAGTACACACAAAGGAGACCAGCGGCACAGCACAGGAGGTGCGTGCCGCCAGCTTCCTGTGACAGTAGGGCTATTCCTAAAAGTGTTAACTTGACAGTTCCCTGATTTTCACCCTTTAACCCCTGTACAGAGATCTGGACTTCGCTGCAGGGAACCACCAGGCCACTACCTCCTGGAGTAGGGTCTGTGTGATTGACAGCTGACCAATGAGGGTCAGTGACACACTGGGTATATTTTTCACAAGTGTTTTACTATCTCTTTAATGTCACTTAATACAATAAGTCGCTGATTCGTTTCAGACTATGTTCATTATAATACCATCACTTTGATACAAGAGTCATTTTGGCTGTCGAACTTGGCAGGAAAACTTAACATTATGTCTTATAGTTTTAGATTTACATTTTAAAGACATATGCTAACAGTCTCTGACTCAGCTACAAAATCATCATAGATCTCTTAGGGTTTTATCACCTGACCTGGCAAAATTTTAAGTGGTACTCAGGGCATGCTTCAGGGTATAAGTCATGCATCATCCTGTTTGTACTGTAAAACTGTGTGAAAGTGACTGCATTTTAACTCTCTACAGTTATTTCTATGTACAGGTTACCAATGTAAATAATGTCAAATACAATATCTTATCCTTGGCACCAAATATGTAGCAGCAATAAGAATGGCACAGATGGAAGTATGACTGAAGTATCAGACTATACAAGTTTCTTAGTAGTCTGTAACCATGGAGACACATAGGGGAAGATTTATTTTGACTTCCTTAAAGTGAGTTTTTATCAAATGTCGGAGAATGTTCGATAAATTTGGTGTATCTTTAAGGCCTCATGCACACAACCGTATTTCCGGTCAGCATCCGATCCAGACCTCATTTGTATGGGGTTGAAAAAAATGCGGACAGCACATGGATGTCCATGTGGCTGTGCAGCAAGTTATAGAACATGTCCTATTCTTGTCTGTTTTTTCGGACAAGAATAGGCATTTCTGCAGTGGGGCCAGAAAAAACGGGCGGACCGCAAAACGGATACAGTCATGTGGAGGAGGCTTAAGACAATTTTTATGACTTTTTAAAAAGTAACAATTAATTATTGTGGTTTAGATCATCTGGACAAAACTGGAGCGAGGGATGTAGAGTTGTAAAATTTTGCAAAAGTTTTACGTAGGAAGCAGGACCAGCCCACTTCTGCCCAAAGGGGGGGGGGGTAAGAATGGAATGGTTAGTTCCATCCTATCTAAAGGAATCTGCCAGATCATATGCCACCTGATGGAAAATCAGGCACATTACATGTCACATAACATTGCATAAATACATTATTAAGGCACAGTATGAGAGGACCTGGAAAAGAATACAAAGATGGCATACATTGTTAAACAGTAGATACAGTAGCTGGGTATAAAGATGGAAATGCCTACTTTGGGGTACTACACCTGCAGCGGTATTTGTCTGGCCAAAACCCAACATTTATGTCTGAAAGCGGATGGAAACATTTATGTGAACGTAGCCTAAGAACTTGTATTAGAGATGTGGTCTCCATAAGTGCAGCAGTGTTAGAAAGCAAGGAAGTGGAAAATGAAGCTGTTTGAAGAGAACGTCACAGTTCATCGCTCAAGTGAATGGGGCTGAGCTGGAATACCAAGCACAGCCACTATACGATGGATAACACTTTGCTTGGTGAGCTGAGACGAGGCCACAGAGCTCACTGGAGCTTTACGATGGTGCCCGGAGTAGGGCCCCCATCTATCTGATGTTGATGACCTATCCTGAGAATAGACCATCAATATCATATTCCTGGGCACCCCCTGCTCCCTTGATGGTTGAGCAATGAGGAAGCTAAGCCGGCATTACAGATCACTGACTAGCATGCAGGATTACCCTTTCGAGACAAATCTGAGCAACCCGAATCTCAGATCTTAATAAGCAAGAGTACTGGCCACACAGCATCACATTAAAGTTATGGATACTGAAATATAGATTTAATACAAGGTCTACAAGGAAAGCCTTGCATGTAATAATTGCTTCACTCCAGACTCATTTTGTGTTCATCACCTTATTTCATTTCTCCCCAGCATTTCTGCTTTATGGTCTATGAAATTAAGAATAAAAACATTATTACAAATGTTCCACTGCAAAGATATTCAGTAGGTCAGCCCTGCTGCTTCAGGTTTTCATTTTGCACTTCCCAGGAAAATAATCTCATCGCGTTTGCCCACGCTGTGTTCTATCTTTTACCGTTTGCAGACTGAACAGGGAAAGAAGTGTTTAGTTTTTAAAAGCTTTGGAATTGTTTGAACACAATAGCAAGACACTCCAGGTATAATATAAAACTTTTAAATGCCTCTGTTACTATGAGCCAATACAACGTGTGTCATTGTCTTTTAGCGCCTTGAGTTTCTGTCGCTGTTAGTAGTTCATGCATCACAATTATCATGCTTCATTGTAAAAGCATTGATCCAATTTACTTGCAATACCTCTTGTAACCACAAGGTTTGCTGTTTTGGTGAAATGCATCTATGAGTAATATGGTACACATTATACTTTGATACAGACAAATGCGGTTGACACTGTAAAGTGCCATCTAGTGGAAAAGACATTTACTGCAGTCAGTTACATTTTCTGCTCTCCCAAACACAGAGCCTGCAAAATTAGGCTTTCTACTGTGTCCTCATTTAATTTTTTCCAAGCACAGAAAATAAATATCACCTTTTTTTTAATAAAATTAAACTTGCACAATCTGATTGTTTAAATCCTTACCAGAAAACTATCACATACTGTATATCCAGAAGTCCGGATGGGGGTTGTATAAAAACCAGAGTAGCATTTCTAGACAAAAGCGCTAGTTTTAACCCCTTGAGGACAGAACATTTTTTAGTTTTTTATTGCCAACCTTCCTGAAGCCATCATTTTTTTTCTGTAATTCACATAGGGCTTATTTTTTATGAGACAAGTTATACTTTTTAATGCTGCATTTAATATTGCAAACAATGCAGTGGGAAGCTGGAAACAAATTCCAAATGGGACGGAATCAGGAAACAAAATCATTATCATGGTGTTCCCTATGTGGTAAAACTGACTTGTTACCTTTGTTCTCTGGATCACTATAATCACAGCAATACCACAATTGTATAGTTTTCCTTGTGTTTTAATACTTAAAAAAAGCTTTTTATATTTATAACTAGAGAACTGTGTAAGGGCTCATTTTTTGCAGGACAATCTTTAGTTTTAATGATACCATTTTGAAAGGTGTGTGTTTTATTAATCACTTTTTATTCCATTTTTTCCGGAGGTGAAGAAATGATAAAAAAAGGTAAATCAGCCACTTTGATTTTTTTTTTTCTGTTATGGTGTTCACTGTACTGGATAAATATGTTTCTATTTTAATACTATGAGTGTTGTGGGATTCAGCAGTGCAAATGATCTTTATTTTTTATTGCTTATTTTTGTTTATTAAAGGGTAAAGCTGTGATTTGAATTTTTATATTTTTTCATATTTTAAAAAAACATTTAAGGGACTTCAATATACAATGATTAGATTGCTTCTATTGCAGTCTTTGGGACATTCAATATGTTCTTATGCGGTCATGCCATGGGAATGTATTGCTGTGGTAGCCTCAAGGCTTCCTAATTCGCAAGGCTACCACAGAGAATGAACAGTTTTCTCTATCGGGGAAGCCATTCAGGCCCTAGTAGTGCAGTGTTTCCAGGGAAAGCCACCTCAGATGTCATGGTCACAACTGACCATGGCACTTCAGGATCAAACATCTGCGATCTGTGTTATTGCTGATCGCAGGCATTGCCTCCAGATTTCTGCTGTGGAAAACAGCAGATATCTGGCAGCTATGGAATCTGCTGTGCTCTGGGGCAGTCCCCATGTTAAAATTGAGGACTTCCACCATGCATGTACAGTGAATTTTTTTAAGGGTTAAAGATGCAACGAATTAAACAAACAACATGCGTAATTTGATAAATTTGGTGCAACATACACCAGCACAGACTTATGCAAACCTGACTACAAATATACCCTCATGAGAAATTCCCCCTTTGTGTTGAAAAGCCCTCTTATTCCTCAGAACTAAGAAGCATAAATTATAAAAAGAATATACAGTATATCCTGGAGAAACCCTTAAATGGGCAATAGCGGTGATGCCAATATGTATTCTGGTAATGACCTGCGTAGGCTATGCCAGTCTTAATAAGGCCTGTACCTTGTCATAAATTAAAGGCATCCCCCGGAGTCCATGTACTGGAATGTAATTTACTCCAACTCAGAGTGACTATAGATTTAAAGGGGTTGTCCCATCTACAGTTTTCAAATTAAACATGTTGTATAGCCACAGAGTTAGGGCCCATTCATTCGACCGTATATTTGAGTCCACATTAGTGGCACAATTTTGCGGAAAGGATGCGGACCCATTCATTTCAAACACAATACAAAGGGGCAGCAAAAGATGTGGACAGCAAACTTCCGTTCTGTGGCTCCGCAAAAAAGATCAAACATGTCCCATTCTTGTCCAAAATGGGCATTTCTATCATAGAGCTGGCTGTTCCGCTCCGCAAAATGCAGAGCGCACGCAGCCAGTACCCGTGTTTTAAGGACCCACAAATTGCAGAGTGCAAAAACGGATATGATCATCTGAATGAGCCATTATTCAATAAAATGTAACTGTATAGCGCCACCTGCTGTTTGTTTTTTTTCTTATTTCTTTGTCCGGCTCACTGAGCCACACATGCTCAGTTTCATTCTTCATCCTGAGCTGTGATAGGGAGAGAGCTGCAGAAGAATGGACACATCCCCTGAGCTGCAGCAGAAAAGACACTCCCTTGAGCTTTCAGCCTGATATAACTCTAGCAGAACAATGAATGGAGAGATCTCTGGATCCATGTGAGGCACAGGGCTGGTTCTAGCTTTGTTAGAATGAGATTGTTATTAGAAATAGGCAAAGTTTTGAAAAATCTGATTCAGCAGCTTTGTCGAAGTTCGACAAGTAATTTGATTTGTCAGGATTCGCTATAAATCAGATACACCCAGGCCAATCTGCCTAAAAGTGGCCTGTTATACTGACGTACAGTAAATCTACAGCTAACAGAACAGATTAACTATGAACATTGGTGCACTGCACACTTATGTACACAGTGATAAATTATACTTTTATGTAATACTAACCGCACAGTAACTTTATAGCTAACAGAATGGATTAGCTATCACTCTTGGTGCACTGCATAGTTATGTATATGGCGATAAATTGTAGCAGTCTGTAGTTCAGCAGTCTCCCGTGCTCTCCCTCTGCACTTTCCCTCTGTTGAGAGTGTGCAGCAACACTTTCCGTAGTGCATGAGCACTTGCCATGTCTCTCCCTATGCTCAGCTCACAGGAAATTGGTGGTGAACGCATGGGATCAGGGTTTTGTAGGGTTCTGCCTGGCTGTGACATCACAGGGGATAGCTACTTGCGGATTGGATAGCTGCTCGGCATTATGGGTGATCTCACGTTCATGTTGTCTCCTCTACACTTACTTTAACTTTGTAACACGTGCAGCCGCTATTTTAGAATAACTGATTTGTTACCACGAAGCGCAAGAAAATTTGAATTTGTTTAGAATCTAAGTTTTCCTAATCTTCAGACCGAATTCTGCTTTGGATGCTTCTCTTTTCTCAATGCTAATTGTCATGTAATATATGATGTCTGATTTTCATTTTTTTCTGGATCCCAAAAGTCAGACCTCTAGCTATCATAATGTTATAGCATATCCCAGAGCAGTGATTTTCAACCAGTGTGCCTCCAGCTGTTGCAAAACTACAACTCCCATCATGCCCAGGCAGCCTACAGCTATCAGCCTACAGAAGGGCATGGTGGGAGTTGTAGTTTTGCAACAGCTGGAGGCACACTGGTTGAAAATCACTGTCCTGGAGCACAGATCAGCAACCTTCTGCACTCCACCTGCTGTGAAACTACAACTCCCAGCATGCACACTTATTCGGCTGTCCTTTGTAATTCCCATAGAAGTGAAAAGAGGATTGTGGGAGTTGTAGTTTCAGAACAGCTGGAGTGCCGGAGGTTGCTAATCACTGTCCTAGAGATAAGCTCCCACATTCTGTGATGAGAATACCACTTTAAACGTGGCGGACACGTGAATTTTCTATTTGTCTTTCATTTTGCAGTCCGCTCATTGTTTGCACTGGTTTCACATTCGCAGCGCTCCACAGAGGTTTGTTTGTTTCTTATAAATGCCATTGAGAACGTTCAGCCATTTACACTCCCATTACCATTAGCTCTTTAGATTTTTCTCACAAATTACTTACTAGAAGAGGATCTGCACAGGAACCAGTGATAAGTGCTCGCCTTTCTTTTTCTTTACTTATGTTTAACAGTTGAGAGAGTATATCTGCACAATTATGTTTTCTTGTGGTCACTTCTTTCATTCTTATACTACTGTCAGTTGTAGGCAGCACATTCATCTGGGGGGGGAATTTAAAAGGATTGGGGGAGATTTATCAAAAGTAGTGCAGAGGAAAACAGGCATAGTTGCCCATAGCAACCAATCAGATTCCACCTTTCATTTTCCAAAGGAGCTGTGAAAAATGAAAGGTGGAATCTGATTGGTTGCTATGGGCAACTAAACCAGTTTTTCTTTACACTTGCTTGAATAAATCTCCCTCCTTGTGTCCAGGGTTGGCAACCATCTGTAAATATTTGGACAACACGTAAAATTAAGTGAAATATATGCTTTTTATGCAGAGCCGAGGCACGGAGACTCACGCACGGCTGTGCGCTCCCATAGAGGTGATTGGGGCTGCATGTATTCCGCAATTTTGCGGAATACATACGGCCCCATTCATACGGTCGTGTGAATGGGGCCTTAGTCATTAATTTCTAATCAGTGGTGTCCAAATCCCAGCACCTCTCGCCAGCCATCGATCAGCTGTATGAAGAGGCCAGTTTTCCTAGGCCAGTGATGTCACATTTATTGGTCAAATGGCCTCGGCATAGCTCAGTCCCATTCAAGTGCAATTTATTAAAGAAAGCAGCCATGTTTTTCTAGTCCTGGACATCCCCTTTAATAGGAAGTGATATAAACTTTTCATTTACAAACCTGTAGTATATTTTTATCACCAGAAACTGACAGGATCCCTTTAAGAACTATAAGCCCTAGTACTCTTCAACCAATTTCAGATTTGATAAACTTGGGGAAAAAAAGCCCTCAGTATAGCGCAATGTACGCATTTAGTTCAGGACGACCTATTGATTTGTTTGTGCTATAAAACATTGGCCGGCAATGAGAGAAATGTAAAATTTGTAGGAACAGGAACATTTTCCGGAGTGGCTGCATCTGAAAAGACTCGCAAAGTTAATTGTGCTATTTATGTCTGCTGAGCGTTGCTCTCCAAGGACTGCAGTACGTGAAATAGAGGGAAAATAAGGTATTTTTGAGGTAACACATTTACCTGATGTATGCTAATTGATTCACAGGAGCAGAGTGGGGTACAAGATATTGGGGGTCATTTACTAAGACCTCAGATTTGCCACTGCCTGGCTCTGTCAATCAAAACAGTGATGGGATGGGCTGACGCCTCAGATCAACAAAAGAAAGAGTGTTTTAATCAAGTGAACCCCAGCTATGTGTCTATGCAAAGAGTTAGGAAGGTCGCTGGTGACAGATTCCCTTTAATTCTAAAGATACTATATGACATCTGTAATATATTATTATTACTGTTATTATGTTATCATTCCATGGTGATGTACACATAATAAGGGATATACATACATAATTCAAAGCAAGTGCAATAAGCATGAACAAGACAAATTACAAACTGGTACAGAAGGAGAGAGGGCCCTGTCCCTGAATGCTTACAATCTACAAGGGATGGGGGAAGGATACAATGGGTGGAGGTAAAGCTGGTCATGTGGCGGTATAGCAGCAGCAGGGTTACTGTAGGTTGTAGGCTTGTCTGAAGAGGTGGATTTTCAGGTTTCTTTTGATGGTTTCCACCATAGTTGCGAGTCTGATATGTTGCGGTAGAAAGTTCCAGAGTATGGGGGATACATGGGAAAAATGTTGGAGGCGATTGTGGAAAGAAGAGATGAGGAGTGTAGAGAAGGAGGTCTTGTGATGATCCAGAAGGTAGCTCAGAAATGTACAGAAGGGACAGGTTGTGGATGGTGTTTTCTAGGGCTCATGCACACAAACATATTTTTTGTTTGCATCCGATCCGCATTTTTTGCGGGTCAGATGCGGACCCATTCACTTCAATGGGGCCACAAGAGATGTGGACAGCACACCGTGCGCTGTCCACATCCATATGCCTGTTCACCCACAAAAATATAGAACATGTCCTATTCTTGTCCGCATTAGAGACATTCCATTCCGTAAAATGCGGAACACACACGGCCGCTATCCTTTGCGGAACCGGAGTTTACAGACCGTAAAACAGGCAACGGTTATGCGCATGAGCCCTTAGTATTTTAAACCGAATTTGATGGGCAATAAGGAGCCAGGGCAGAATCAAGAATTACTCCAAGGAGGTGGGCTTGGTTAACCGGGGAGCAGCTATTGACCGTGATAGATCTGTAGAGAGAGTTGAGTGAGATGGGGAAAGATGATAAATTCTGTTTTATCCATGTTAAGTTTTAGAAAGCGAGAGGAGAAGAAGGATATACAGTATTCCGATTATATATCACAGCTTTACTTGCTCTTTGACACCACTTACCGGTCAATCATCCAGACTCAAGGACTTGGATACAGCAGATTTTACAGCCATCAATCTAAGTTCCAGGCAGCCTGCTTCAGCCTCATTAGATCTCATCATTGAATGACATTTATCCATTATCTCAATGTTTTGTCACAAATTCAATTTTGTACTTTGGTAATATACACGGAAATGACACATATGTTCCAAACATATAAATCATAAATGAACAGATGGCTTGTAAAATGGAATAGAAAGGGCAGATACTAAAGCACAAACCTGATCATTGTCTTCACCATTTTTATGCCTTTATTTTCATGGGATACAATAAAATAAAGTTTTATATGCTCTGAATGTTTATGTAATCTTCCAACCTTCTGCAGGGCGTCTATTGCAAAGCGACTGCCTTTATTTCCAGTCTCATTAAATTAGAAGGTGTTTATCGAACAGTCGGCAAACAAGTATATTTTATTGGATGTTTCATGTTTTTGTGGCTTTTGGATATGATTGGGAAGCAAGGAATTAGAGCATAAGGCCTCATGCACATGACTAGTGATGAGCGAAGTGAGCTTCAGAGCCTAGATCCGAAGTCACTTTGCTCAGAACTTTGGATTAATGGATTAATGGTGTACGAAGCTCTGTCTCCGTACAGCATTAAAATGTATGGGCTCCAATAAGGCGAAATCGGTTATTCACAAAGTCTCACGAGAATTTAGTGAATAACTTTGGTATTGGATTTTTAAACTGAAAAACCATTTTAAAACTTGGATCTGAACTCGGCATCGGTTATGACTGGTATCTTGGAACCAAAGCCAAGTTTGGATCCAAGTTTTAAAATGGTTTTTCAGTCTAAAAATCAAATACTGAAGTTATTCATTGAATTCTTGCGAGACTTCGGGAATAACTGACTTCGCCTCGTCGGAGGCCCTACATTTTAATGCTTTACGGAGATGGATCTTTGTACAGTTTTGAGCAAAGCGACTTCAGATCTAGGATCTGAAGCTCGCGTCGCTCATCACTACACATGACGTATCCGTTTTGCGGTCCACAATACATGGCCAAGTGCATGGTGTGATTTAATTTTTTAACACCTGTTGAAATGTCCTGTCCTTGTCCTCAAAACATTGCGCTGTCTGCATCTTTAGCACCCCCATTGAAATGAATGGGTCCGCATCTGATCCACAAAAAATGCCGATCGGATCCAGACTAAACATACGGTCGTGTCCACAAGGCCTTATAAATCAGCACTAAGTGGGACTTCCCCAGGACTAAGGGCAGTCCATTAGTGTGCGATTAGTGGCAATGTGGCCTCCAGGACCATCTGCCCATCAGCAGTATGAGGGGACAGGGTGCTTGCATTCCCCTTCTTTATTGAAACGGCACAGCTATTAGACTGTGCCTGGTACTGCAGCTCATCCTTTCCTTGGTGCTGGTTGGCTTATTGATGTTAAGTCTGAAAGATGTAAAAATGAAAATCAGAAATCATATTGGACAATCTCTTTGTAACAAAGCTACAACCAGCCTGGTACCTCACATGGATCCACAGCTCCCCCTATTTCTTGTTTCAATTGCTCTGCTAGATTCTCTTCAAGCTGTCAGCTCTCTCCCTGTCACAGCTCATGGGGTGTGCCCTTTCAGCTGCATCTCTCTCACTGTCACAGCTCAGGGGGTGTATCCTTATGGCTGCAGCTCTCTCGCTGTAGCTGTCACAGCTTCTAACAGTAGATACAATTAATGACCTTTGAAGGATAGAATTGAGCATGTGCGACCACCTCAGTAGACGGTCATGAATATTACTACACAGAATGAACAGTAGGGGCACCATTATAATAAAGAGAATATCTCACAACTGGAGCATTTTTGTAACAGAAAGTAATTTGTTTTCTATGCTGAATTATATTAAAGCAACATTTAATGGTGGCACAACCCCTTTAACTGAATATTCTGGATAAGTCTTTTAATGTATTGAGTTTTTAGTATGACATTATTTTTATGAATTAATACAGTATGTGATGAATTTGTTGTTATTAGTTTTATTAAGACCGTAAAAGCAAACCATGAGCATGTGGTTGGCCCCATTCTCCTTCCTATGGGTAATTTCAACCTGTGCAGGTTTCCACAAGGGAGGAGTAAACAGGGCTAACACCCTTCTCCCTTACATGAACCAAGGGGGTAATTAACTTCTGTCTAGCCCTGGACAAGAGGAGCTATGAATCAGGAGGAAACTTCCATTTTAATACTCTATAATAAATTAACTTAAAGGGAATCTGTCACCACATATATCAGCATTAATCCAGCTGACATGCGAAATGTGTGTTTATCAGCTGAATAGGAAGCTGTAGGCCCCATCTCCATAGGTGATCACGATGTTGAGAAAATAGCTGTTTTAAAATATGTAAATTAGCCCCTTGGTGTAACAATGGTGGTGCCATTTCAACTCATTACACCCTTAGATAACCCCCTTTAATCTTTCTTCCACACAAAACTGCACTGTACTTTTACAGGTCTGAAGCCAAAGTAGGTAAAAGTAATAGGCCCCTTACTACCCACGATAGTTATGATATTCTTCAGCAAGCATGACATGGCATTTGAGGAGCATATATCTCTTGCATTTTTTGGTCTTCTTGAAGGCCTTTCACTTAAAGAGGTTGTCCGATTTCACAATATTGAAGTGCTACCATCAGGATAGCTCCCCTTGTTTGAAGGGGCCGCAGCGTTTGCGCAAGGACTACGCCCTTTTCAATATTTACCTGCTCACCATCTGCTTTGCTGTGGTAGTACAGGGTAATGACAGCTTTTCATCCCATTCACCTGAATCAGAGAACAAGCCGCAATTACTCTGCACCGCCTGCTACCATGTAGGTGGCATGCAGATAAACTTTGAAATGAACGCTATTAGTACACCATCATGTATTACGGCACAATATAATACATAACATTACTGTGTGGACTGCAAAAAGAAATATGTAATCGGACTGCACCAACAAACTTCTTCAACCCAAACCAAAAAACGAATGCATATGTCCAGAATGATTAAAAATTCATAATCTTTATTAGAAAACAATTATAAAAACACATAAAAATGAGTCACACTGCACAAAATAGACTGGATTCCCTAAACTAGTAGACAGTTGCAGAAATATACAAAAACAGATTATAAATAGTTAAAAAGAAAGTATTTATTTCACTTATTCCGAAGCACTTTACAGATATTATCATTGCTGTCTCCAATGGAGTATCAGTATGTCTTTGGTGTGTGGGAGGAAACCCACGGAAACACAGGGAGAACATACAAACTCCCTGCAGATGTTGGTCCTTGGTCAGAATCAAACCCAGGACCTCAGCTCTGCAAGGCACCAGTGCTAACCATTGATCCACCATACTGCCACTGATCCACCATACTAGTATAGAGGGGGGGTGCCGAGGTCCAGAGCACATGGACTGAAAAATGTGGAAGGTGTAAAAAATATAATAACAATGTGTGAGATGAAAGTGTAAGAACAAAAACTGAAAAAAGGGGAACAGTAATAGAAAAAAGAATAATGCAAAATGTGAACAAAAACCACACATATCATATGCTGAGGAAGGCTGGACGGGCCGAAACACGTCCATTTATGACATTTATGACAGTAAAAGTATAATTGCAGCAAACAAAGAGCACCAGCTGGGATTTTGTGTGCTGTCATGAAGAAGTGTAGTGATATGAAGTGAAAATACAATGTGCATAAAGCAATTACGAAAAAAAAGTATGTGGGAAATAATAAAAAGTAGTAAACAAAACAATTAAAAATTAAAATTACATAATCTGAACTACAGCAAAACAAAAAATAAATTCTCGTCTTCTCAAGTAGATGGCCACGTCCCCTCTAACCAGCGTCATAAGTAAATATAAGATAACATATTACATCTTCAATAAAAAAAACTAATACTGTGGCCCCTTTTAACAGCTGATTGGCAAGGGTGCCGACAGTTAGACCCCCCCATTCTGATATTGATGGCCTATCCTGAGTATAAGTTGTTAATATTATTAACGACTGGACAACTCCTTTAAACTTTAGTGAGTACTGCATTTGACTAAGGGGTATAAGTTCTCACCTGCCATGGTCCACAGACACTGCCCAAATGCCACAGTCAGTCTGTCCCTGTTATAAATGTTAGACATTATACCCTGTTATGGTATATTTTTTTAAAAGTATTTGCTAGTACCCTAGAACAAGCGGGTGCCATCCTAGCAACATAGAATTAATCTGTCCATTTCCTATCATGCTTCCTCATAGGAGATCCCTGACAATTTTAGCTCCTATGATGCAATCTTGATCTTGAATTTCACGTCTCGATATAGACTGAGCTACATGCTGGTATGTTTTATGGGAAACTGATAGAGTCACAGAGACTATGTGGAATGTGAAGTTAAAGCCCATTGATTTCCAGGCTAGAATTGCAGCATCTGCAGGGAGTAGAACGTCCAAGGGCAGATGATGGACAGGCCAAGGACAATCAGTGTTGGATTTTCAGTCCACACATGAAGACATTTCTGCACTTACAAAAATAAGATTTCACCGTGTTAGAGAAGGTCCCTAGATTAGGTAAAGCAACCGACACATGTGCTGACTTGTTCCTGGGTACACAGACTTAACCCCAGTGCTCACAGACACTGAAATAGGTGACCTGCTCCAAGTTTACAAAAATAATGTATGGATATAAGCAAATTTAGCAGACGTACTGCTCTACAGAAAACCCATCAATGTATGACTGGTCTGACCTGGTATAGGATGCCAGGCAGCTTTTTTGGCATAGACACTGTTGCAAGTACTTTATAAATTTTCCATTTCCAGTTTCACATCTACTTCAAAAACTGTGATACATAATGAGGAACATCAAGCAAGTTTCTTGTTTCTCCATTAACCAGTGTAATCAGGGTGGAAAATACTGTGATAGATGTAAGATGCAATTCAAGCAATAATTTATAGAACTTTGCAGATAGATGGTAAGGGAATGTCTTTTAGTAATTAAGCAGATAATTGACTGTGTCCATGTTTTCCTATCACCACCTCTATGCTTTCCATAATTGTCTCATTCAAGATAATAGGGATGAGCTGCAATGCAGTACAAGCCATGGAAAAAAATGTAACCTTTTTTCACATTATGAACAACCTCTTTAATAGATATAGCACATATGCTTACTTTTAGTCTCGCCCCACTTTTCAAACTGTCATGGTAGCCCACTCCATACATGGCGGGTGTCGGGTGTATAATACAGCAGACACCCAACCGCAATTATGGGGAGTGGCAATCACGCTGAACCCCATCATTTAACTACTCAGATGCCAGATTAACACCAATCGAGGCATCTGTGGAGTTAGGCACAGGGATGGGTCTCCATCTGCCTTCCAATCGGAGCCCCTGCAATGAAATTGCTTCTCATGCTTACCAGGCTGCCATGGTAAGCTCCCTGCTAACCTATGCATGAGGCACAGCTCACCAAGGACCGTGTTAACATTCCATTCACCCTAATAGAATCTCTATTAGGGTGAATATGACAAGGGATCAAAAGATCAGGTTCTAGCACCCTAAGGCCATGAAAAAGTTTAAATTACCCCCTTTCCCAATTTTACATAAAAAATATATAAAAAATAAAAAGTAAACGTATGAGATATCCAGGTATCGCCGCATCTGAAAATGTCTGAACTATTAAAATATTTTTTTTTAATTCCTTTGCAGTGAATGCTGTAACTGAAAAAAAAATGAAAAACACACGGTTAGCAGGTTTTTGTCACCTTTTTTCCCAAAAAGAATTGAATAACAGTGATCAAAAAGTTGTATGTACCACAAAAATGGTACCAATAAAAACTACAGTTCGTCCCGCAAAAAACAAAGCTATAAAAAGGTTATGACTGTCAGACAATGGCGATTTAGTAAAACAAAAAAAAATATATCTATATGCTTGGTATCACTGTATTCGTATTAAAGGGAACCTGTCACCTCCAATACACACATAAAACTGCCAGCATTACCTTATATTAGGCCCCAGTGTGTTACTAATCATGCCTTTCATCCAGTGAATTGATCCCCCTAACTTGATGAAAACAATGTTTTTTAATCCGCATCAGCGTGCTCTCTCCAGTTAGCTTGAAGTCAAGGGGGCAGCAGCCTCCTTGCTTCAAGTCAAGTAAAGCACGCCCCTCTTGCCAGTGATTGACATCCTTGCTGTGGCCTGGGATCACTCAGTGGGCAGGTGTGCGGGCGTGCGGGCGTACGGGCGGGCACGCACACGCACACTCTATGGAATTGCCGGGGCCTGCACCATGCGCAGATGAAAGCCGGCTGAGTGCAGGAGCCGGGATCGTGCCACATCGCGCAGCAGGCCACAGCAAGGATGTCAATCACTGGCAAGAGGGGCGTGCTTTACTTGACTTGAAGCAAGGAGGCCGCTGCCCCCTTGACTTCAAACTGACTGGAGAGAGCACGCTGATGGTGATTAAAACATCGTTTTCATCAAGTTAGGGGGATCAATTCACTGGATGAAAGGCATAATTAGTAACACACTGGGGCCTAATATAAGGTAATGCTGGCAGTTTTATGTATGTGTTGGAGGTGACAGGTTCCCTTTAAACTGCAGAATAATGATGGTTATGGTGGGAAACTAAAATGCTGGCAATATTAGATATATAGACCCTACACTGGAACCTGAAATCAACAATTTCAGGATGAATAGAGGCTAGTGTTGAGCAAGCTAAAAATATTATAATGTACTCAGTAGTGTTGAGCGAGCACCTCTGTGCTCGTATGCTCGGGTGCTCTGGCCAAGCACCCGAGCATAATGTTAGTCAATGGGACAAAACCAGGCATCCCACGCTCAGAAGAGGGGAGGGTGTCTCGTTAATAGAAAAAGGTCAGAATCGTGACTTCTCCTCTTTTACTCCTTTCACTCGCAAAAGTATGCTAATTAACTGAATTTGTACGCATTAGCGCATAATGCGTACGCATTAGCGTACAAATCAACATTACAGTGTGGGGAAGAGATTCAAGCATTGCGCTCGAGTACACTCGGTGTTCGGCTGACTACCGAGTGGACCCGAGCATAGGCATGCTCGGCCGAACAGCGAGTTCAGCCGAGCATGCTCGCTCAACACTAAAGCTGACTATACAATTTCCCAGTGGGAAAACATTTGTCTGCCCCAGTAATCAGATATCTACAGTTTCTGTGAACCTCAAGACCAGGGATCTCCAAAACTACAAACTCCACAACTACATCTCCAGTGGTTAAGGCATGATGAAAGTTGTAGCTAGAGACTGTAGACCTATGCTTTAGACTATGTAAAATTAGCCTGTAATCTGTCTTATAAGAAGTTGATAGATCACATAAGCAGTTGTCTATAAGAGCAGTGGAAAAACTGAATTGTCCACCACTGCTCTATGTTTTAATCACTTCCAGATTTGAAGGCTGCAAGCATTAGGTTCATATAAAAGTAGAAAATGTTCTCATAGCTGTCATTGGCAAACACCAGGGAGTACGGTGCTTAATTTTGCCCCACACCTCATGTGGTGTTGTATTAAAAAGCCTAGGTATTATTTCAAGTAAATGTATGTCTGACCAGGGAGGACTTCTGCTCCATTAAGTGGAAGATTTCTCCTACAATATCAAGTTGTGTTTTGAACTTTAAATAATTTAGCTAATGTAGAAGTTAAATAATAAATGAGACAAATTTACCCATCTTATAATGTCAATAATTAACAGCTACCAAGAAGTCTGATTTTCATGATACTAGTAAAAAGTGAACATTTGAAGTGGATTAATTGATTAATCTATAGTTAATTAGAAAAGCATTAAGCTCTTCAGCACCAAGTAGAAGTTCTTTATAGCTTCTTTTAGGGTCTACAATAGACAGAGACCAAGAGAACTGAAATGTGGAACCATATTATTTATTAGTTTAGCTTTGGATAATCGGGTAAGGTCTTCATCGGGTAAGGTCTCCATCATGTTCCCGAGTGGAGTGTTTTACACTTAGTTTTGTTTTGTTTTTTTTTGCAAAATTGGAATAGAGAAGAGAGTTACAGTGAAACTTCCCCCCCCCCCAACCAAGGACCACTTTGGAGTAAACATTAGCAGGAGACTTGCAAGAACAGCCCTCACAATTGGAAGGGATCCAACAGACTGCTACTGAGGTGTCAAGGTTAGCAGCAAGAAGAGAAAATGAAGAAGGGAAGCAGGCTAGAGTCCTGAATTGAGAGGGGAGCAATGCTGGGGACCAGGAATGAGAGGTGGGGCCATACTGGGAACCAGGAATGAGACAAAGAGCCATACTATGGATCAGGAATGAGATGAGAGGCCATACTGGCAACAAAGAATGACAAAGGAAAAAATACTTTGTACAAGATGTGTGACCCATGCTGGGGACCAAGAATGACAGCAGGAGCTATGTTGATGGTTGGAAATGAGAGAGAAGCCATGTTGGAGATGAGGAATAAGAGGAACACCATGCAGAAGATCAACGTTTTGGGGGTTGCTATGCTGGGGACAAATAATTAGAGAGGTGCCGTGCTAGTGGCTAACAATGGTGGGGCCATCAGAAAGGAGCTATTGTTATATGTGTGGGCTGGGGTGACTTTTGTACAGTACCACAGTATTTTTATTAGCCCTAATCTGGAACGGGTTGTGTGCAATCTGCAGATGTGATGCTACTTTCACACTAGCGTTTTTGGTGGATCCGGCAGGGTTCAGCAATAACACTTCCGTTACTGATAATACAACCATGTGGATCCGTAATGAACGGATCCGGTTGTATTATCTTTAACATCGCTGGGACGGATCCGTCATGTACTCCATTGAAAGTCAATGGAGGACGGATCCGTTTACTACTGTGTCACACCGAACAAATCCGTTCCCATTGACTTGCATTAGGGGTCATGACTGATCTGTCTTGGTGCGGATCCCCAGGATGGAGAGCAAACCGCAGCATGTTGCAGTTTGCTCTCCGGTCTGGAGACGCAAGAGAACTGAACGGAATGCATTTAGGAGCATTCCGTTCTCTTCAGTTCAGTTTTGTCCGCATTGACAATGAATGGGGGCAAAACTGAAGTGTTTTTTTCCCGTATTGAGCCTCTATGACGGAACTCAATACCGGAAAAACAAAACGCTATTGTGAAACTAGCCTAAGAGTGATATTGTACTCTTTTATCATTATTTGTCTTTTCTGGGAACTGCTCATGTTTGCTGACTTTATTAGACAGGTTGGCATACTTTACACTATCTAAGAATACCAATCAAACTCTTAATATAAGATGAATTTACTATTTTGGCGCATGGACTTTGAAATTTGAAGTATCAGAAATCCTGTGCCAGACTTATGCTACAGTTCTGTCTGTGGAGTAGAATTTTGTCCGTGTGTCCAAAAAACTGCCTAGTCTAATTTTGCGCCACTTATAAGATGGCATAGTTTTAAATGTGCTACCAAAATTTTGGTGCATTTTTAGTGCAGAGGCGTGTTTAGACCATACCAATTCCTGTGAAGCCATATACCTTTCCAGAGAAGCCCTCGGATGAGTTGTAAAACAGTTGGTAAATTTCATGCAAAGCATGTACACCAGTTGTTTGGTGCAAAATATGCCAACAAAAAATGATGCATTTTCAATAATAAATCTACTCCTTTAACTTTTATGGTAGTCTAGTGAGAATAAAATCCCCAGGTGAGCAAGAGGTTATTAGGGTTATCCATGGTTAAAGGGGTTATCTGATATCTAAAATATACCCCCCAATTCCCGGGCCCCTTGTATGTATTATACTTACCTACTCCCCAGCGTCACTCCGGATCCCTGCATGGCCGCTGTTGCATCTTCCCATCGCTCAGATCAAAACATTCGGTGATGACAGAAACTGCCAATAGCTGGCAGCGAAGGTGACCAGCCCCAAGTGGGCTTGTCCCTGTTCCTGCCTGCTATTGGCTGATCCACCCTTATTGCCGGATGTTTTGATCCGAGTGACGGGGAGATGCAGCGGCCGTGCAGGGATACGGAGCGACGCTGGTGCTGGGGAGCAGGTAAGTACATACATACAAGGGGCCCGTTCATTGGGGGGGATATTTTAGATATCGGATGACCCCTTTAAGGATTAATTATAGCCAGTATCCAGTCTTCATGCACCAACGCTACACATTCCAGTTCTATGCCTGTTTAATGTTGCTTCGACTTTTGTTTACTATACAACATTCGAGTTGTCTGTCCCATTTGTAAAATCCATTTCAACTGCTGTATTTATAAGGTCAATAGGATTTCTCAAGTTTTCAGAGAAGCTAATTTCTTATCTACTGCTCTGTATTAATTTTATCTAGAACACAAATCCTCCCCATGGAAAATGCTAGCGAAAAATGCGAAGATGTTTCACATTTAATTTAAATATTGGCATTAAGCATTGCAGCCAACTAAAGCTTCAATTACCATTTGGACTTCACTACTCCAAAATGTTCTTAGAGGTCAAGTGCAGATATTTTGATTAGTAAAATAAAATGAACATGGACTGAGTGATGCTTTGGCAATCAAAGTAAAATATGCACTTTCAAGATTTTTTTAAAGCCTCGATGTCTTATGCGTTGAGTTAGATTATACACATTATTATGAAGTGAAGCTCATCTGTTGTAGCTTCTGTGTGGCCCATTTCTGTAATAATTGCTATTTTATATACTGATTTTTAATTCCTATTTAATAAGTAAATGTAATCCTGCAGTTAAATCTCTGCCTAGCTTGTAAAAAAATAATGCAAATTTAATTTCAGCTACACAAAGTACCAGTATTCAATTATCTTATGACTTCATTCTTGTGATTCTAATATTGGTATTTATGTTCAGTAGTTTACTGTCATTTGTATTACAAAAATGCTATAAACCATAATAGATCATATTAAGTCATTGCCAGGCACTGAAATTAGGAGGAACAAAGGGCAAATTATAAAATCCACACTGTCTGGCACCCCCACTGATCACTAGAACAACCGCAATGAGGAGTAGTATGAAAGGAGTGGCAGTTGAGCATATGCTCTGATGCTCCCTTCTAGAGTTGAGCGAACCTGTCTTTTGGCAGGTTCAACTTCGGGTTCAGGTTCTCACAGAATCCATCAGGTAATTCAGTACCGGCATGCCGCATAATACAAGTGTATGGCCACCCCGAGGGTTCCGTTCTGCTGGCCATACACTTGTATTATGACGGAATGTGAATGGAGTGAGAACGGAATCCATTGCGTAATTCACTTAAACCCCGAACTCTAAGCAGGTTCGCTCAACTCTACTCCCTTCAAATTCTCACCAGCAGTGCCTGGTTTCTGCAGCTCAGTTTTCTTTTAGGAGACTCAAAGCACACAAGTAAATTAACACAGTGGACAGAGCTGTGTTCCTGGCTCCATTCCTTGTGTTAGAGTGGATTTGCATTAGCATTCCTAATTCCGTTATAGTGTTCCGTTGGAAGTTTAGGACAGAATGAACCCTTTAAGAGGCTTTCCGTTTTGCTCCATTTCTAATACATTTCACATTTCATGGGCACAAATAATGGTTGTGGGTTTTTTTTCCATTTTGAATAGTTCAGGAATAGAACCTTTCTGATGGACCCATGGTTGTACCATAGTCTGGCACCATTAATATTGTATTAATTTGGCTGTATCTTCACAGACTACCCTTTTTATATGAGACCACTGTGATGATTAAAGTGGTTCGATAGTATAAAATGTTCCCTCATATGCCGGGCCCTGCACATGGAATAAATTTACCTGGTTCCCTGCTTCCTGCGCCACTCCTGGTCCCCTCCTCGCCACTGCTGATTCTCCCTGTACACGGATGAAAACATCCGATGTCGGTGGAGAGAGGCCAATGGCAGGCAGGGACGAGCCTCCCTAGCATTGCAGGTGATGCTATGGAGGCTTATCCCCGCCTGCCATTGGCTGCTCCCAGGGGCGTAGCTAGAAGTGACTGGGCCCCACAGCAAATTTCTGTATTGGGCCCCCCCACGAGGGCCCCAAGACCCCCCTCCCCCGCACTTCGCAACTAGTCATGATCTACCAGGCTGCCACGCCATCCTTTTCCTATGATATATATATATATATATATATATATATATATATATATATATATATGTATATATTAGGGTTGCCTCGGGTATCGATAATTCGATACTGAACCGATACTTTAATACCAGTATCGATTCGGTACCGGAATTTCCTATTTTGCGATACTAAAATAAAAAATTCTCTTACCTGTCCTGCGCCGGGTCCGGCGTTCCTCTTCTTCTCCGGGCCCGCGCTACACTGTCCTGACCGTGTACAGCGTCAGGACGCAGTGTGCGCACTCTGACCTGACGCTGCACGCAGTCAGGTGACAGTGCAGCACCGGGAAGAGAAGAAGAGGAGCGCTAGACCCGGAGCGGAGCCGCGGTGCAGGACAGGTAAGAGGTTTTTTTTATTTTATTTTGATGGGGGCACAGAGGGCTGATCTGAGGTTGATGGGGGCACGGTGGGCTGATGATAGGTCTGATGGGGGCACAGTGGGCTGATCTGAGGTCTTATGGGGCACAGTGGGCTAATCTGAGGTTGATGGGTGCACAGTGGGCTGATGTTAGGTCTGATGAGGGCACAGTGGGCTGATGTGAGGTTTGATGGGGCACAGTGGGCTGATCTGAGGTCTGATGGGGGCACGGTGGGCTGATGTGAGGTCTGATGGGGGCACGGTGGGCTGATCTGAGGTTGATGGGGGCACAGTGGGCTGATGTGAGATCTTATGGGGGTACAGTGGGCTGATCTTAGGTCTGATGGGGGCACAGTGGGCTGATCTGAGGTCTTATGGGGCACAGTGGGCTAATCTGAGGTTGATGGGGGCACAGTGGGCTGATGTTAGGTCTGATGGGGGCACAGTGGGCTGATGTTAGGTCTGATGGGGGCACAGTGGGCTAATCTGAGGTCTAATGGGGGCACGGTGGGCTGATCTGAGGTCTAATGGGGGCACGGTGGGCTGATCTGAGGTCTGATGGGGCACTGTGGGCTGATCTGAGGTCTGATGGGGGAACGGTGGGCTGATCTGAGGTCTGATGGGGCACGGTGGGCTGATCTGAGGTCTGATGGGGGCACGGTGGGCTGATCTGAGGTCTGATGGGGGCACGGTGGGCTGATCTGAGGTTGATGGGGGCACAGTGGGCTGATCTTAGGTCTGATGGGGGCACAGTGGGCTAATCTGAGGTTGATGGGGGCACAGTGGGCTGATGTGAGGTCTGATGGGGGCACAGTGGGCTGATGTTAGGTCTGATGGGGGCACAGTGGGCTAATCTGAGGTCTGATGGGGGCACAGTGGGCTAATCTGAGGTCTGATGGTGGCACGGTGGGCTGATCTGAGGTCTGATGAGGGCACGGTGGTCTGATCTGAGGTCTGATGGGGGCACAGTGGGCTAATCTGAGGTCTGATGGGGCATGGTGGGCTGATGTGAGGTCTGATGGGGGTACAGTGGGCTAATCTGAGGTCTGATGGGGGCACGATGGGCTGATGTGAGGTCTGATGGGAGCACGGTGGGCTGATCTGAGATCTGATGGGGGCACGGTGGGCTGATGTGAGGTCTGATGGGGGCACGGTGGGCTGATCTGAGGTTGATGGGGGCACAGTGGGCTGATGTGAGGTCTGATGGGGGCACAGTGGGCTGATCTTAGGTCTGATGGGGGCACAGTGGGCTGATCTGAGGTCTTATGGGGCACAGTGGGCTAATCTGAGGTTGATGGGGGCACAGTGGGCTGATCTTAGGTCTGATGGGGGCACAGTGGGCTAATCTGAGGTTGATGGGGGCACAGTGGGCTGATGTGAGGTCTGATGGGGGCACAGTGGGCTGATGTTAGGTCTGATGGGGGCACAGTGGGCTAATCTGAGGTCTGATGGGGGCACAGTGGGCTAATCTGAGGTCTGATGGTGGCACGGTGGGCTGATCTGAGGTCTGATGGGGGCACGGTGGTCTGATCTGAGGTCTGATGGGGGCACAGTGGGCTAATCTGAGGTCTGATGGGGCATGGTGGGCTGATGTGAGGTCTGATGGGGGTACAGTGGGCTAATCTGAGGTCTGATGGGGGCACGATGGGCTGATGTGAGGTCTGATGGGAGCACGGTGGGCTGATCTGAGATCTGATGGGGGCACGGTGGGCTGATGTGAGGTCTGATGGGGGCACGGTGGGCTGATCTGAGGTTGATGGGGGCACAGTGGGCTGATGTGAGGTCTGATGGGGGCACAGTGGGCTGATCTTAGGTCTGATGGGGGCACAGTGGGCTGATCTGAGGTCTTATGGGGCACAGTGGGCTAATCTGAGGTTGATGGGGGCACAGTGGGCTGATCTGAGGTCTGATGGGGGCACAGTGGGCTGGTGTTAGGTCTGATGGGGGCACAGTGGGCTGATGTTAGGTCTGATGGGGGCACAGTGGGCTGATCTGAGGTCTGATGGGGGCACAGTGGGCTGATCTGAGGTCTGATGGGGGCACGGTGGGCTGATCTGAGATCTGATGGGGGAACGGTGGGCTGATCTGAGGTCTGATGGGGGCACAGTGGGCTGATCTGAGGTCTGATGGGGGCACGGTGGGCTGATCTGAGGTCTGATGGAGGCACGGTGGGCTGATCTGAGGTTGATGGGGGCACAGTGGGCTGATGTTAGGTCTGATGGGGGCACAATGGGCTGATGTTAGGTCTGATAGGGGCACAGTGGGCTGATCTGAGGTCTGATGGGGGCACAGTGGGCTGATCTGAGGTCTGATGGGGGCACGGTGGGCTGATGTGAGGTCTGATGGGGGCACGGTGGGCTGATCTGAGGTTGATGGGGGCACAGTGGGCTGATCGTAGGTCTGATGGGGGCACAGTGGGCTAATCTGAGGTTGATGGGGGCACAGTGGGCTGATGTGAGGTCTGATGGGGGCACAGTGGGCTGATGTTAGGTCTGATGGGGGCACAGTGGGCTAATCTGAGGTCTGATGGGGGCACAGTGGGCTAATCTGAGGTCTGATGGGGGCACGGTGGGCTGATCTGAGGTCTGATGGGGGCACAGTGGTCTGATCTGAGGTCTGATGGGGGCACAGTGGGCTAATCTGAGGTCTGATGGGGCACGGTGGGCTGATGTGAGGTCTGATGGGGGTACAGTGGGCTAATCTGAGGTCTGATGGGGGCACGGTGGGCTGATGTGAGGTCTGATGGGGGCACGGTGGGCTGATCTGAGATCTGATGGGGGCACGGTGGGCTGATGTGAGGTCTGATGGGGGCACAGTGGGCTGATCTTAGGTCTGATGGGGGCACAGTGGGCTGATCTGAGGTCTTATGGGGCACAGTGGGCTAATCTGAGGTTGATGGGGGCACAGTGGGCTGATCTGAGGTCTGATGGGGGCACAGTGGGCTGGTGTTAGGTCTGATGGGGGCACAGTGGGCTGATGTTAGGTCTGATGGGGGCACAGTGGGCTGATCTGAGGTCTGATGGGGGCACAGTGGGCTGATCTGAGGTCTGATGGGGGCACGGTGGGCTGATCTGAGATCTCATGGGGGCACGGTGGGCTGATCTGAGGTCTGATGGGGGCACAGTGGGCTGATCTGAGGTCTGATGGGGGCACGGTGGGCTGATCTGAGGTCTGATGGGGGCACGGTGGGCTGATCTGTGGTTGATGGGGGCACAGTGGGCTGATGTTAGGTCTGATGGGGGCACAATGGGCTGATGTTAGGTCTGATGGGGGCACAGTGGGCTGATCTGAGGTCTGATGGGGGCACAGTGGGCTGATCTGAGGTCTGATGCAGGGGCAGGGGTACAAGCAAGGTCCGTGGGGGGAGGGGTGCACAGATAAGGGCCAGGGTGGAGCACACAGGGGACAAGGGGGAAGCAGAGACGAGGGCCAGAGAAGCGCAAAGGCCTGGGGAGGGAGTGGGGCACAGATAAGGGCCCAGGGGCGCAGACCAAGGGTGGGGGGATACACAAACAAGGGCCAGGACCCAGGGGCGCAGACAGGGGCCAGGGAGGCACAGACAGTGGCCTGGGGGGGCCACAGGCCAGGGTCGCACAGACAAAGCCCAAAAGGGTGCAGATAAGGGCCAGGGGCTGCACTGAAAGGGCCAGGATGGCACACACAGGGGCTAAGGGGGCACAGACAAGGGCCAGGGAGGCACAGAAAAAGAGGGCACAGATAATGGCCAGGGGGGGCGCAGACAAGGGCCAGGGTGGCGAGCACAGGAACCAAGGGGGCAGAGACATGGGGCAGGGAGGCACAGACAAAGGCCAGGGGGGAAGGGGGACACAGATGAGGGCTGGGGCGCAGACAGGGGCCAGGGAGGTGTAGGTCAAGGAATGGGGGGGCCCAAATAGGGCCAGTGCAGCGTGTCAGTGAAGTTTTATGATTATTTAATACAGTTTTTCAGGCCAGGCCGGTCCTCTTCATATACAGTGCTGTCACACTAGTTAGATGCTCCACCATCAGGCCGAGAGGGGTGCAGATAAGGGCCAGGGCCTGCTGCACTGACAGGGTAGCACACATAAAGGTCAGGGGCTGCGCTGACAAGGGGGGCACAGGCAGTGGGCACAGAGTCACATTAATACCTGAGAAGTCCAGTCACTGTGCGCTGCTGTGCAGCTGCCCTGCTGTTCCTCTTCCTTGGTGCGCTCTGCTTCTCAAACTGCCACTCCAGTCCCTCGTCCTGTGGTGAGGAGGAACTTGGTGGGCGGGCCTATCGGGAACAGCGCACTGCCGGCTTATACTGGCATGTCTCTTACGTCTTTCACTGTAAGTCGATTCCTGGGTGGGTGGGCAGGTTGCTAGCAGCAGGGATGGCATTATGGTTTGCTGATGTAACAGGCCGGGCGCGGGCCCCCTATATCACAGCACTGTATATGAAGGGGCCCGGCCTGGCCTTAAAAACTGTATTAAATAATTATAAAACTTCACTGACATGCTGTCGGGCGCCGGGCCCCTTGTCAGCCCGGGCCCCGAAGCAGCCGCTTCCCCTGCTTCCCCTCTAGTTACGCCACTGGCTGCTCCCCCCAACACTGGATGTTTTCATCTGTGCATGGTGAGAAGCAGCAGCAGAGGTGCGAGGACCAGGAGCGGTGCAGGTAGCAGGGAGTGGAGCATGTATATTCCATGTGGGGGGCCCGGCATATGAGGAGACATTTTATACTCTAGGATATCCCCTTTAATGGATCATAAAGTATTCAGCTTCCGAGACCCATGTGCAGACAACTGATTTTGGCGAAATTTACCATCGATTGATCATTTTTCCTGCAGTTGCCTCGTTGTAGTGTTACATGAAGATCATGAAGGTGAATGGCTGAACAGCCTGATACTGCCAGGGTGACAGACACAACTGGTCAGCTCACCACTCTGGATCTCAGGGGTGATCTCAGGCTGGGGGGCCCTCTCTACAACATCCATATTCCCTAATCTGGCATATGAACAGGAGTAAGCTTAATAGATAAATTATTTGAATGCATTGTTCTGCCTGTATAGGTGCAAAGTAAGCAAAGAAGCCATCCGCAGTCCTTGAAGATTAAGATCAGCATCATTTATCTACTAATCCTGCACACTATAGAAAATGAGTTTCCCTATACATACTATACAGTTTATTTGTAGCATATGCATTTATATTAGCACTGGTAGCTATTTTTGTATTGAAAAATAATTTCCTTTCTTTGCATTCAGAACACTCATGTTCCGCCAGCTAAAATTATGACAGGCAATTACTTTACTAAAATCTTTTATATTTGCTTTAATAATTATATGTTTTCTGCCTCTATTTACTGTGTGCTTCAGTGTGTGGTGAGGAATAGAAGGGGAAATTTAAAGGGGTATTCTCATCTGAGAAAATAGGGGCATATTGCTAGGATATGTCCCCATTGTCTGATAGGTGTGAGTGCCACCGCTGGGAAGTGCACCTATATCAAGAATGGAGCAGGCAAAGTGGCGACTAGAGGACTCTGGTCCAGCCACCACCAAGCGTTGTCCCCATAGAAGTGAAA
The DNA here is from genome assembly GCA_900303285.1 of Rhinella marina. Lineage (NCBI taxonomy): Eukaryota > Metazoa > Chordata > Amphibia > Anura > Bufonidae > Rhinella > Rhinella marina. The sequence goes on from ONZH01021119.1 coordinate 224,495, forward strand.
GGGAGTGCACCGCCCATGCAACGCCACTGCTCCCATTCACTTCTATGAGTCCAACGTAAATAGCCGTTTCAGTGCTTGGCTATTCTCGGTGGCCCCATAGAAAATAATGGAGAGTGGCTGCGCATGTGCAGTGCGCCCTCCACCACTGTCAGGGCTCCGTTTAGGAGATAGGTGCAGGTCTCAGCAGTGGGACCTGAACCTATCAGACAATGGGGACATATCCTAGTGACATGCCCCCATTGTCTTACATAAGAAAAACCCTTAAAAAAGTTATGCCATATTTCTGTGTGTAAGATGTATTCCAAATCTATTTTGGGGCAAGGAAAAACATGAATGGGTTTTAGGATCCTATAGAAACCACACTTTACCTTATAATGGGTGTTGTAAATAGAGACTAACATGACCTTTGAGAAGACGTGATCTTCTATCGATAGGATAGGGGATAAGTGTCTGATGGTCAGGGTTCCAATCCCTGGGCCTCCCACTGATCATGAAAATGAAGGCCTGTGTCCCTCCATAGCCGGGAACCTGTACTTGGACCCTCTCCAATCAGACACTTATCCACTATCCTGTGGATATGGTATAAGTTCTCAAAATGAGACAACTGCTATATGTGTAATGATTTGGCATCTCATATAACCAATTACAGTGGTTGTTAGTAAAAACCGCTCTGCCTATGGTACTGACATTGACTATAGACTAAAATACAATATGTAATATAATATGTGATTTTAAAAAAAAGTGATTACTTAGAGTGGTGAAAAGGACAAAGTAGCATTACTCTACTACTATGTCCGAGCGCCACTGCCTCTACAAACAGCTTATTGGCAGAGATGCCAAGAGTTGAGCCTCCACCAGTCTAATATAAATGGGCCTTTCCTAAGAATATGCCAACAATACTGTGAACCTGGAAAAACCCTTTTAAGTAAAATGGTGAAAATGCTTTACGTGCAGAAATATTTGTCACTTACTGATGTACTGTAGCCGATGTCACATGCAGTCACATGACCATGCTCCTGGAGTTTTTCTCCTGCTAGCATGACATCCCGCACCCCTCTTTCATCTCCTTGATGTACAGGACATACAGGACATACTTTGTCCTTGTCCTTTTGAGGCATCCTGCTAGACTTCATTGTGCAGTATAGCAACAAAGACTGGTACCAGAGTGTTGTGTGTGAAGACAGTAATTACAACACCATCTAAAGGCTGTATTACACTGGCCGACATTTCGGACGATAATTTCTAACGAGCATTCACATGAACGTTTATTAGCGATCATCTTGCGATCATCTACTGTTGGCAATTGCTCAATGAAAGAGAAATCAGGCAATTCTGATTTGTTAGCATTCTTAAAGATCTGCCCTTGCCGACAGCAGATCATGCTTAAAGACCATTTGGACAATTAAAATTTTTAAGCATGCTAAAAAATCAGCGCTTGTCGCCAGCAGATCGTGCTATCTAATAGCGATCTTCCGCTGGCAAGCCACTAGTTAGTATGAAGATGAGCGAAGGCATAGTGATCACTCCCCCTCATGCTGAGGAGGAAATCACTGCATGTAATAGCAGCGGTCTCCTCCGGTAGCTAGCAAGCGATTGTCGGGAGCGAACACTTCCCTCCCGACAATTGCTTGCTGATCTGCCTGTCTAATACAGGCTTTACACTTTCTAATACAGAGGCATATGGGCAGTTACAAATACCAACAAGGATGAGATAAGTGAGCTGTGCCAGAATTCTTGCTTAGTTTGTGCCACAAATTGGATGCATGTCTTTCATTCTCAATTATTTTGTGTTTTAGACATGATTGGTGGCTCACTTGATAAGAGTGCATGGCATAGTCGGAAAGGGAATGTGGCGTAAAGTTAGACAAAAGTGTCTGAAGACGTCCTGGTGTACATTCACTGCCTAAATATTAGATAGAATCAGTAAATATGCCCCAGTGTTCATGAGCGTAACCCTTCACATTGGTAATCATGGCCACTGCAAGCACTAGCAGCATCAAAACAAAGGCGCAGCACAGAAATGGGCAAGATCATGAAAATTAGGGTAGATTTAGTTAGAACTAATTAGTAGAAAATTGTGTTAAAAATCCTCCTGCATTGGGTCTTTAGAATTATTATAAATACATGTTTTGAGCTTTAAAGAAAGGCAAAATTGATAGATAGTGTTAAAAGCTATGACCACCTTCAAGGGCAATGTGCTTCTTGTTTTATAACCTCTGATACATTTGGTAAGAATTTATCTGTAATGATTGCTTATGAGCTGTCAGAAGCAGTGGCATGCCTTGGGTGTTTCGTACCCGGGTCGGGTCTTTTCTCTGCCCCCCCCCAATACGTTAGAAAAAAACCCTCACAGTAGTATTGCCCTCATTGTACAACCTTCACAGTAATTTTGTACAGATGTCTTCCCCCCTCACAATTGTAATGGCCTCTTTGTGCCCCCTTCGCAGTAATAATGCCCACTGTGTCCCCTTCACAGTACTAATGCCCACTGTGCCCCCTTCACAGTAATAATGCCCACAGTGCCCCCTTCACAGTAATAATGCCATCTGTGCCCCCTTAGTTGTAGTAATGCCCTCTGGATCTGTGCCCCATCCATAGTACAAAATGCCCACTGTGCCCCCTTCTTTGTAGTAATGCCCTCTGTGCATCCTCCATTGTAGTAATACCCTCTTTCTCTGTGCCCCCTCCATAGTACAAAATGCCCACTGTGCCCCCTTCGCATAAGTAATGCCCTTTGTGCCCCCTCTGTATTTAAAAACAAAAAAAACACAGCACCTACTCACCTTGTCCCATTTCTGAAGTCCTCTCTTCCCTGGAGACACAGATCGCTCTGCAGCAATGTGTGGGTGGAGAATATGCAAATTTCCGGGCTGCAGGCTCTGCCCACACATTCCGGCAGCGCGATCTCTGCCTGCAAGCTGAATGGTGGAGCAGGGAGAAGTCTCTCTGCTTCACCATTCAGAGCGCCGGCCTGAGGGAGAGGAGGAGCGCAGGGAGGTGAGTGATAGGACCCAGCTCTCTGCTCTCCAGCAATGAACGCTTCCATCTGTATAGATTCTCTGTAAGACAGAAAGCAAGATAGTCTGTAGATACAGTGAAAGTGAAGGCTATAGAACATATAATACTGTTGAAAATGTTTAATAAAGACCAAATTAAAAATAAATATTTTTAGGCCAAAATAAATAAAAATTGACTTTAAGGTCCCGTTCATTCCCAATAATTGCCTGATTATATTAATTTACATGCAGTAGTTATCTCCTGTGTAGTTGTTTGCTGAGAGTGTTCCTATAATTGAGGGAGATATGGTTTCATCTCCTCACTACAACCTGTTGTGTTGAGGAGACACGGTGCCTTAAAACCTTTGACTCTAAACACAAAAGTGTCCAGACGAAACTAATTGTATCCACGCATTCTAAAGCTACTAAGTTATTTTTCCTGAAGCTAGCCTGTATTATACTTCCGTGGTATGTTATCTTCCAACATTCTTTGATGACTTAGAGTCTGCATAAAACCCTGAAGATTTGCATTCTGGAAAATGCAATCTGTACATCAAGCACTGTCCACTAATACAAACAACTCCTTTTTTATAAGGAATTCATACCTACTGTATCTGTAAACTGTAAAATGAGGTTCATAAATGAAGATCTTTAAAGTATTAGGTCTCGTGCACACATCAAAGATTTTTGCATATACAAGGCCCACTGGCAAGAGCACTTCTTGTACACCATGGAGAATTATAATGGTAACGTTCTTCATAAAAAAATCTTTACAATCTAATGCCAAAATAGATTCTCAGTTCAACATGACTGTATTTTTCTAAGAAAAGTCACACTTTTTTTTTTAACCCGCCCTAGAGTAAATCATTTTGAATGGGTGAAGGACTTTTTAGTTAAGTATTGTGTGCATACATATCTAGGGTGGTTTAAACTGTTATATTAAAGTGCTAAATCAAAACATACAATTTTCTATTCTGAAAAATAGTGACTCAGAGGGCATTAAACATCATGTGGTCAAAGATCTAGCAGCAAATTGTGATTGCATTGTGAGAGTACAGTGTTTGATTACTTGTAGATGTCTAAATTATTCATTTTCTTCAAAGCTACCCAAAGTCACCCAAAATTAATCAATTGACAATTTGTATTAAGTTTTTTTCAACTTGATCTTCTTGTTCATTGGATCCATCATCAAGGTCCATTGTATGAATTGTAAACTGTTAAAGGGAATCTGTCATCAGAAAATGAATTCATGTTTAGATCAACTTTTTATGTTAAACATTTTTTTAAAGAATATTAACTGATATTTTTAATTTTACATATAAATATCTATCTTTGAAAAACATCTTAAAACCCTACAGTTTTAACATTGCCCCTAAGCCTAATAAAAGGCAGAGAATTGCAGGTATGTTCACTTTTAATTAGGGTTATCATCACAGGCAAGATTATGAGAAAGTGGATGTATAAATGACCTGTGCGCAGGTCGGAGTATGTTTAGAAAACTCCCCCATAGAAATCAAAGCGTCACCTCAAATCTATTATTTCTATGGTCCATAAATGCTGTTAAAGGGGTTGTCAGACGACCAAGTTAAAATCAACCAAGGCCTGGAATGTTTTTGACATAAAAAATATGCTCATCTGTTCACTGGTGCTGTGTTCCAGCACTGAGGGTCACATCCCCACTGTTTCCAGTCTGCTGTGGACAAGAATTGTGACATCCTGTCAAGAATTGTGACATCCTGTCTGTCGTCACATGTACCGCAGCAGCCATTCATGGCCTCAGAGGTCATGTACCATTTGGAGATGTCTGTTTTACTTCTGAGGGTCCCGACTTTGCTGTTTCCAGTTTCCTGTGGACTGAATGTTTGATGTTCATCGTTATGTGCACCGCTGCAGCCATTCCCTGGCCTCAGCGGTGCACATGACTATGGATATCATATATCCAGCCCACAGGAGACCAGAAGCAGCAGAGTCAGGAACCTCAGAGCTGGAATGGAGTGCTGGTAAACAGGTTTATGAGTTAAATATATTCCAGTTCTTAGTTCATTTTATCTCAGGGGTCGGACAACCTCTTTGACAGCAGCTCAGGCAAAATTGCTGCCCCTATAATAATGTACACAACATTAAAAATAATCTGCAATCAGAAAATAAAAATATTTGAGCAAAAAGAACTATAAATATATATATAAGGACAAAAGCGAGGCAGCACTCCAGTAAAGTGAAAAAGTAGTGGACTCTTTATTCCCAGGCTGCCTCGCTTTTGTCCTTTATATCCAGGGGGCATATTTTCCTAAGCCTGGAGGGATTGCACCCGCTTGCTTGATTGACTTGTGCTGCTGCTGTTTTTTGTATTTATATATATACACACACAGTACAGACTTTGACTATGAAAATTGTAGATTCACACTGAAGGCATCAAAACTATGAATTAACACGTGGAATTATATACTTAACAAAAAAGTGTAAAACAACTGAAAATATGTCTTATATTCTAGGTTCTTCAAAGTAGCCACCTTTTGCTTTGATTACTGCTTTGCACACTCTTGGCATTCTCTTCATGAGCTTCAAAAGGTAGTCAGCTGAAATGGTATTCCAACAGTCTTGAAGGAGTTCCCAGAGATGCTTAGCACTTGTTGGCCCTTTTGCCTTCACTCTGCAGTCCAGCTCACTCCAAACCATCTCGATTGGGTTCAGGTCTGGTGACTGTGGAGGCCAGGTCATCTGGCGTAGCACCCCATCACTCTCCTTCTTGGTCAAATAGCCCTTACACAGCCTGGAGGTGTGTTTGGGGTCATTGTCCTGTTGATAAATAAATGATGGTCCAACTAAACGCAAACCGGATGGAATAGCATGCCGCTGCAAGATGCTGTGGTAGCCATGCAAGTTCAGTATGCCTTCAATTTTGAATAAATCCCCAACAGTGTCACCAGCAAAGCACCCCCACACCATCACACCTGCCTCTCCATGCTTCACGGTGGGAACCAGGCATGTAGAGTCCATCCGTTCACCTTCTCTGCGTCGCACAAAGACACCGTGGTTGGAACCAAAGATCTCAAATTTGGACTCATCAGACCAAAGCACAGATTTCCACTGGCTTAATGTCCATTTCTTCTTTAGCCCAAACAAGTCTCTTCTGCTTGTTGCCTGTCCTTAGCAGTGGTTTCCTAGCAGCTATTTTACCATGAAGGCCTGCTGCACACAGTCTCCTCTTAACAGTTGTTGTAGAGATGTGTCTGCTGCTAGAACTCTGTGTGGCATTGACCTGGTCTCTAATCTGAGCTGCTGTTAACCTGCGATTTCTGAGGCTGGTGACTCGGATGAACTTATCCTCCGCAGCAGAGGTGACTCTTGGTCTTCCTTTCCTGGGGCGGTTCTCATGTTAGCCAGTTTCTTTGTAGCGCTTGATGGTTTTTGCAACTGCACTTGGGGACACTTTCAAAGTTTTCCCAATTTTTGGACTGACTGACCTTCATTTCTTAAAGTAATGATGGCCACTCGTTTTTCTTTACTTAGCTGCTTTTTTCTTGCCATAATACAAATTCTAACAGTCTATTCAGTAGGACTATCAGCTGTGTATCCACCTGACTTCTGCCCAACACAACTCATGGTCCCAACCCCATTTATAAGGCAAGAAATCCCACTTATTAAACCTGACAGGGCACACCTGTGAAGTGAAAACCATTTCAGGTGACTACCTCTTGAAGCTCATCAAGAGAATGCCAAGAGTGTGCAAAGCAGTAATCAAAGCAAAAGGTGGCTACTTTGAAGAACCTAGAATATAAGACATATTTTCAGTTGTTTCACACTTTTTTGTTAAGTATTTAATTCCACATGTGTTAATTCATAGTTTTGATGCCTTCAGTGTGAATCTACAATTTTCATAGTCATGAAAATACAGAAAACTCTTTGAAGGTGTGTCCAAACTTTTGGTCTGTACTGTGTATATATATATATATATATACACACACACACACACATACACACACACACAGAGGCGAAACATTCCATCTAAGTACTATTATCCTTTAGTAGTAAGTATAGTCTGATGACACAAAAATACCCAGACATAAAATAAGCACCTTTTATGTTTGAATGTTTGCGCCTCAAGGGTTTTTATTAATGACTTCATATTAATGAATCAAGGAGTATTGGTCCCACAAGACCTTTATCAAGCCTCGATAAAGGTCCTATAAGAATAAAACTTGGCACAATGTGAAAGAGATTAAATAAAATGGTTACATCACAACCTTATAAGCTCAGAGCTCAGTAGGTTAATAGATTTGGTGAAAGAGGCCAAATCAAGAACTAATGAGGAACTAAGGAGGAAACACATACGTAGACTTAGTAAGCTTAGACTCAGTAAGCATTTAATTAAAGTAATACAGTAATGGGCTAAGAGTTGTTTGGGCTGAAGACCATTTAGGGCGATGGGCCCTTTATCAGTGACTAGGGTCTTGAAGCACTTGGTTGACAAGTAGCACTGATCATTAGCATTTTAGCACTAAAATCTTGTGAATGCTCATAGGGTTGTAGGCTCCTTCTGAGCATTGGCCCACAGACACTGACCAAATGCATGACTGGTCAGTGCACCCTTTATTGATAGACTGATTATTATAATTATTATATATTATAATTGCTCTCTACGCATTTTTACCATCTGAAAGAGGCTGGTTCATGGCTCTTGACACATCCCATCTACCAGTCTTTAGCTCATGTCAGCAGCATTACATCTTAATGTACTAAAGTAAAGCTAATCCAATTGTTTGCAGATATGGTAAATGTCTTGCAAATTAACTAAATAGGAGCCAGATTATATTTATACTGTACTCCCACGTGTACATTACAGTATCGTATCTGTAAGTCGGAGGCTAATGCCAAAGTGTTTGTCAAAGTGTTTGCAGGATTCATCTTCTGTCATCCTAGTGAGCAGATGAAACTATTTCAGGATCTGAGTAGATGGATGCAAAGGTTAGCTACAGTCATCTCAAAGCTGCTAATCCAGCATCCCTCGCCACCATTAGGGTGAATATGTAAAAAAAAATCAACAGGCTTGATAATAATTGAGGTAATTGAGGATGTGAAAAAGATCTTTTCACATCAATTTGTTTAATCTGGTGGTTATATCTAATCTTTAGTCTGTTTATGAGGAAAATGATCTATCAGTGATACATGGATACAGTAAATTAACACCTAAAATCCAAACATCCAGCATCCAGATGGCTACCTTAGGGTAGTGATGGCTAACCTCCGGCACTCCAGTTGTGGTGAAACTACAATTCCCAGCATGCTGCATTCATTTCTGTGGAGTTCTGAAAACAGCCAAGCAAGCGTACATCTTGGGAGTTGTAGTTTTACCACAGCTGGAGTGCTGGAGGTTAGCAATCACAGCCATAGAGCATCGTAGTTCCTGAGGTTTTGAAACTCACATAATCCATAGAAAATTCAACAGGACACTTCCAGATATTGCTTTACTTATTTATTATGTTTTTTCTTTAAAATGGCCATTATAGCATAAAATCTTCATAGGAAAAAGTCTAAATTAATTAATTTTACTCACATATATAGTGCTGACATATTCCGCAGCACTTTACAGATGTTATCATCACTTTCAGTTCCCAGTGGAGCTCACAATCTACAGTAAGTTCCCTATCAGTATGTCTTTTGACATACATGAAGGAAACACGCAAACTTGGGGGAGAATATAAAAACTCCATGCAGATGTTGTCCTTGGTCAGATTTGAACCTAGGACTCCACCACTGCAAGTTGTCAGTGCTAACCATTGAGCATGGTGGCAAAAGTGCAAAACAAGCTTAAATTTTCAAGACAAGTAATTTACAGGGAGACACAGTGGAGATAAATCAAAAGTGATCACAAGGGGTTCTGCAGCTTTTTCTATCCAGATGATTGGTGGTGGACCAACACCCGGGACCCCTGCCGATCAGATGTTTGAGAAGGCAGCGGCTAAGCCTTTTTGATTTGAACGGGGCCTAACCACGCCCAGGCCAGTGATACTAGTCGTGACATCATCGGGCCTACAGGAAACTAGAGGGCTTAGGCTCTACTGCGAACTCCGCTGTCTTCTCAAACAGCTGATCAGCGGGGTTCCCAGGTGCTGATGATCTAACCAGAGGATAGGTCATCAGTAAGAAAAAGCTGCAGAACCCGTTTAAGTTTTAGCTATTTTTATACCTGAACCACCAGAAAAAATAATGGACAGCCTCTTTAAGGAACTAATCAACCAAACTGTAATCACAAGATATTCTTCTACACTTCCATCTTCTCAGGAGATATTTGTCTTGTTTATGTTGTATGTGGAATAATCTTGTTCTCTCTTGAGTAAAGGTAGTTTCAGGATTGTCTTCTTTTATAAGATACACGGACATCATTATGTCAGTAGAACATTTACTATAGTCTAGAATTCTAGAAGCCATAATCCTTGTAGACATAAGGTAACTTTCACATACTTTCAATTTTGTGAACTTCATGTAATTTCAACTAACCTGACTAAATAACTAAGTAAAGACTGGGTTTTACAAGACATTTCATTCAAACAGAAATGATGGTGAAACTTGAAGTAAATTATGATTTGTGCTGGTGCCTACACAACCCCACCATCTCAGAAGATAGCTGCTGGAATCCCTGGGTGGCCATATATTTTTCTGCAGCATCCATGGCATGGGAAATGTGTCATTACAAGGCATCCATTAAATGAATGAGCAACCATTTAATAAGTGATCATGCCAAGTCTGACAGAGCTGATGCTCTTTTAACCTATGCGAGTCTAAGTAGTGCCCCCATCTATGAAATCTATGTCCTAATAGGCTATATGAACAGTGGTTGTCTAGTTGGGGCAAGCTTTTAGGTTGATTTTCTTTTCAACAGCAGCATATTTAAAGGGGTTATCTCGTGATTCATGTAAACAATGAAAATAATACATCATATAGTATATGACAATCTCACAATCTATGAAAGCTAGAACCATCACTGTACCTTACATGGATCCAGAGATCTCCCAGTTCATTGCTCCAATTGTCCTGCTAGATTTGTCCTTTCTGCTGCAGCTCAAGGGGTATGCCATTTCTGCTGCAGCTCAGGGGACATGCCATTTCTGCTGCAGCTCAGGGGGCATGCCATTTCTGCTGCAGCTCCCTCCCTACCACATCTCAGGGAGCAGTCAATTACCATGGCTATACATTCAATTATTATGGTCTCATGCCCCATAGAAAACATCATCAAGTTTGTAGCTAAGTGTATTTTCTGATGAAGGCTATCCCGGGTTGTACTGTTTTATATGTATGCAGCTTCATGCGAGAACAGATGCCGCTGTCTATAAGGATGTCCTGCTTCCTCCTTACCCCCAATTCCAAAAGCAAGCCTTTAATCACACCACTTTAACCCTACTTTGTGTGTAAAATGTATTCCATGAGTTTATGGTTTTATAAGAAACATGTTATATTATTGTTCAGTATATGTAAATCTTCTGAATGATATCATATTAATATTAAGCATGTGCGTGCTCAGTAGATATAGGTATAGCTTTTATCTGCACCTGTAGATGTTTTTGATTAGAAATAAAGCTGAAACACCGTTATTATTCTAGCTGAATCTCTCAGAGAAAAAAGTAATGATAGTCCTTCTAGCAGATCCCGAAAAGGAAGCCACGGCTCCTCAGGCTAGCCTCTATGCTGAAATCTAGAACATAAACTGCACTTAATCATTCTGCAAGCTTCTTGGGCTAAGATGCATACATTTTTTTTAAAATTAGATATGCGTTTTAAAAGTACTAAGAAGATAATATATCAAGTTAATGTTCCCAAAGACTAGGACTTATTCAAAGTCAAATAACAATATTCTTAAAATTAGGTTGGAGTAACAATAAAATTTATGCATATCTTGTCCGACGAAAATGAGACTGTCTAGTTCAACCTATTTTACTGCAGCTTTGTCCAAAAACAGGCAAAAAATAACCATGAAGTAGAAGCCAATTTTTCTCATCATAGGGAAAAAAAAAATTTCCGACTCCAAATGTGCAATCAGACTAAATCCTTGGGTCAACGACTCCTCTCTAGTAACTGTAACCTGTAATATTATTACACTCCAAAAATACACCCAGGCCCCTTTTGAACTCTTTTAGTGAACTTACCATCACCACTTCCTCAGGCAGAGAGCTCTATAGTCTCACTGCTCTTACCGTAAAGAATCCTCTTCTATGTTGCTCTAAAAACATTTCTTCTAGATATTGTTTCTTGTTATAGTGATACTTCTGGGTATAAATAGTTCAGAGCAGGACGACTTAAAGGGACATTGCCATTAGAAAAAGACTCACCTAAATGTTTTCTTTATATTTAGGAAGGTGGGAGTATTGTTAAGGACGAGGTCACTGTCTATCTCAAGCTCAAGACTCCAACCTAATTTTAAGAATATTTGTAATAAAGAATAGTGTGGATGCTCATTTATTTGTCACCCAATGGGTACAATATCATTTTGTGAATTTCCCCTGAAACAACTGAACAATAACAGTTTATTCATCGGGTATTTCTTTAAAGGTTTTCTCTTACAATTTTTTAGTGATGATCTATACTCAGGATATTTCATCAATATCTGATCGGTGAGAGTCCAACACCCAGGACCCCCACTGATCAGCTGTTTGAGAAGGCAGCTGCACTCGCTTGCTGTGGCCTTCTTGCAGCTTATCCTAGGCCATGTGGCATCATCAGTCACGTGGCCTAGGTGCAACTCAGCCCCTCAGCCCCATTGAAGTGATTTGGGCTGAGATGTGATAAGCACAGCCGCTGTACAACGTATGGTACTGTGCTTGGTGAGCAGAGAGAAGGCGCTACTGCGACTACCAGTTCCTTTTCAAACAGCTGATCGGTGTGGGTCCCAAGTATCATATCCTCACCGATCAGATACTGAGTCATAACTATAAAAGTCTCAGAAAAACTGTTTAATCAGCAGTTTCCATGACAGACAGAGCATTTGATGCCATTAACTTCTTCAATACAAGAAGGCTCATTCATTCTGAGCTTCATATAATCACAAGAGACCAGATGAAAACAGAAAGATCAAAGACAACAGAAATGTTCATTCAAATACATAACTTCATTAATAAACAGCCAAGGGATTTATTTTCTGTTGTCTGCCAGAGTTTTATTGTAATAATTTTTAATCTGGAGTGTGATCACATAGGGGAACATTTAGATATCTGTCTATATTACCTTATAACTGGTTAAAGGACATCTGTCAGCAGATTTGTTCCTATGACACTGGCTGACCTATTACATGTGCACTTGGCAGCTGAAGGCATCTGTGTTGTTCCCATGTTCTTATGTGACCGCATTTCTGAGAAAAATAACCTTTTAATATATGCAAATGAGCCTCTAGGAGCAACGGGGGCGTTGCCATTACACCTAGAGGCTTTGCTCTCTCTGCAACTGCCACATTCTCTAGGACCAATACAGATGTCTTCAGCTGTCAAACAAACATGCAGCAGGTCAGCCAATGCTGCTGCCTCTATTCATCTTAGTCCCCTCTGGGATTGATCCCCTCTTTAAGGGAATGAACAATCCCTACTACGATCGTTCCTCCCCCTACAGATTCTTTGTGTATTGGCAGCACATCCCTGTTTACACAGGGCGATGTGCTTCCAAAAAACAATGATTTTAGGCTCCAGATCAGAGGCGTAGCTAGAGATTCAGCACAGGGGAAGTGAAACATACTTGAGTGGGCCCCCCACTTAGTGGCTTTCCAAACGCACGTTTCCAACTAAACAGGCACATACTACTAGTTGTGGTTATAATATTGTATTAGAAAGATGACTGTATAAACTCCTAGATCATCTATGCTGTTAAGTACAGTACAATAGACGTTCTACATACCCTAGTCTAAATACTCTACCACATAATGCAGTAAAATATAGGAGTAATAGGAGTAAAAAACAAGGGGACTCCTATGTTAATGGAAACCTGTCCCCAGTTTTTACATCAATAAACTAACAGTCCCCTGCTCCCATCAGACCTCAGATCAGCTTAATGTGCCCCCATCAGACCTCAGATCAGCGTATTGTGCCCCCATCAGACCCCAGATCAGCAGCATGTGCCCCCATCAGACCTCAGATCATCAGAATGTGCCCCCATCAGACCTCAGATCATCAGAATGTGCCCCCATCAGGCCTCAGATCAGCTTAATGTGCCCCCATCAGACCTCAGATCAGCTTAATGTGCCCCCATCAGACCTCAGATCAGCGTATTGTGCCGCCATCAGACCTCAGATCAGCGTATTGTGCCGCCATCAGACCTCAGATCAGCGTATTGTGCCGCCATCAGACCTCAGATCAGCCTACTGTGCCCCCATCAGATCAACAGAATGTGTCCCCATCAGACCTCAGATTAGCAGAATGTGCCCCCTTCAGACCTCAGATCAGCTTAATGTGCCCCCATCAGACCTCAGATCAGCGTATTGTGCCCCCATCAGACCTCAGATCAGCAGAATGTGCCTCCATCAGACCTCAGATCAGCAGAATGTGCCCCCATCAGACCTCAGATCATAAGAATGTGCCCCTATCAGACCTCAGATCAGCAGAATGTGCCCTATCAGACCTCAGATCATCAGAATGTGCCCCCATCACACCTCAGATCAGCAGAATGTGCCCCCATCAGACCTCAGATCAGCGTATTGTGCCCCCATCAGACCTCAGATCAGCAGAATGTGCCTCCATCAGACCTCAGATCAGCAGAATGTGCCCCCATCAGACCTCAGATCATAAGAATGTGCCCCTATCAGACCTCAGATCAGCAGAATGTGCCCTATCAGACCTCAGATCATCAGAATGTGCCCCCATCAGACCTCAGATCAGCAGAATGTGCCCCCATCAGACCTCAGATCAGCGTATTGTGCCCCCATCAGACTTTTTGCCCCTTTACAGTTGTCTGCATCTCCGATTCTTGAAGACTTCCTGTCTCCTCACAGGTAGAATGATGATGTCACTTCCTTATCAACCCATTTTACGGCATCCTGAATTTGTCCTTTATTTACACTTGCCGTAAGGATCTCATTGTTCACAAATCCATATTTCTCACAATGTGACAACTATAAATTGTCATAAAACGTGCTATAAGGCTTTAAAAGACAAATGAGTGGAATATTCTTGAGGGTGGCACCTCTACAAACACCTCTATTTCTTCCTCAGTACATTGCTTTTACAATAAATCATTATTATAAGCATGTTGACAGTGCTGTGGTACAACAGACCGTATCTGCTCCCCAGGCCAAGCATTGGCAGAGATTCTATGACTGGGCGTACGGTTATAACATCATGTGATATGAATAATTCAGCTGTAGGTCATTGACATCAGCTCACTCTGATTCATTTTTTGCTGGCATGGACATCCTCAAACAGAACATGGCTCTTTATATAATAACTTCCAACTAACAAGTTTCTCAGTGCTCTACTTATTACGTGTTTCTTGATGTGTTAGAGCAGTTTTTGGGTTTAGGTAAAGAGAAGTATCTGCTGAACTTTGTCAATGCGTCGTCAGTGTGATATAGAAATAGTATCCACAAATAATTCAGTGACCAGTTAAAAGAAAGCCACAAAGGGTTAACCCAGTGGACACTGACAGTGTGGGAGGATGTGCACAGATGGATTTAATGTCTGGGCTACGCAGAGTGAGGGAAGCCTTGTCTGTCAGTGTGTTTGCAGCAAACAAGCCTGGCTGTAATACTGGGGCTTTTTTTTTTACTATGAGCTTCTTATCTATGCCCGTTGTATGGATGCCGCATACACCTCCCCCCCCTCAACTTTAGTTACTTCACAAATACTTAAAGGGTTAGCCTCATTTCAGCAAACAGCATTTATCATGTAGAGAAAGTTAATACAAGGCACTTACTAATGTGATTGTCCATATTGCTTCCTTTCCTGGCTTGATTCAATTTTCCATCACGTTATACACTGCTCGTTTCATGGTTACAACCAGCCTGCAATCCAGCAGAGGTAATTGTTCTTGCACACTATAGGAAAAAACCCCGGCCTATGCGCACTCCCGCTATCCTGGCCACCAGAGAGGCTGGCACTTTTCCTATAGTGTGCAAGCAGGACCACTGCTGCTGGATTGCAGGGTGGTCGTAACCATGGAAACAACCAGTGTATAATGTGATGGAAAACTGAATCAAGCTAGTAAAGGAAGCAATATGGACAATCACAATATATTAGTAAGTAGATTGTATTAACTTTATCTACATGATAAATGCCATATGCTGAAGTAAGACAACCCCATTGAGGCTCTGAGCTCACATGTTATTCTCATTCAAGTTGTTGTTTCTCTTTGATATCCTGGAATGAAAATTAAAAATACACAGGTTATGATGGTGCATGTTCGATCTGTCATATGTGTCAAGGAGAAAAACAAATGCTTTAAGAAGACTGTTAGCTTCATTACCTTGCTTTTATTGCACACTATATTTCAATATGGGGCAGACTAGCAGAGTACTTGAACTGCTGCAGTCCTTTACTTCCTCCCTGCTTATGTCAGCTGCAGGAGCAGATAGAGAAATATATAGAGCTAAAATAACTTGGATATCTTGCACAAATAGAAAATGCCTATTTACAGAGAATTTTTTGTAGTGGGAGCTTGCTCACTAATAAAGACCTGTGATTACAGCAGCCTTGGCTCTGATTCAAGCAGTGCGCAAGAGTCTGTTCACAGGGCATAATGGAGGAGGGAGGAGTAGCAAGTGAACTGTAAGCAAGCAGGCTTGTAGAAACAGTGACCAGTGACTGGGCTCCAGCACTAATCTGAAACATGCAGACAATGGTAACTTCATGTCAGTGAAAGAGAAAAGAGCAGCCCAAAAATGTTTCCCCTAATATACTGTATATGAGGATTTAAAAGCACAGTGAAGTTTACATTTCTCACTGGAGGTACACTTTGCTACCACTTTCGTGAAGACCACAATTACATTAATCTAATGGAACAATATCAAATATACATTTTTGAAATTATTACTTTTTATCAGGCAATATAAAACCAAAATTAGAAACTGAGCAAATAATGAAAGGGAGATAAAGGATTGTAAGGGCATCTGAATCCTACATATTCCCCAAAGCATGGGCGTGACACCTCTGTATGCATCAACTTTCTATGTCTAAAGGGATCCAATTTTTACTGACCTTGGCTTTTTTCTTGAAAGATAATAATTGCAGTGGATTTTTGCTGACACAGTAAATGAACTGGCGTTTTGCAACCCTACAGCATATGCATCATCCATGGACCTATCTTTCACTGACAACCTTGTAGCTCAAGTTCAGAATTGTATCCAGTTCCTTAGTGCTCCCATTAGTGCAATGAGTAAATGCCAAATGTGTGACGGCTTATAAGGAGCCTGGAAACCTACACAGGGTAGAATCCAGCATGAATGGATTACTATTTAGATGGCAAATATTTGTGGAATACTTATCAAGTATTACATAGTAGAGAAAATGTTAAAACATCCAGACAAATTTTATACACCCTTTAATCTTCTAGAATTTGGGTTTGGGTGTCCTTCACTGCTTTCAGTTTGTGATGACTAGCTTATAATGATCAGAAAACCATTTGAGAAATGGACATGGAGACGTTCTGGTGGTTTCTGTATTGGAGTAAGAAGTTAGATCAAACATCCTTGTTACCACTTAAGCAATGAAAGCGTCTTCTAAAGGGAACCTGTCACCATGAAAATGTAGTTCCATCTGCAGGTAGCACATTATAGAGCAGGAGGGGCTGAGCAGATTAGTATATAGCTTAGTATATAACTGTATAACTTGTATTTTAATCATCTAAAGCTGCCCTCATTCTGAGCTAAAGAGTCAAGTGGGTGGTCCTATAAGTGACAAAGTCCATGTGTTTTTCAGACCACAAAATGGGCATGGTTGTGTGCATGAGGCCTTGTACTAAAGCTTTTCCCACAAAAACTATTTATCAATCTGCTTCTCCCCAATTTATTTATTTTATGCACTTATATAGCATTGCTATATTCCACAGCGCTTCACAGACATTATCATCAAGCTAAGTTCCCTATCTGTATGTCTTTGGAGTGTGGGAGGAAACCGGAGAGCTCGGAATAAACCAGCGCTAAAATAGGAAGAACATACAAACTCCATGCAGATGGTGTCCTTGGTAGGATTCAAACCCAGGACCCCAGTGCTGCAGGCACCAGTGCTAACCACAGAGCCACCATGCTTCCCTATAGCCTGCAGGTCGGACTGTATTTTTATGGTGACAGGTTCCCTTTAAAGTGTACCCGTCAGGTTCTTTTACAGGTCTATTTTACTTGAATTACAAATAAAATAATAATTCTAGAGGATTTTTTCCTAGAAATGTACATTCCTATGCTATTCCTATAGGAGATGTACTGTATAAATAAATTGATAGGACCACTCACTAATGACAAGGCAATGGCAATGTCCAGTTGGCAGTTCATCTATACATTCCCCAACACAGAATTTTAAGAAGCTGATGGCTGAAACGAGCTGGAGTAGATTTTAGTCTGGCGTGTGGACTGCCGTAAGAAGCTTTTAATTTCTGACGAGGCTTGCGCCAACTTATAAATTAAATGCCTGCTCCAGCAGTGTATGGCCCATCAAGCCCGGCATGGCACACGCTGGTCTTCATAAATCAGGGCCAAAATCTTTACTGATTCATCTGTTTGCATGGAACTAAAGTATGATATTCTGAGGTAAGCATTTCCAGGGACTGTCTGAGACAACTGTGTCACACATGATGGTTTAGAGCCTGTGCCATCAGTAAGGCCTTATCTGTTTTGTGGTCCACAAGACTTGAATCCGCAAAATGCATATACCGGCCATGTGCGTTCTGCTCTTTCAGCGGGTCCCGTGTAGAAAAGCCTTTACTTGTTTGCAAAGTGGACGAGAATAGGACATGTTCTATCATTTGCGGCAGGATGCAGACATCACACAGATGATATCTATGAGATGCGGCCCCATAGAAATGTTTGGGTCAGTGTCTGAACCGCAAAAAAAAGTGCGGATCAGACATGGACTGATAATATGGTCATGTGTAGGATTTAGGGAATCGAATTTGAATTTGATCTGAATTTCAGGGAGAATTTGATTCGTTGCAAAGCAGAATTTCCTCATGCTTTGTGGTAACAAATCGATTCTACCTGAAATGGTGGTAAAAAAATCAAAAAACAAAATCATGCTTTCCTCACCCGCTTGAGCGTGAAAAGCTGGCTGCCGACATCTTAATTGAAAATCCCGTGTGAAATCCCATGTGCGGTGACATATGACGTGACACACCAGCAGACGTGATGACGGCTGCGCTAGATCGTGCATTAGATCTTCAATCAAGATGGTAGCCAGTCCTTTGCGATCAAATGGATGAGGGTGAGTGTAATTTTATAAATTTTTTTTTTACACTGTATTATTGCTTTCAGATGCTGTGATCATCTATGAATGTGGCATCTGAGGGGTACAATGAAGGTGGAGCTGCGCAATTGTCGCTCCCTGTCATTGCACCCACTACTTAAAAAGATTTTTTTTGTAAAATTTGGAAAAGCAGCCAAATCAAATTTTCCAATACTTCACTTATCTCTAGTCGTGTGCATGAGGCCATAAGTATTTCTCTAGTGTGTATATATGTATGACGTTTCGGTGTTACTCCTTATGTATAAGTTTCACCAAGCCCACAGCAATGGAATTAGGTGCTTGAAATCTGTTTTTATGTCCCCCTCGGGAAACTTCCATTTATAATCCGTAAACTCAATATTTAACAGAAGAAAGAAAACTTTCCAGCCTCTGACTTGCTCTACCTCCTCATGTTGTACTTGATAGTCAGGTTTAGGATCCAATAATGTAGCACTTTAATCCTTTTTTTGTCCGATTTCTTTCAGTTGAAGGAAGCAAATTAATAGACTTTCAAAATAAGCCTAAGGCTACTCTCAAACAACTTATCAAAATTCTCATTAAAATTTAAAGTAAAAACGCAAGCTGTTCAGCGCATTGCAGTACATTAACTTCAGGCTACGAGTACATTGTCATCTGTTTCCAAAGATCCACTTATAGGTACTTACTTAGGTTTAATTATTATAGAAAAGGGATCAGTTTAGCTTATTCTGCACTGTCCCTTCAAAGGTGGTACAGTGGGGAGCACGGCGGATATCAATTAACCTTACATTGACTTTTGCATTGAATTAATGTAAATTTCGCATTGCAAGTGACTTATGTAATTTCAAAGGATAAAAATGATTACACCATCAATATTTTAATATTGTGTTAGTACCATAGAGTCGGTCATAATGAGTGCTACAGGGCCTTTGGAGAGGAGGGCTCCAGTTTAGTTTGCTCCCATGACTTCTTCATTGGGATGGGAATTCACACAGGGTACTCCTTCATCAATTCCTGCCCAGTTCTACCTGGATTTGACCCCTTTCATACAGAAATGGGGATTGGCTAATGAATGCCTGTCTGTTTTGGGAAGGCTGAGCTGTACCAGGGAGGAAAGGTCCCTATTAGACATAGTAGGTTTGTATTTGACTTTATGCTGTCTAAAATTTGCTACAAATATTAATAGGAAATTTTGACATTTTTAATAAATATGTCTAAAGTAATATAGTCTATGCCTTCTTTCCTACAACCTAAATCTCTTTCCCTATAAGTCATGCCCTCTTGGCAAGCGAAATGCAGCAGATTTTTCAAAAACTTAAAGGGATTATCTCATGATGGATAATGGGGGCATTTCGCTAGGATATATCCAGAATGGAGCCCCGCAATGTGGTGGCTGGAGGACTCCGGTCCGACCACCACTAAGCTGGCTTCCCATAGAAATGAATGGGAGCGTACCGTGCATGCGCGGCCCTGGCTCCCATTAATTGCTATGGAGCTGACGGAAATAGCCGAGCCAGTGCTAGGTTATTTTCATCGGTCCCATAGAAAATAAATGGAGGGCGGCTGTGCATACACAGTGCGCCCTCATTCACTTTTGGGGCTCCGTTCTGGATATAGCTGCGGGTCCCAGTGGTGGAACCTGCACCTATAAGACAATGGGGGCATATCCTAGCGCTCCGTACAGTATTAGAATGTATTGGCTCCTATGAGCCGAAGTTATTACTTCGCGAAGTCTCTTCATAAATCAATGTCTACTGTAAAAAAACATTTCTTGAACTCGAGTTCGGTTCCAAGTGGTCCAAGCAGTATTCAAAGTATTATGCGAATGGAATTCGATTCGCTCATCCCTAATTCCTTTAAAAATGTGTCCACTTTTTGTCCACAAGCTCTTCTATAGAAACTTTGCAATGTATAATATAAAGTTTCTAGCAGAATAAAATGAAGCAGATACCTAGATGTATGAGCCAGATATCTAGTCCTAGGCAGTGCCGCTCTGGTTGTCACATTCTTAGCTTTCATCTTCCACCTTCACATATTAAATGTAAAGATTATTATTTTATTAGTACAGACAGATATTTTCTTTTCTGACAAGGCATCAGTGCATCCGAAAGATTATGTAATGTGTGAAGCCGCCTCGTCGCTGTGAAGTAGGATGAATAGGAAGTATATTCTGAATTACTCCGGATCATTGCAACCGGGGTCCTATGCTATTGGTTGACTGTAGCAACAAGGGGAGCCCAATAGCACCCCTGCTGCCTGGTTAAGCACCCTTGGCTTAGGGCCACCCCACCCCATAGGGACAGCACCGCAGCAACACTGACCAGTATGCAGACCACACTAGTCAAAGATTCCACCTTTCAAATACAGAGGTTACCAATTATAGGCTGGTGTCACACACAGCTTGTTTATGGCATTTTGAGGGGTTTTGCGGTTTTTTTGTGCTTTTTTCTTGGCTGGCTGTTTGGTAGAATTTAAAAAAAAAGTCAGCTCCAGATGTGACATAGAAGTCTATGGGAAATATTGAACACAGAACAAAAACAGGTGTCTTTAATGCATTTTTTCCACTCTTGCAGTGTGTTTTGTTTTTTTGGGGTGGCCAATAGCAATCTGCTATGTTTTCCCTCATTGTCTGGTGTCTTTCACCCATAGACTTTTATTTGTTCTTTTTTGTTTTTTGTTTTTTTGTGCAATGTGTGTTGCCGTTTTTTTAAGATCCCTGCACATGATGCGGATTACCTGCAGTTTTTCTGTAGAAAAAACGCAGCATTTTACAGTACCATCAGAGTGAATGAGTGAAGAAGTGAATGAGATTTTGTTTCTGGGTCCATTCCCCTTTTTTTGCGAAACCATTCACTTCAATGGGGCAACAAAAAAATGTAAGGTAGGCTACTTTCACACCAGTGTTTTTGCTGGATCCGTCATGGATCAGCAAAAACGTTTCCGTCATGATAATACAACCGTCTGCATCCGTTCTGAACGGATCCGGTTGCATTATCTTTTAAATAGCCAAGACAGATCTGTCCTGAACACCATTGAAAGTCAATGGGGGACGGATTTTCTATTGTGTCTGAGAAAACGGATTGGTCCCCATTGACTTACTGTACATTGTGAGTCATGACGGATCCGTTTGGATCAGTTTCTTCATGCGGACACCGCAGCAAGCAGCGTTTTAGTGTCCGCCTCCAAAACGGAATGCTGACTGAACTGAAGCAAAACTGATGCATTCTGAACGGATCCTTTTCCATTCAGAATGCATTAGGACAAAACTGATCAGTTTTGGACCGTTTATGAGAGAATGTGACGGATCTAACAAACGGATCCTTACAATGCAAGTGTGAAAGTAGCCTAACTCTGTGTGCATTCTGTTTCCGTATGTCCGTTCCGCAAGGCAATATAACAGGTCCTATTATTGTCCGCATTATGGACAAGGATAGGACTGTTCTATTAGGGGCCATCTGTTTCGTTCCACAAAATACGGAATTATACACGGTTGTGTATCCTTATTTGGGGACTGCAAAATACATAAGGTCATGTGCATGAGCCCTTACTCTTTCCTTTTTCCTTTCCTTTCCTTTTTTTGTTTCTTGACAAAGTACCTGCTGTGTGGATTTTTACATGTCTGTAGGGTGATTTTCCCCAGAGACTTCAACAGAATTGTTAACATAAATAGAAAATCCACAATAGAAAATCTACAACAAAAAACACACAAAACACACCAAAACTGCAATAAACAGTGCAAATTTATGTGTGGTTTTGGTGCAGGTTTTCTGTATACAAATCTTCCCTGCTTCTCTGCTGCTTGCTCCTTCTGAATCTGTGCCTGGCATCCAGGGAGATGCCTCAGCAAATCTTGGGCAGACATTGTGTACTTCCGATGCCTGCTTAGAACATGCACTTTAGTGGGCAATTGCCTCAGAGAATTATTCTGCGCATGCGTGCACAGCGTGAAGCGTGACATCAGGATAGAGGATGTCATGCACAGCTTAGGGTACTTTCACACTAGCGGCAGTGGATTCCGGCAGGCTGTTTCGGCGGATGATTCACTGAAATGGGGGCGGGCCGCGGATCCAGCCGCAGCGTAGTTCCGGCCCCACACGTGTGCCAGTGGCAGCACGGATCCGGCAGGCTGTTGTGGCGAGTGAATCCACTGCCGCTAGTGTGAAACTAAACCTTAGGGTAGGAGCAGGTAGCAGGTAAGTGCTGCATCAGCATGGGAGGAAACCTTTGCAGCTTAGGGGAGGTACACAGCGTGGAGATGGGCAACAGGCTTGGGCACTTTGAAAACAAAAGCCCACCCCCTGGGCTCTTCAGAGCCGTTTTAAATATGATTAAAGGGTAACAATTTGGTGACAGACTCCCTTTAAGTCTGATGTGTGCGTTTTTTTACCTTTGCTGGAAGAAAACACACCATAAACACAGAGATGTTTTTTCAAAAATGATATGCAGTTTTTTTATACATTTTTTTGCCACACCTAAAATGCAGCACAGCCACGACATGGGCACTTTTCAGACACAATCTCATTTTATCTAGGACTCCGTACTGGCAACCTGTTACCCCTGTTCATTGTTTTGAAGGTAGTACAGAGGGCGGCCTTTTATACAGTGTAGGTGTGGGCGTTTTATGTAGTGGATATTCATGTTTATTGTACGTAAAGCAGGATAAGGGAGGATTATAAAATATAGATCTCTCCATGCGATTGATGTTACGGAAGGATACATTTCAGGGTCAACATTTGCAACTTTGGCAGGTTTTCAGGGTGGAAATCCCTGCAAAAATTAAAATAACATCAGAGTGAATTTTTAAAACCAACTTAAAACGAATGGCACACCAAAGGGAAATCTTTCTTCTTTTGTTAATATGTTTGGTATTTGACTTTCCTGTAGGAAATGTGACTTTCCTGGTGGTAATGCTCCAAGTGCACGCTGTCTAATTAGGATTTACTGGATGCTCTTAAAGGGGGTATCCAACTCCCATAATGCCCCCCATATGCCAGGGCCCATCATCTTGGTCATACGTATCTCCCCATTGCGCAGATGAAAACATATGGCAAAGGGGGGGCTGCAGCCAATAGCAGGCCGTAACGGGGACGAGCCTCCATAGCTTCACATGTTTTCATCCATGCAACTGAGAGATGCAGCGGCGGACATGAGGGCATCAGGAGCGACACGGGTGCTGGGGAGCAAGGTAATCTGTTTGAGGAACCCGGGCATTTCCTGGGGCATTATAGGGGTTAGATAACCCCTTTAAGCTTGATTTACATGGCTCTACTGAGTGGCCGATTGTCGGGAAGGAAGCGTTCCCTCCCAACAATCGGCCACTCAGTAGAGCCATCTGCTCGTTCAGTGATCCCTCGTCCTTATACATATTCATGGTTTATAAGTCGCAGGTCACTGCCCAGAAGCCATGATCAGTGGTGCCTACATGAACGACAGGATCACCCGATAAACTGACATTTTGCTCATTCAAAGGGTGATCGGCGGCACATTTACATGGGCAGATTGTCAGGAACAACCATTGACAGGAACTTTTGATCCAGATAATCTGCCGTTTCTCGTGCTTTGTAAATGCGCCTTTAGTTATGTTTCTCCCATGCTCTTAAACTCAATCTATAAAATATACCATAATGCATTTATATTTGGACTCCACCCTTATCTGGTGAAATGTCCTTTTGGCTACTTTCACATCAGCACTTTTGCTGGATCCAGCAGGGAGCAGCAAAAACGTTTCCGGATAATACAACCAGTTGCATCCGTTCTGACCCAATCCAGTTGTATTATCTCTAAAATGACCAAGACGGATCCGTCACTAAAACTATTGGAAGTCAATAGGTGCCGGATCCGTTTTCTTTTGAGTCAGAGAAAACAGATCCAGCATCATTGACTTACATTGTGTTTCATGCCGGATCCGTTTTGATCCGTATCCCATGACGCACACAAAAACTCTGCTTGCAGCGGTTTTCTGTCTGGCGTAGGAACGCAACCAAACGGAACGGAATACATTCTGGTGCACTCCATTCAGTTGACAATTAATGGGGACACAATGGAAGCATTTTCCTCCGGTTTTGAGATCCTATGACAGATCTCAATACAGAAAAGGAAAACACTGATGTGAAAGTAGCTTTTGCCCATCTTTCATTTTTCCAGAGGAGCTGAGGAACTGAAAGCTACACTTTGGTTCCTGGGGGCGACAAGGCCAATTTTTTTTAGGCTGCTTTCATAAATAAGGTCTGCCATGTGTTGGTTATATGAAAACCAACATTATGGGGCAGAATATTTTAAAGGGAGTCTGTCACCTCATTTTCACATATATATCTAACAGCAGTGCCCCACAGAAGGTTGCAAACACATCCCAGACATACCTGTGTGCACTGTGTGTCTGTATTACATGTCCAGAAAAAGCACTTTTATTCTGCAGGAAAAGAGCTCCCAAGTGCTCCGCTGAAAGTGAAACTAAAAACAGCTTTCTCTCCTGACTCGATTTCTAACAGCTATATCTTCTGATATACTGGATATAATGCTGTTATTTTGGTATCATTTTAAAGCTTGGAATGCCAGCTTTCAAACAAGGTCAGAGGTCATTTTTCTATCTGCTACAAATCCCAAGATATGAGCAGCTAAAGCAACCCTCCCCTCTTCAGTCTGGTTTGCTTTGAGCACTTGCAGCAGCAGAGCTGGGCACTTGGGAGCTGTTTTCCAGCAGAATAAAAGTGCTTTTTCTGGACAAGTAATACAGACACAAAGTGCACACAGGTATGTCTGGGATGTGTATGCAATCTTCTGTGGGGCAGTGCTGTTAGTTATATAGGTGAAAATTAGGTGACAGACTCCCTCATTATTGTGTTGTCTCTATCTTTTATTTGGCTTACTATAGTGTAGATATTACAGAGCTGAATATGGGATGTACAATATTTGTATCGTTGCCAGCAGTCTCAAATTTGCAAGAACTGCCAAAGTCCTGGCAAAGCTGGGCTGCCCCAGGCCCAAAAAAAGGTGAGGGTGTGTGTGGGTGTTCCCTGGTTGTTTGGGCATTTTGAGGGGAGATAAAAAAAAACTGTGAAGGACAGCCCTCCCAGCCTTGTAATCACCTTCTCCACATCTCCAGGTGCACAAAACTAATGCAGGGCCAGCCACCTGCCATCATTAAAAGTGGGATGTCCACTCAAAACACGTAGGTCTTGCTTATGCTTTTACTTTTTCATGATTTGATAAAGGATGTTATATGCTGGAATGGTGCTAGAACTTTGCACTTTATTTTCTGTTTTTAGGGCAGGGCTTGTGTGTGCTGAATTTTTTGTAATGGCCCTCTCTCCCTGGTGCTTCCAGTGAGGAACGAGTGAGTGTCCTTGCGCATGGAAGTGGATGAGCTGAGATTTTTTTTATTTTTTTATTTGTTGGCACTGATGGAAGTTGGTGTATAACAATATACTGTATTTCAGATTGCAGAAAGGCGTCCTTATGCTTACACATCCATGCGACCACTCCACAAATGACAGGACATGCCCTAATGGGTCAGTACTGTGATGCGGCATGCACATGGCCAGTAACCGCAGTTTGTGGTTTCATTCGGTCATGTGAAAGCAGCTTAATATGACATGACGCGTATCACTGTTTTGTGTGTGTGACTTTGTATACAGTATAGCCCCAATGCAGTATATTAGTGCAATAGTATGGGTTAATAAAGCACCGGTCAGTAATACAACGCTGCATAACAGGCCAAACTAGATGGACAGATGTCTTTTTTGGGCCTTATAAACTAAGTTATGTTACTATGTTATGTATGTGATGCTGAAATCTACGTAGAATTCACTGTAGTCTGGCTCAGATTATTTAGTATTCATCATCTCATCTCATCATACAAAATGTATTCTTGAACTGATATACAGCTTAATGCCTGGGTGTCCCTGACAGAATATTTTATATTTCTCAGCTAAATTATTGTTTCATCATAGCACTAGTTACTATTTTATGAGCTTCCTTGGTGGTTGGAGCAGATTTAAGCATGACTGTAGTCTGGAACAATGTCTTACACCAGAGCTTGCATGAAATGAAAGTACAAGAGTGCTTTGGGATTCCACATTATTATTAAACAGCTCGGCTTATTATTCGGAAGATGTAAAGGTAGTGAATTGTTAAAAAGACATGAAAGATGAGACGTGGAGGCCGGATTGTTTGGAGGAACGTTTCATTTATCATATGACATATGACATGAAATAAAGCCAGCAACCATTCACTAGAACGGTTCTTTTATCACTTTTCCTGTAGTAGCCTATATTCTTTATTTTCATAGAAAGACATTAACTTCAAATAGGCTGTGAAATAATGTCAGCATAAATATGGACAGAGGGGGAGATTTATCATAACTGGTGTAAAGGAAAATTGGCTTGGTTGCCCCTAGTAACCAATCAGATTTCTCTTTTCATTTTTAAGAGCTCCTTTGGAAAATGAAAGATGGAATCTGATTGAACTCTAGGGACAGCTAAGCCAGTTTTTTTTCTTTACACCAGTTTGATAAATCTCCTCCAGAATGTTTATAGCATAGATTTGTATATTCATTCTAAAAATCTCAAATCTTAAAAAAGAACTGTCCCATTTTAGAAATCATTACTGTGTATACAGTATTTAAGTGTATTTGGGGTTCTTAGACTTGAAAGCCAAAGATTACATGGTGGATCCACAGTTGGTGCTGAAGTATATGCTACAATTTTCTAACACAACACACCAACATGATATGGAATTCGTTGTAAATTTAGTAGTGCTGAGAAATCATATGGCATAAAGCTGAATCTTCTAGAAATGTCTGGCTCCTAGTGGGACCAACCATATTTACCAGGATGTCTTATTGTGAGAAGGTGAGCTTCATTAGCATGCTGCAAGTGGAGCAGAAGACCTTCTCTTGGGTTGGACTAAACTACTTGGGCATTGATAGTCCATATCACAGTCTTAATTTCAGGGATCATTTTTACAAACGCCATTTAACTCCTGTGACTATCCATCTTAAAGGAAACCTGCCACCACAAAATGCAGTGCAATCTGCAGGCAGCTTGCTATAGAGCAGGAAGAGATGAGCCGGTTGATATACAGTATATTTTAGTTTTTATGGGAAAATTCTGTAAAACTGGTAAATTATTAATTTAAACCTCTGCTCTTTTATTTTTTTTGGAGTTATGTTGGCAGTCCTCTCAGTAATTGGCAGCTAACACGGCATGCCTAAACCTACAAGGAAGGCTGTCAATCACATGACTCCAAAGCATAGAAAGAGCAGAGGTTCAGGGTCCATTCACGTGACAGTATTTTCGGTCCGCATCCATTCCGCATTTTTTGCGGATTTAACGCAGACCCATTCATTTCAATGGGGCCGCAAAAGATGCAGACAGCACAGTCCCCTCAAAAAGAAAAAAAAAGTAGAACATGTTCTCCTATTTTTGTCTGTTTTGTGGACAACAATACACATTTGTAACACAGTGTGGGCCCGACGTAAAAGGAAAATGTGGGAAAATGGCCAGTTTGTGGATATTTGCACAAATTAATATAGTCGTGTAAATTCCCCCTTAAAGGGGTATTCTCATCTCACAAATGTAGTCTGTATAGTTAGATATAGGCATACCAATATTATTACTAATAGAATGTATTTATATAAAATGTACCGTTTAGAAGATTTCCCTATTTGTATATCCATTGTCCCACACACATCAGTCAGGTCGTTGCCCCTAGTTAAGGCCACCGCGGCCATGTAGTAGTGGTGGCCGGCTTGCTCTTGTTCAAACCCGCTCTGAGGTAACTGCTGTATTGTGAATGCACATTGCATGAGCATGCGGAGTCATCTTAGGGTACTTTCACATCTGCGTTTTGGATGCTACCAGTCCAAAACGCAATGGTCGGGATCCATTCAAAACACAGACTTTATAAACAGATCCTGCTTCATAGAGATGAATTGATCTTGGAACAGGATCCTTTTCTCTGCGTTTTGGAAGCGCAGACAAAACTGCTACAACCCTAAGATGTGTCTCTGCATGCTCATGTAATGTGCGTTCACAGTACAGTAGTTACCTCAGAGCGGGTTTGAAAAGGAGCAAGCCGGCCACCACTACTACACGGCCACTCTGGCCGTAACATGGGGCAACGGCCTGACTGATGTGTATGGGACAATGGATATACAAATAGGTAAATCTTCTAAACGGTACATTTTAAATAAATACATTCTATTAGTAATAATATTGGTATGGCTATATCTAACTGTACAAACTACATTTGTGAAATGGGACTAACCCTTTAAATAAATAATTCTCAAGTTGTACTGAATCTTTTCCCATAAAACGATACATCAATCTACTCAGCTTCTCCTGCTCTATAATACCCTGTCTGAAGATTGCGCTCCATTTTCATGGTGACAGATTTCGTTTAATCTCCCAGGCACTTGTCACAAGTGGGTTGATCATTGGATTTTAGAATACTTAATACTTGTGGGTTGTCCCACAAAAAAATATTCTACAATTTTCAAACCAGCACCTGGATTGGAATACTTTTGTAATTGCATGTAATTAAAAATTTAGCATAGCCACTGAGTTATTCAATAAAATGTATCTGTATAGCTCCACCTGTTGTTTGTTCTTTTCTTATTTCTTTGTCCGGCTCACTGAGAAGGCCGCACATGTTCAGTTTCATCTTTCAACTGCCTCCTAAGCTGTGATAGGGAGAGCATAGACACGCCCCCTGAGCTGTGATAGGTAGAGCTGAGACACGCCTCCTGAGCAGCAGCAGAAAAGACACTCCCCTTGAGCTGCCAGCTTAATATAAATCTAGTAGAGCAATGAATTAGGAGATCTGTGGATCCATGTGAGGTACAGGGCTGGTTCTAGCTTTGTTGCCATGTACTATATGATGTCTCATTTTCATTTTTTATATTAGTCATGGGATAACCCCAATAAAGGGTCTCACCTGAGCAACCATTTCATCTATTTATGATCCACGGAATGGTTGTCAGTAAATACCAAGAAACAAGGGTTAATACTGTCGCTTGCAATTTATCTTTAAAAGCAAATTACGAAGATCAGTTCTAGGAGGTCCACCAGCACAGTGACTCATATGTGAAGTCTCATTCGACACCTCTCCTGGCACCGCAGATGTAAAGTGCCATTTTGTGTGCAGCTTCACAAAAGACAAGCTTCCTTGCTACACTTACACCATTCATTACGACAGGTTGTCATGGCATTTGCTTTGTTCTCTTTTCTAACCCCCATCAATTGTGCTGCCTGCTTCAATAGTCCATTTTCATTTTGTGGGTTACATTGTGTGACATTCAGCACAATTCACCCTAGAAAGAAAGGCATTTGGAAATGTCATGCTGCCTATTTTTAGCTGCCGAGTATCATGATGCACAATTGCTGGCCACATTTAAATGAAACACATCCCCGCTTATCTCCGCTTATTTGTAGTCTTCTTTGCCTTTCTGTGTATTTGAAATGAAAGTGTGTATTGTAGCAGCTGGGAAGCGGTTAGTGACGTCCCAGCCGCTGTCCATCGATGATAAACCTACACTTGTAAATTAGAGAACAGAATATCTAGCCGCTCACTAATACCGTCCCAATTTCTTTCCTCATGATTCCCAGTAATCCAATAATAAAGCATTACAAAATTTTGAGAAAACTCTCTTCGGGCCATCAGAAGACACAAGCTCCTTTATAATAGCCTGTAATCTGGATTATAGTCTTAAAACCTGCAATTTATGACAATAAACTACAAGCTTCCTGGAATCAGTTGCCAAGTTTTGGAAAATATGAAATTCTCCACATCCCTAAATATGTATTGATGAAGTGCCCTTCCAATAAGTACCTTAGGGAACAAATAGATATCCATAGATCAGAACAGTATGGCTTAGAGCAGAACTGCTAGTAGAGTTTGGATAAAGACATCCATAAAGCTTTGATAATGATCAACTATACTCCCCCGTTTTGTAGTTGGGTCCAAATTGATTGAAGGCAGGGCCAGCAATACCATATTGTGGTTCATTATACCACCCCAACAGAGCCAAATACCACCATGATGAGGGCTCAGGTGGGCCCCTGGGCATCGGTCCTCTGGGAAATTTCCCTGTAAGGTCTATGGTTAATCTGCCCCTGACTATATATACTATTTTATTTTAGTACAACATGTTTCAACCTTAACATGAGCCCTTCATCAGGTTCATAATGCATCATACAGAAATGCATAATTAAATGGTCTATACAGAGAGAAGCAAACAGTTTGCCGCGATCGGTTGGAACAATTATATTGGACAGTTGATAAGATGATCACAAAAGCATTTCCAGAAAAACTTATTGTAGGTCCGCATAAAAAAAAAATAAAACATTTATAAAAATTTGTTTGGAGAGGTTGCAAACATAATTGTTTTAAAAGGAGCCTTGCACACCCAATTTCAAAGTAAGCATACTCTAATTTAGGCTAGGTGCCCAGAAACATAACCATGACTTTCTTGTAAAATACAATCCTCTAATCCTGAGAAATTCTTCTTCTTTTTTTTTAGGCAAATAAAGTTTTTAGCGCACTATAGGCAGGGTTGCTCTGTTCAGTGCACCTGGCTTCCCCTATGCGTCTTTGCTACTAGCTCTGAAACCTCAGGGGAGGACACTGGGTGGAGTTATGACAGAGGATGATGCTCCAAATGGAGCAGCCATGTTCACGGTGCACCAAAAACCTTAGGCTACATGCACACTTTCCAGCCGTGTGCATTCTGCAAGAATAGGACATGTTCTATCATTTGCAGAATGGCCACATAGATGCGGACAGCACATGCATCAGTGTGTGCTGTCTGTATTTTTTGCGGCCCCATACAAATTAAAGGGTCCGCATGCAATCAGCAAAAAAATGTGTTCTTGTGCATGGGACCTCATTTGCATAGAAATACACAGAAGCATTTTTCAGGACTAGATGACTGGATTGTAAAAAAAAAAAAGCTATGGTGATGTTTAGGTACACCTATCATGCATGGCAGTATGTTTACCTTGAAACTGATTTTGGAGATATCAGACTCCTTCTAAGGCCTCATGAACATGGCCATTGCCCCACCGTTCTGTGCATTGGGGACTGCAGACGGATCCAGACCCATTCAACTTGAATGGGTCCGTGATCCATCTGCACTGCAAAAAAATAGAAAATGTTCTATTTTTTGCGTTGCGGATGCATGGAAAGAAACCCTACGGAAGCACTCATACGGAAGCACTCAGTAGTGCTTCCGTGGGGTTCCGTGCCTCCATTCTGCACTGCACCTTCCGAATTGCGGACCCATTGGGGTCTGCATCCATGATGCGGTGCACAGGCGACCATTGCAGGTATATTGCGCACACGCTATTTGCAGGCCTCTCTATGGGCACAGCCGTGTGCATGAGGCCTAATACATGATTACATTATGCTAGGTTGTTGTTATTTGTGCCAAATAGTGTTCAGCGAATTGAAGCATCCGAATTAGAATTCGATCTGAAGTTTAGGAAAAATCTGATTCGCTGTGAAGCCGAATTTTGTTGCGCTTAATGGTAACAAATCAATTTTTCCTAAAATTGAAAATAAAAAAATATATATTCATCTCATCCACTTTATTGAAGAAAACCCACCAAAGGGCCTACGCAGTGCACGAAACGTAGTGATGTCTTCACACTTGCCGCAGGTCCTTTGGCGGGCTTTCTTCAATCAAGACGGGAGAGCCTCTCTACGATCAAGTGGATGAGGTATCATTTTTTTTTTTTTTAGCCCAGGATTAAGCCCCTGAGCACTTGAATGTGAGTCTCAGATGCCGCGATCAGCGTTGAATGCGGCATCTAGTGTTAAATGACAGAGGACGGCTATTGCTGGTCCCCGTTATTGTGCCCACACCATACAATGAAAAGCGATTTGTCATTTTCAAAATTTCGCATCATCCCAAACATGGCTTATAATATGATGCATAAAAAATGTTTTGCAACCACTTACTTCATTTCACAGACCAAGGTTTCCTCTAGAAGCACTGTCTAAAGCAAATGCATAGGAAAAAACAGTATGGAGCACTCTGAAAACTGAAAACAGTATTGAATCTATGTGAATCTGTGTGCAGAAGAGTGATTCAGCTGCTACTCTATGGTTATGGCTGCAAACAAATTGTGTGTGTAGTCTGATGCACTGAAGTGAGTGATTAGTACAGATCAGTGTGATTCACACATAACTTGTTGGATCCATACAGGAATCAAAGTTTTTATTTTGAGTGAGAGAATGAGGGGAGGGGGGTATGCTTTATATGTATTACCAACTGACCACTAAATTTGCAGCTCCATGGGCATGAGTGTCAATTATAGCAGGACTTGAAAATAAGCAAAGCAATGCAGAAATCAGCCAACAGCATAATGTAGCCTCCCCAGGCCTTTCCATATTTCAGATTATTATTTTTTCATTGCAAAGGGATAGATAGATAGATAGATAGATAGATAGATAGATAGATAGATAGATAGATATACCATAGATAAATTATGCAGACATAGATATGGCTAAGCAGAGGATTTAAAAGCTATGTACACTTTTGAAGTCAGTTTTTTTATGATTGCATTTAACTTATTTTTGGCTAAAAATCATATTTTCAATTGGTTTTTATTAAAAATATTGAGCTGTTCAGTCACAAAGGATTAACTGTTTGTCTAGCTGGGTGACTGGTACTTTCACTTTCACTTTGTGCAGGTCATCTAATTGCCCTTATCTGTAAACTACTGAGAGGTCATAAACACTTATTTAAGCCACATTCTTATCAGTAAGGTAAGGATTGAGCTTTAATGAGTGTTTATGATGTGAGAGAGAAGAGATAAGCTGTCCATCTGCTCCTTAGATGACGGAATTGAGAAAAAATCCACAGGCAGCTAGTACAGCTTCTCAGCTCTTTACACAAAAAAGGATACCATATTGTTAATAAAGACCAATTGACTTAGGTCAAAATAAGTATAATGCAATAATTTAAAAAATTGCCCCAAAGGTGTACATAGCCTTTAATTCAGGCAGTGACTCTTGTTCAGTCCCTGTGACTTTGTATGTGGCCTGGCTCCTTTTGCCCTACTGTGCTTAGTGCTCATCTCCTATTTGTGGTAGATATTTTCTTTGTACTGACTTAGGCTTGGATCTTGAGTAACTCCTTGTCTGCTGATTTGGATTCTACTACCTTTCCTGGTTTTGACACTGACTAACCAAGTACTTATCTGTTTTCCCATTTGCTCAGCCAGTAAGGTCAGAGGAAGAGCAATATCAAACAGAACACACTGGACAAGAAAGGTGGCACCCCTTTAAGTTCAAGTCCACAATTTAGTTCTGTTATTTGCACACATGCTTAGGCTAATTTCACATCTGCAGCAGCCATTCTGTCAGGCTGTTCCGGCAGAAAAAGCCTGCCGGAATTCTCTGGATGCAACTGAAATGCTTGCAGGACCCATTGTGTATCCATAGAAACTAAACCATAATTGCTTAGAGAACCCTCCCTAGATGAAGGCTACCTTCACATTCCGGCAAAAATTCTCACTAATTTTGCTGATCAGACAGCCAGATCTCCGTGCCGTAGATGTGAAAGTAGCCTTAATCTAGGGAGGGTTCTATAAGCAATTTAGGTTTAGTTTCTATAGATACATAATGATGATAATAGGAATCCAAAGGAATGAAGAATGCAGAATACAGTAGATGAAACACAGATAAGCAATGGATTATTCCGTATGACGGGCTAACAAAGGCAGCGAGTGGATCATAGTTTTGTGGAGGCACATGTGAAGGCAAATCAAGACACGGCACATCACGTTTACACCTCTGCAAAGGCTGCTATATTTCCAAGGAAATTCAGCAGCATTTGCAGAGGTGTAGAATTTGACATTAGAAATAAATTCATAGAGGGTATTTACAGCACGCTGGCGCAATTCATTTTATATAATGATAGGGAAAAAAACATTTTATCTAGGGGCACGGTTTACGATAAAAGTATAAAGGCAAAGGTTTCCATTATGAAGTGCGTCATTGTAGGGAGCTGCGCTATATTGTCCGGAACTTTTAATGGAATCTGTGACAGGGGCTCCAAATAGAGCCTCCAACTCCTATGTAGTAGGCAATGGAAGTAGTTTAGTGCTATTCTCCCTCCGACCACACTCTGCAGCAGTTGTGTGCCCTGACTATGTGTTTCATACTGTCCAAAAAAAGGGGGGGGGAATCCAGTGCTCAAGTTGAACTATTAAAAAATGATCATTTATTGAAAAATTCAATAAAAACAAAATATACAACACAAAGCCCTAGTCATGTAGGGCTATGCTATGAGTAAGAACCAGTGCCACTAGGTTCAAAACATGTCAGCTACTGAACAAGGGCTGTGTCATGTGTTTTATTTTTAATGGATTTTTTAATAAATGATGATTTTTTAATAGTTCCACTTGAGGACTGGAATTTTTCCACTCTTTTTTTTTGGATAGTATTGAACCTGTTGCCAAAACAGCGATTCCTGGACACCGGATTTTGACTTTTTAGGACATGCTATTTCAATATAATACTGCGAGCTGAATTTCTTTTGTTTTTTTGTATGTGTTTCGTACACCACTGAGCACAGAGAAGTTAATATACCATGCAATTTTTGTCAGGAGGGCAAGAAATTAAGTACTAAAATTGTATAAAAAATACTGTATGTCATTGTACAGATAATAGATCTGATAGAGCCTGACTGATCTAAGACTTCCATGCTCTGCATCAGCATAAACCATCTACAACGCAGACACTGTGTAACAGATGTCTTATTCAGGGTCAATAAATATGTCATCCATACAATTTATGCACATGGAGCAAGTCTGTCTGATGCTTTCGCTCCAAGCAGTAGTGCTGTCATGTATAAGCTTTCACTTATAGGTCGGACTGTCTCTCTCAATTAATGACTTCCCCAAGCAGCAAATGTTGGACAGTTTTTGTCTCCAGTATCCATAGCTCCATTGCAAATTGCGGATACAACTTATTTGAAGTAATGTAAAGAAGTATATTTCTAGATAGAGTTACATATTTGAACAGGGGCTGTACCAAATTAGTAAGTTATCCATGCGAGGACAGGCAGAATCAGCGATAGGTGCTCTGCCAGAACAACACTCACTGCAGCGCATATTGTAAATATGGCTATGGTGGACAGATTCTGTTGCAACGCAATGAAAAGCACTGTAGAAGGGCCTGAAGTTCAGATGCTTTTTTTTGGTAGAAAAACAATAAAATAGGTAAATATATATATATATATATATATATATACAGTACAGACCAAATGTTTGGACACACCTTCTCATTCAAAGAGTTTTCTGTATTTTCATGACTATGAAAATTGTAGATTCACACTGAAGGCATCAAAACTATGGATTAACACATTTGGAATTATATACTTAACAAAAAAGTGTGAAACAACTGAAAATATGTCTTATATTCTAGGTTCTTCAAAGTAGCCACCTTTTGCTTTGATTACTGCTTTGCACATTCTTGGCATTCTCTTGATGAGCTTCAAGAGGTAGTCACCTGAAATGGTTTTCACTTCACAGGTGTGCCCTGTCAGGTTTAATAAGTGGGATTTCTTGCCTTATAAATGGGGTTGGGACCATGAGTTGTGTTGGGCAGAAGTCAGGTGGATACACAGCTGATAGTCCTACTGAATAGACTGTTAGAATTTGTATTATGGCAAGAAAAAAGCAGCTAAGTAAAGAAAAACGAGAGACCAGGTCAATGCCACACAGAGTTCTAGCAGCAGACACATCTCTACAACAACTGTTAAGAGGAGACTGTGTGCAGCAGGCCTTCATGGTAAAATAGCTGCTAGGAAACCACTGCTAAGGACAGGCAACAAGCAGAAGAGACTTGTTGCCAGTGGAAATCTGTGCTTTGGTCTGATGAGTCCAAATTTGAGATCTTTGGTTCCAACCACTGTGTCTTTGTGCGACGCAGAAAAGATGAACGGATGGACTCTACATGCCTGGTTCCCACTGTGAAGCATGGAGGAGGAGGTGTGATGGTGTGGGGGTGCTTTGCTGGTGACACTGTTGGGGAATATATTCAAAATTGAAGGCATACTGAACCAGCATGGCTACCACAGCATCTTGCAGCGGCATGCTATTCCATCCGGTTTGCGTTTAGTTGGACCATAATTTATTTATCAACAGGACAATGACCCCAAACACACCTCCAGGCTGTGTAAGGGCTATTTGACCAAGAAGGAGAGTGATGGGGTGCTACGCCAGATGACCTGGCCTCCACAGTCACCAGACTTGAACCCAATCGAGATGGTTTGGGGTGAGCTGGACCGCAGAGTGAAGGCAAAAGGGCCAACAAGTGCTAAGCATCTCTGGGAACTCCTTCAAGACTGTTGGAATACCATTTCAGGTGACTGCCTCTTGAAGCTCATCAAGAGAATGCCAAGAGTGTGCAAAGCAGTAATCAAAGCAAAAGGTGGCTACTTTGAAGAACCTAGAATATAAGACATATTTTCAGTTGTTTCACACTTTTTTGTTAAAGGGTTTCTGTCATCAGGATTTACCATAGTAAACCGAGTGTCATTTGCAATGTGCAAATGACACCTGATGACAGATATGTGTTTTTTATACTGCTCAGTAAAGTAGTTTTTGTGAAAATTGCGTTTTTATAATATGTAAATTACCTCCCCTAGGTGCAGTAGGCGTGAACCCTGCACCTAGTAGCGGCCGTCATTCCTCCTCCGAACCCTCCTCCGTAGCGTTGATTGACAGGGCCAGGCAGCCAGCTCTTTCGGCTCCCGGCCCTATTCGAGTTCCAAATCCCGCGCATGCGCATTGCGATCAGCGATCACAGGATTGCTGATCGCAGTGCGCAGGCGCGGGATTTGGAACTCGAACAGGGCCGGGAGCCGAAAGAGCTGGCTGCCTGGCCCTGTCAACCAACGCTACGGAGGAGGGTTCGGAGGAGGAATGACGGCCGCTACTAGGTGCAGGGTTCACGCCTACTGCACCTAGGGGAGGTAATTTACATATTTGCACAAAAACTACTTTACTGAGCAGTATAAAAAATACATATCTGTCATCAGGTATCATTTGCACATTGCAAATGACACTCGGTTTACTATGGTAAATCCTGATGACAGAAACCCTTTAAGTATATAATTCCACATGTGTTAATTCATAGTTTTCATGCCTTCAGTGTGAATCTACAAATTTCAGTCATGAAAATACAGAAAACTCTTTGAATGAGAAGGTGTGTCCAAACTTTTGGTCTGTACTGTATATATATATATATATATATATATATATATATATTACATGTGCACTTGGCAGCTGGAGGCATCTGTGTTGGTCCCATGTTCATATGATCACACATTGCTGAGAAAAATGAAGTTAATTTATGCAAATGAACCTCTAGGAGCAACAGGGGAGTTGCCGTTACACCTAGAGGCTCTGCTCTCTCTACAACTTCTGCTCCCTGTTCACTTTGATCGACTGTCAGGTGCAGTGAAAGAGAAACCAGAGAAAGCAGAGCCTCTAGGTGTAACAGCAATGCCACCATTGCTCCTAGATGTTCATCTGCATATAATAAAACTTTCAGACCTCCACTGTTAATCAGACCTCCAATCAGACCTCAGATCAGACCCCAATGTTAATAACACCCCATAGACTTCAGTGGGGCCATGTCCTGATTTTCACTGACAAGTATAGGACATGTTTTATGTGTTTTGCGGAGTCGCAATAGCAACTGCTTGTCCTCATACAGTGAAGGTGATTACTGCATCTAAATGCAGTGGTCTCCTTCACTGAATGAGCAGCCGACTGTCGGGAAGGAAGCCTTAATTTCCGACAATCGGCTGCTCAGTCGGTCCGTGTAAATCCAGCTTAATACAGGGTGTACTTCAGAACCAGTACAAGATAAGCAATGCACTGTATATACGACGTTAACTAACTTTTTATTCACATTATTTCCATATATAAACTATAAAATTCTATGTAGGTGAACAACAAACTTTAAAGGCCTTCCTGTTTTTCTCTTTTCTATTCAGCAGTACTATGACACTGAATATCAAATACAAAATATTGTCCTTCTAAAAGTCAATACAAATGATTAGACCTCCTATATAGGTAGGTAACCCATTGTCAATATACTGCTGCTGTGAGGGGAAGATGTTATCTGAAGGGTAATCCTGATTTTAATAGTAGGTGTAGAAATGAGATAACAGAAGGAATGCTCTATTGATCTCTTGATAGATTTAAATAATGATGCCCATAGAAGACCACTGTGCATATCAGTGTAACATACGATGCTTTAACTGAGTCACTATAGGGAGGCTTTTTTGTGGTCAAAGTGATGGTCTGACTGAGAAAGTCCAAACAAAGAGGAAGTTGAATACATAGAGTGACCTCAAAAATTATATCCAGAAACTAACCCCATGTTTTTATTTAAAATATTACAAAAAATATTCATATATAAGTTGTTAATATATAATGAAACAATTTTGATGAAAGTGCCCCTTTAAGTAAACATGAGACATAGTGAGACCTCAAGTAACCTGTCATCATGTTACTTGATGAGTATAAGTTTTGTGTGATTCAAATCTGATTTGAATTAGAATTATGTGTTTCTACCACATTCTGCCTATGAATAATCAATGAATATAGCAATTAAAAAGCGTTAAAATGATGTGCAGCAAAAAATCCATCAAGGAGACTTTATCAGTATTATATACATCACTTAGCTCTAATTCCTGGCTTCCATTGTTACTACAGAGTTGCCAGACGCTGTCCATTCTCTGTACTTCAGATTACTTAATGGGGAACTGATGCATGATTGTGTAAGGAATGAACTCAGTAGATCTGCTCTCTCGGGAGCATCTGTCCATAGACTGCTATGTCAGAGCCAATTAGACTATAGGCAAAGCTCTACCATTGTCATAGGAAATGTAAGATCTTTAGCACTTAAGAAATATCCTTTAAAATCTTCAGCTCTAAAAAAAAAACTGTTTCATTATTGACATTTAGTGACTTAGCTGTACCATAGGCCTCACTAATGTGCATATAAATGAGTATATGTTTGCAGACTGATGCTGAGTGTTAAAATGAATGTCCACGCGTTTTTAACCTAAGTAGGTCCAAAATTCAAAGCTGCTTCCTTTCTGCCAAAATCTTTTTCTTACAATATTTTTGTCTAAAAGTGCTCTAAATCCCCTGTAAACACTTATTAATGACTTACAGTCTTGCAGCACTTATTAAGGGTTGTAGACGCTTTTTGGAGCCGACTGCTGCATTTACATACATACGCCCCCCATATGTAATAATTTTTTGCCACCAGCAGAGTGTGTTTAGACAGCATGATATGCAGCTGGCAAACATCGATTTAGGTGCCTTCCAAACTATCCAATTACCCAACGAACGAGCGTTTTGCTCGTTCATCGGGTAATCGGCAGCACCTTTACACTGCCAGATAATCACTAATGAATAGTCCTATAAATTCTCATTAGCGATAATCTGGCAGATTTTCGGCCCGTGTAAAGGGCCCTTAAATTTGCGCTGTCTTATCTTTAGACAGTATTAGTAAATCTGCCCTACTAAGTTAAATGATAGCATTTTCTTTGCCTACAGATACCACTAGAGTATGCTTAGCAGCTTACTATATGTTCTATATACTGTTTATACACTGAGCACCATAATAAACCAGTATGCAGTACTAGTAGTGGCTGCAGGAAGTCACAGTTTTAACTCCTAACCCTATGTCTATGCAGGGGATCTTGAATTCTGTACCAGAAAACCTGAGCTTCAACCCTTAGGGCTCATGCACACGAACATATTTTTCTTCCATTTATGTTCCATGATTTTATAGGTCCGTATGCGGAACCATTCATTTCAATTGGGCTTGAAAAAAAAACGGAAATGACAATTCCACAAAAAAAAAACAACAGAACATGTCCTATTCTTGTCTGTTTTGCGGACAAGGACATGCATTGTTAGGGCTCATGCACACGACCGTATGTATTGTTCAATCCACAAAACCGCAGATCTGAAAAAAATGTCACACTGCTGTCATCTGTTTTTTTTGTGGATCCGTGTTTTGCAGACTGCAAAACACATATAGTCGTGTGCATGAGCCCTAAGATTAAAGAGGTTTTCTCGGAGTTTGATATTGATGACCCGCACAGCCCCATCTGAATACTTATGTCAAAAAATCTCTAACATTCTGATTTCATGTTTTCATTAAAGGGGACTGAGTACAGAATGATGGCGTAAATTTTTTTTTTTAAATGTAGGACAAGGACGTAAGACTTTCCGAATGCATTGTACCGTATGTAAAAATTCTTCTTGTGCCCAAAAATAATTGATGTATACAGTTAGGGCCAGAAATATTTGGACAGTGACACAAGTTTTGTTATTTTAGCTGTTTACTAAAACATGTTCAGAAATACAATTATATATATAATATGGGCTGAAAGTGCACACTCCCAGCTGCAATATGAGAGTTTCCACATCCAAATCGGAGAAAGGGTTTAGGAATCATAGCTCTGTAATGCATCGCCTCCTCTTTTTCAAGGGACCAAAAGTAATTGGACAATGGACTCTAAGGGCTGCAATTAACTCTGAAGGCGTCTCCCTCGTAAACCTGTAATCAATGAAGTAGTTAAAAGGTCTGGGGTTGATTCCAGGTGTGTGGTTTTGCATTTGGAAGCTGTTGCTGTGACCAGACAACATGCGGTCAAAGGAACTCTCAATTGAGGTGAAGCAGAACATCCTGAGGCTGAAAAAAAAGAAAAAATCCATCAGAGAGATAGCAGACATGCTTGGAGTAGCAAAATCAACAGTCGGGTACATTCTGAGAAAAAAGGAATTGACTGGTGAGCTTGGGAACTCAAAAAGGCCTGGGCGTCCACGGATGACAACAGTGGTGGATGATCGCCGCATACTTTCTTTGGTGAAGAAGAACCCGTTCACAACATCAACTGAAGTCCAGAACACTCTCAGTGAAGTAGGTGTATCTGTCTCTAAGTCAACAGTAAAGAGAAGACTCCATGAAAGTAAATACAAAGGGTTCACATCTAGATGCAAACCATTCAATTCCAAAAATAGACAGGCCAGAGTTAAATTTGCTGAAAAACACCTCAAGAAGCCAGCTCAGTTCTGGAAAAGTATTCTATGGACAGATGAGACAAAGATCAACTTGTACCAGAATGATGGGAAGAAAAAAGTTTGGAGAAGAAAGGGAACGGCACATGATCCAAGGCACACCACATCCTCTGTAAAACATGGTGGAGGCAACGTGATGGCATGGGCATGCATGGCTTTCAATGGCACTGGGTCACTTGTGTTTATTGATGACATAACAGCAGACAAGAGTAGCCGGATGAATTCTGAAGTGTACCGGGATATACTTTCAGCCCAGATTCAGCCAAATGCTGCCAAGTTGATCGGACGGCGCTTCATAGTACAGATGGACAATGACCCCAAGCATACAGCCAAAGCTACCCAGGTGTTCATGAGTGCAAAAAAGTGGAACATTCTGCAATGGCCAAGTCAATCACCAGATCTTAACCCAATTGAGCATGCATTTCACTTGCTCAAATCCAGACTTAAGACGGAAAGACCCACAAACAAGCAAGACCTGAAGGCTGCGGCTGTAAAGGCCTGGCAAAGCATTAAGAAGGAGGAAACCCAGCGTTTGGTGATGTCCATGGGTTCCAGACTTAAGGCAGTGATTGCTTCCAAAGGATTCGCAACAAAATATTGAAAATAAAAATATTTTGTTTGGGTTATGTTTATTTGTCCAATTACTTTTGAGCTCCTAAAATGTGGAGTGTTTGTAAAGAAATGTGTACAATTCCTACATTTTCTATCAGATATTTTTGTTCAACCCTTCAAATTAAACGTTACAATCTGCACTTGAATTCTGTTGTAGAGGTTTCATTTCAAATCCAATGTGGTGGCATGCAGAGCCGAACTCGCGAAAATTGTGTCACTGTCCAAATATTTCTGGCCCTAACTGTATGTAATAAAATGTTATATGGTATGTGTATACCTTTGGCCGTTTTAAAAGAACTCATTGCAAGGGTCTAATTCTCGAAATATATATATATATATTTATATTTATATATATATATATACATATATATATATATATATATGATCATTGTGATTTATCAGGAGTCTTCCATGAATTTACTGTGCATGATGACTTTAAAAGAAACTATTCTCATATGCAATCAAAGGCATTTTCCTACAATAATCCAGTCATTGTCTGCAGAGGTATTTAAAGGCTGACTTTCCATTCCCCTGCAATATGAAGGGACATAAATTGGAACAAAGCCATCGTGTAGTTATCAAAGACATGTATTATTGGCATCAATGTTCAGTTCCAGTCATATTATCTGAATTTGCAGTGTCCATAGTAACCCACAGTAACGCGTAACCAAACATCCTAAAATATAATACAATGTCTCCTTACCCATAGTTTTTGTGCCAATACACACAATGAGGTGCAGAGGAGAACTTCCACGTGAATAGAGGGGATTTCCAGGCTACAAATATTGATGACCCATCTTCAACGTAAGTCATCAATATTAGATTGGTTGGGGTTTTATATCCTGCAACCCCACTGATCAGCTGTCTCGGCATCAGCGGCCCCAGAAACTATACAGTGTATGGAGTTGAAGCAGAAGGCTCCTGTGCTCCTGTGCAACCCCCACTGCTGAGACTAGTCAAGATCTCGCGCTCAGACGAGGCCCAGCAGCTGCTCCATCCGTTTCCTACAGTGTCACTGTATTTAATGTCATTGTATAATACTGTTGAGGGGGCCCTGACAATAAAATCTTTTAGTCCTCCTCCTAGGTGGGCCCCTTCTGAGTTCGGTCCCCAAAGCAGCCGCTTTCCCTGCTTCCCCTATAGCTATGCCCCTGCCCTAAGTAGAAACTGACAGTCTGCAGATATGCTCTCAATTAACCCCTGTACTACGAGAACTGATGGACATTTTTAATAAAGACCAATTGAAAAAATTATTTTCAGCCCAAAATATCCACAGCCCTTAAGGGGTTTAGTGGATTGCATTATCAAGACAGGTTATAAAACTTGAGGTTATTCATTTTGGAAAAAAGGAAGTTTAGGAGCAATCTAATGACAGTGTACAAATATATGAAAGCACAGTACAGAGATCTTTCTAGTGATCTATGACAAGAAGTTATTCTCTACACATTAGGATGAAAGAAGGTTTTACCCTCAACATAGACAGGGATACTGAGCATGGTGGAGTTCTCTTACTGTGACGGTTGTGATGATTGATTCAATCAACTTTTTAGAAAGTGGAAATTACAGTAGATTTCTAGAGATGGCTCATCAGTCCAGGGATTTATTCTAATTCCCATGTTTTGAGTCTGGAAGGAATGTTTTCCCTAGTGTGGGGCAATTGGCAGACATAGGGGTTTGGCAGACAATTCTCTTGAACTGGGTCTTTTTAAAATGTATCATCTACATGGACGGATTGGATATATCTTACAGGGAAATTTCCCGGTAGGCCAATGGGAAATTTCCCGGTAGGCCCAAGCCCTCCTCTCTGCTGCTGGCCGGGTACATAATGAGCTCTCAGCAGTAATTAACCCTGTGAGAATCATAAACTCATGTTATCCCACCAGCGACCGCACGTGCACTCTGAATTGATCTGCTTGGCCCATATCTCACCTCCTAAACCCCCTGCTCTGTATCTTAATCAGAGACAACTGGAGAAAGACAGAAAATGGCAGCTACTGATGGCCACCACAGGGGGACAGCTTTTGGGGCAGTATATTGTGCTGGGACAGTATTTTGCGCTATGACATTGCTGGCCCTGCCTGTTTGTGTTGCCCGCCTTCTGTCAAATTGGACACAACATGGGGCCACTTTTAGGTTTTTTTTTCAGGGCCACTTTGCATTCCTAGTCCATCTCTGATCATCTGTATTTTTTTATTACAAAAATCGGTCGAAGCTGCTTCTTTGTTGCTGTTCTAACAAAAGGGTAATTTTTAACTGATGTTCTTGATTATACAACACATTGCAAACAAATTAAGAAATTAAAACAAATAACAATTAACGATGGGCCTTGACTGAAATCTGCACTCAAGCAAAACAACTGCTCATGCATCTTTATTAGCAGCATCAATAAGCATCTTATTAAACAAAGTATATATTACATGATTAAAATAAAACAGTGTGTTATCTTATGGTTTGTGTTTTTTATGGCTTTATATCTTTTTTTTAAAAAAAGGTCAAAATTATAATATATTTTAAAATTTTTGAACTTTATATTATATTTTTATGGATATTTTTGTGGGTTTTATATCTGGATTCTGGAATCCTCATACTATATAATGTGTTGCTAAATGCACACTAAACTACTTTTATGCTTTTGGTTCAATGCATCTTAAAGGGATTTTCTAAGTGTTTTATACTGAAGTCCCATCCTCAGGATAGGTCATCAGTATGTGATCGGTGGGGATCCTG
The DNA here is from genome assembly GCA_900303285.1 of Rhinella marina. NCBI lineage: Eukaryota > Metazoa > Chordata > Amphibia > Anura > Bufonidae > Rhinella > Rhinella marina. The sequence goes on from ONZH01021119.1 coordinate 269,333, forward strand.
CCGATCAACTGTTTGAAACTCACAGGTTACCAAGCACAGCGCCATACATTTTATAGTGGCTTTGCTTGGTATCACAGCTCAGACTGACTCATTCGAACAGTACTGAGCTTTGCCTAAGCCATGTGACTGATAAATGTGACATCACTGCCCTAGAAAAAGGCCTCGGCACCCCCTGGAGTGCTGTGACATTTTCAAACAGCTGATTGGCGGGAGTTGGACCCACACCGAACACATACTGATGATTTATAATGAAGATAGGTCATCAATATAAAACATTTGGACAAACCCTTTAAATAAAAAATTAGCAACTTTTCAAACAATTTACATTGAACGCATGACAAAAAAACAAATTTTATTCAAAGCAAGGAAGCTTTAAAAAATAAAAACAATTAATACTCACTGTCCTGAACCCCTTCCCTTCCATTCATCCTCACAGCTAAGCTTTGTTTTCCTGACAGTAGCTGTGGCGTACCCGTAAACCACATGTGATCTCTGCAGTGGTTTCTTGCCATACACCGCTGAGGCCAGTGATTGGCTGCAGCGGTTACATGTGGTATACGGCCACATCATCGCTGCAGCCTAACACAGGACATCATGGTTGCAGCAGGGGGGAGGTTCAGCGCAGGAACAGAGGGGGTTTGAGACACTGAGTATACATTTTATTCATTATTCTAATAGCCTGCACGGCTTTCTTTATTTTAAATTAACTCAGACAACCCTTTTTTAATTTTTTAACTAGGTTTATTAGAAGTATAAACATCTTTTACAGTGGCTTATAATGGCATTTATTCCTTTACAGTGGTTCCTAATAACATTTATTGCCTTTAGAGTTATTGTTGTAATAATTATAACCCTAAAGGTTGTAAACACTTTTAAAACAAATGTTTTTCTAACAAAATGAACTAAAATTAAAGAAATTTTGATTAAGAAAAAAAAACTCTACAGTTTTGTGTATACGGTTTCTGTACAGACTTCTGTATCTCCATGGTTACAGACTACAAACAAACTGTGAAGGCTGATCCTGCGGTCATGCTTCTTTCCATTTGTCCCTTCCTTTTGCTAACCTTCTAAATGTATGGCTTCATTTGCTTCCTATATTTGCATGTGCAACCTCTCTTGCCAGCGGAAATTTCTATACGTGGTATTTTTGATTGCTTTTGTAAATTTAACTTATAATTCTATACCATTCAATACAATATTTTACTGTAAAATATCTTGTATTTCCTTTACTTATTTTTTGTTTTGTACTTGGAAATGGTGCCAGCAATATAGATGTCATTGTAAAACAAATGCAGAACAGCATAGCAGGACGCAAATGTACATAAGCTAAAACTTAATGTTCCATTTCCTCTAGCGGAATAATTAGTGGTGATTAATACAACAACTATGTATGATTTCATTTCTTTTAAACAGAAAAATGTAACCAGCACTTAAGTGGATTTATAGATTGTTCAATAAAAGCATTAGCTTGACTAAAAAGATGAAATGTGCTGATACCTTCCATTTCTATGCATTATAGTATTTATAGAGTATCTACTGTAAAGGACTTTGTATTGTCCTGCTCAATACCACTTGTAAATCAAGACTTATCTATATTCCAGTAGAGAGTGAAAACATAACGGGGCAAGAAAAAACTAGGCTTTGCCAAGATATTCACATAAATAATACAAATACTGTGCACTTTATAAAAGCATTGAAAACAGTATGGTATACATGTGTTTGTATACCCTCTTGCTAAAAGTCGCAGACACGTTCCTCATTACAAACAAATCTTTTATTACTTTGCCTAGGGAGAGCAGAGGTGCACCACCAATGAGACCAGGTGAGGCGATCGCCTCAGGCAGCACCAGGTAGGGGCAAAAGGAGGTCAACGGAAGGGCCATTGGCAATGAACGCTTTCATTGTGGCAAAGGGGTTAGGTTAAGAAATTGGCATGGGGGGGGCACCGTTTCAATTTTCGCCTCAGGCAGCAGAAAGGCTAGGTGCACCCCTGGGGAGAGGCACCCATGCCTTTTCGTTATACACGTAATAGCGAACAGTCTATTAAATAGTAAAAGAAATATGAATACTATCTCTTTAGTTGCTCTCTGGAGTCAGAAGACATGGCAGGTTGCACCACCAATGCTTTTTGTCCAGATAGGGTGTAAGGCCAACATGATGTCTACTCAGTCCAAACCCACGTTTTTTTATGACTAACCACCTCTGTTACCCACACATGTAGCGCTTGTACACCCAGTGCCTTTGCACTCTAAATCCCATCAAGAGGAAAAGTCTGTCCATGGCTCAGGGCTTGTCTAGGGCTATGAATGTGCTCTGGTAGCATCCACAAGGCTCATACTCTGTCAGACTTTTTTCTTGGGGGACTACCAGGTTCTTAGGTTTCCTCATTCTCACAGGGATCCCACTGATGACTACCTGGTTGTGGACTCTGCCTGGCTCTAGCTCCATCCATCTGCTGATACAGCAACTTCTTGGACATCCCTTATTTCAGAGGCTTAGTTGCTTTTGGCCTTGTTGCAGTCTTCCAGTATTTTCCCTCGGAACTCAAGCATCCAACTTGAGTTGATCAGAACGTGGCACCTTCTTCTGCACTACTCTGCTATTACTCCTCAGCTCAACTACTATTCGAGGAATGATGCCAAACCAAGAAATACAGGGGCAAGTAGTAGTTTCAACCATAGGACACCTTGGTACATAAGAGTGGCGGCAGCATAAAAAGGCTGGGTTGTAAAGACTTGTAATTCTAGAGTGCTATCTCACTATACAAGTACTTCCATGTTATAATTATGCAAATGCTACAGTTAATACTGATATGTACAGTGCACTTTGCATTTTTGAACATTTTGAAATTCTTGGCCCCAGTGCAAATCCTGATAATAGTGATAATTAATGGACCTTGGGTGTCTGTAGCACCAGGGCCCAGGTATGACTGCTCTGCTCTCCAGACCCCATGCCTACACCCCTATTACCAAGTAAAGAGTCTGGTTACATTTTTGCTAGGACGGTCCAGAAACTTCAAGTTTCAACCGTGACTTCAAGTAAAAGAAGAGGCGAAGACTTACAAAGTGTCACATATTTAATATATCTTTCAGATATGTGTCACGATTTCAAGTCATTGACTTTGATCAACACACATAAAGAGCTAGTTTAGCTTTTTTATGTCACTGTGAAAGTCAGAATAGATCTACTTCTGAATAGTTATCTTTACTGTCCCTTTACACATTTCCCTCCAAGGCCACCCTCAAATCCCTCTGCTGGCCTAGCATTTGTGATGTACGCTACAATGCCATCTGTTTTGAGAAAGATCATCATAGCATGAGTGGAGACTACACAAGCATACGTCTACAAAAGACCCATGGGGCAAGTTCTGAAAAAAAAGATTTTCTTGGATAATATTTCAGAAAGGGGGAGGTATGCCTCGTACCACACATATTAGAGGTGCTTAGCTTGTTCTCTTATGTGGAGACACATCAGCTATAGCAAGCATGTAGGACAATTTGCTGTGCTCGTTGCATACCCTGTGAGATCTTTCATTTAAACCTGGATAGGTGCTGGCCTATGCACAGCCCTCACAAGTGCCAATCGATGATGTAATATGTCACTCAACACTGCTTCACATCACTCAATGCAAACGGAGAAGGAAACTAGCGACCAATTACATGACCATTCAACCCCATTCAGTTCGCATACTGTCGGAGGCACATCCCTGTGTACACAGGGAGATGGACTGTGAGCATATTATGCCTCCTTAAAAGATCTAATTAGCCAACAAACAAACTTTTGCTCCTTTGTCAGCTGATTGTTAAGGTGTTTAGACAAGCCAATGATGGAAATAATGTTTTTATGGACATCAATTCTGAACATCTGCCCAAGTAAAAGGCCCTATATGAAGAACCTTCAGAGAAAAGGACCCAGATAATGCACTACCTAATTCATTGTCAAAGATATCCATACCATGTTGTCATTATGCTGATCCTCTTCTGTAAAGCTAGTTTTACAGACCTTTATGAGCTTTGACAGTCTGTTTCGGCAGAGAACAGCCTGCCAAAGCTCTCTGGTTTTGGTATTACCGGACGTTACCGCAATAATTGCTGACCCTATTGGTTATAATGGGGTCCAATGGAGATCAGGCCACTACCCGACATGTTTGCGGGTTTACAGCCAGCTCTCCGCTCTCCTATTATAGTCAATGGAACCGGCGGACATTGTGGTAACATCTGGCAATGCCAGTACCAGAGAGCTTTGACAGGCTGTTCTCTGCCGAAACAGCCTCGCAGAACTCATAACATTAGTGTAAATGAAGCCTAAGGCAATTTTCATATACTGTGAGTACAATTTATCTACCTTGAACACACAGCACACATTTGTTTGTGTTCCCCTTTAATACAGTTGGATGCTTATGAAGCCAAAACATCTTCCAATAACAAAACCTTAAAAGCAACATGTTCTCTTCAGTGCTGAGCCTTTTTTCTCCTAATACTACGCCTTACACAAGTCAATGCAGTATTTTTAGCAGCACCGAGATATGGTTGCTACGCCGTATCCATAGATACAGTAGGCTTCATCCTATACCATCGGCCTGGATTGGCCAGTAGCTTAGGTGGCAATTATCTAACAGAATATGAATTCAGAGTAAACACGGTTTTATGGGATTTGCTTTTTGCTAAGAACATAAGAAAACTCTGCAGTTTTGTCTATTACAAAAATGTTTCTGCTTTTTGTGTATTACATGTTGGGACTGCATTGCACTAATTATCTTCGGGTAACTTTCTATGTAGTTTAATACTACCCTATTTATTCTAGCGTGCTGCGAATAAAATGAAGTTGAATATATCTCACCAGTTCATGAACAGGTTATTTTATTACATTCAGGTTCTAGCAATTAGTGAATAAATGATTGAATTTAAGTAAGGCCTCATTACACAGTCGTGTCCGTATTGTGGTCACAAGCCACATATCTGCAAAATACGGATACCTTCCTTGTGCCCTTCACATTTTTATCACTCTCATAAACAGAAATGTCTATTCTTTTCCGCAAAACGGACAAGTATAGGGCATGTTCTGTAATTTGTGGAATGAATATACAGATGTGGACGGCACACAGATGAAAACCATGCACTGTCAGTTTTTTTTAGAAATAAATGGGTCAATGTGCGATCCACAAATAACGCAGATCGGACACGGATGCAAAATATGGTGTTGTGCATAAGGCCTTATTAGTATATACATATAGGAGAGTTTATCACACCATACACTCTAGAATTCTGGCTTTCAAAAGAAACAAAATAGGGCTTTTACAATATTTTGGGCTTATTTGCGCAAACAAAAAGTGACTTTTCGCATTTTTACATCATTCACTCCAGTTTTGAAAAACACAAAATCAAGCAAAAATGACTTCAAATTTTAGCCTCATGATACATTCCACCATAATATCTATAGGGCTGTGTTCATATGTGGCAGATTTGTTGAAGAACGTTTTGCAGTTAGATCCTGGATTTTTATCAACCTTGTCCAGACTTTTTGCAACACGTTTGCCATGTGCGAACATACTTTTAAAGGGCATCTGAAACAGATCTGTACCTATGAAACTGGCTGACCTGTTACATGTGCGCTTGGCAGCTGAAGACATCTGTGTTGGTTCCATGTTCATATGTGCCTGAATTGCGGTGAAAATGATGTTTTAATATATGCAAATGATCCTCTAGGAGCAATGGGTGCGTTGCCATTACACCTAGAGTCTCTGCTCTCTCTGCAACTGCCGCGTCCTCTGTACTTTGATTGACAGGGCCAGGCAGAGTAAACATCATCACATATAACCCTGTCAGTCAAATTGCAGAGGAAGCGGCAGTTGTCGAGAGAGCAGAGCCTCTAGGTGTAGTGGGAAAGTCCCTGTTACTCCTAGAGGCTCATTTACATATTTTAAACATTCATCTCAGCAATGCGGACACATATGAACATGGGACCAACACAGATGTCTTCAGCTGCCAAGCTCACATGTAACAGGTCAGCCAGTGTTATAGGTATAAATCTGCTTACAGATGCCATTTTTTTTATTTTCACTCCCTGCCTTTCCGGGGCCATAACTTTTTTTATTTTTCTGTTTACATAGCTATATGAGGGCTTGTTTTTTGTGGCACAAGTTATACTTTTTAAACGCACCATTTAATACTGCATATGATGTAGTGGGAAGCCTGAAAAAAGTACAAATGTGGTACAATTCCGCCACACAGAGTTTAGTTTTTACAGTGGTTCCTATGTGGTAAAACTGACCTTTTACCTTCATTCTCCAGACCAGTACGATTACGGAGATATCACATTTGTATAGTTTTTTTGTGTGTTTTAACACTGAAAAAAATAATTTATTTTTTCTTTTCATCTCCATATTCTGACCCCTATAACTTTTTTGGTTATGTGTACAGAGCTTTGTGAGGGCTCATTTTGGTGGTGTTCTGTACTTTTAATTGATACTATTTTGGGATGTGTATGACTTTCTGATCACTTTTTATTAATTCTTTTGTGGGAGGTGAAGCCAAAAAAAAAAAAAAATTGGCCATTTAGATTTTTTTTCCATTTCACTGTTTGCCGTATGGGATAAATATTTTTATAATTTAACGGTATGGGTGTTTTCACACTCGATGAAATGTCCATGAGGTTAAATGTCTGCGACTGATGTTATTGCCAATCGCAGACATTAGTCTCTGCTGTCTGCTGTTTAAACAGCACTAGGTGGGAAGAGGTTAAACGAAATTCTGCTGTATTACAGTCACAGTAAGGCCTTATACATTCTGCAAAACTTTTTGCATGAAAAATACACCTACAAATCAATTTTGCCATTCAACAACTATTATGGTAAATTGCAGCAATCTGATTTGCCGATTTTGAGAGTATTACAGCATCAGCAAAAGAAACCTACATTTTCCAATGTACAATCTCTGCTTGCAGTCATTCATTGTTTACACCCAGTGGATAATAATCTATCCTAGTCACATTACATGAGCGTCTTGTAACGAACTGCGCGAATATGTGTCCCTGGACAGATGATTATCCACTAAATGCTTCCAAAAGAATAACAGCAAGCAGAGATTTTGAAAACCATGAGAAGTTGATGCAACTTTTTATTATACAATGACCATAATTTACTGAAACGTACCTTTTAGGCCTCACTCACACAACCATTTTTTTTTTATAGTACACTGACCTATGCAGTGCAATGGGGCTATGCACACATCTTTGTTTTTACACAGATCCATGTGCCTGTTCTAAGAATCTCACTGAAGATCCATTTTTGTACATTTTTGTGGGTGAGAATAGCACTTTGTATTGATGGGAGAGAGGGAAAAGCAGAAAGAGCACAGAAGCTATATCACTGATACGTTTTAGAGGCTCGAAAATCGGATACAGCCATGTGCATGAGGTCTTAAAGGGAATCTGTCACCAGTGACCTCCCTATCCAACTGTCTGCAATGGCACATAAGCGCTGTTTTTCTTTTGTTGATCCGAGGTATGATACCTTTTCTTAATATGGAAGTTGAGCGTTTGGTGCAATGAGGGCATCACCATTGCACTCAGCCTCCAAGCTCCGCTCCTCACTGTTTTGATCAACAGGCCCAGGAAGGAGCAAAGAAAGCAAAAAAAAGTATATTGTACAGCAGTCAAAGGTAGAACTATAGGCAAACATTTGGTGGCACTTTTTAAATTTGCACACGAAACATAATGCCTGACCATGACGTGAACCTTTAAGCCACATCCATTTTTCTCTACACTTTCTCTACCTCTTGAAAATGCATACCTTCCAGGCCAAAAGCCTGTCCTCTGTATGATCTAAGTGGCACAGATCTAAAGGTAACTCTCAAAGTCACCATTTGTAGTGTGAAACTTGTATCGACTGAAGGTAAGAAATGGCTGCACATTCTTAATGGCTCTTCCTTCCACTGGGAAGCAGGGTTGACTTCAGCAATAGATAAAACTTTAATGAAGGGCTTTTTGCCTGCTCTAACATGTATAGTACATTAGGATGACACATTTAAAATAAGATTCTTGTTTCAACCTGTTCGGTTCATCTGTCATCCTGAGAGGAAACTTCTGTACACAGCGTAATTAAGTTCTTTGATAAAATAGAGGTATTTATAACCACTGCTCATCTCGTGTCACTCTTCCCATGCACAATGTCTTTATTAGATGGAGATGCTGATATAGCTCTATCAGCTGGGACATGAACTGTTCAAAGCTAAGCTTGATTACAAGGGTTTTCTGAGACTTTACTATTTAATATCCTTAGGATAGGTCATCACTATCAGATCGGGGAGGGTCCAACTCCCAGAACCCTTTTTGACCAGCTGGTGTAAGAAGCAGCGGTACACTGGAGCCAGACACTAGAACTACAAAACTCTGTGTACTGTGTAGAGTCCGGACCTGGTTACTGCAGTGCTGTACACACTCAAGTGAATACAGTAGGGAAAAAAAGTCAGCCACCGATTATGCAAGTTCTCCCACTTAAAAAGATGAGAGAGGCCTGTAATTGACATCATAGGTAGACCTCAACTATGAGAGACAAAATGAGAAAACAAATCCAGAAAATCACATTGTCTGATTTTTAAAGAATTTATTTGCAAATTATGGTGGAAAATAAGCATTCGGTCAATAACAAAAGTTCATCTCAATACTTTGTTATATATCCTTTGTTGGCAATGACAGAGGTCAAACGTTTTCTGTAAGTCTTCACAAGGTTGGCACACACTGTTGCTGGTATGTTGGCCCATTCATCCATGCAGATCTGCTCTAGAGCAGTGATGTTTTGGGGCTGTCGCTGGGCAACACGGACTTTCAACTCCCTCCAAAGGTTTTCTATGGGGTTGAGATCTGGAGACTGGCTAGGCCACTCCAGGACCTTGAAATTCTTCTTACGAAGCCACTCCTTCGTTGCCCTGGCGGTGTGCTTGGGATCATTGTCATGCTGAAAGCCCCAGCCACGTTTCATCTTCAATGCCCTTGCTGATGGAAGGAGGTTTGCACTCAAAATCTCACGATACATGACTCCATTCATTCTTTCATGTACATGTATTCAGTCGTCCTGGTCCCTTTGCAGAGAAACAGACCCAAAGCATAATGTTGCCACCTCCATGCTTCACAGTAGGTATGGTGTTCTTTGGATGCAACTCAGCATTCACTCTCCTCCAAACATGACGAGTTGTGTTTCTACCAAACAATTCTACTTTGGTTTCATCTGACCATATGACATTCTCCCAATACTCTTCTGGAACATCCAAATGCTCTCTAGCAAACTTAAGACAGGCCCGGATATGTACTGGCTTAAGCAGGGGGACACGTCTGGCACTGCAGGATCTGAGTCCCTGGCGGGGTAGTGTGTTACTGATAGTAGCCTTTATTAAGTTGGTCCAAGCTTTCTGCAGGTCATTCACTAGGTCCCCCATGTCGTTCTGGGATTTTAGCTCACAGTTCTTGTGATCATTTTGACCCCACAGGGTGAGATCTTGCGTGGAGCCCCTGATCGAGGGAGATTATCAGTGGTCTTGTATGTCTTCCATTTTCTAATTATTGCTCCCACAGTTGATTTCTTCACACCAAGCTGCTTGCCTATTGCAGATTCAGTCTTCCCAGCCTGGTGCAGGTCTACAAATTTGTTTCTGGTGTCCATCAACAGCTTTTTTGGTCTTCACCATAGTGGAGTTTGGAGTGTGACTGTTTGAGGTAGTGGACAGGTGTCTTTTATACTGATAACAAGTTCAAAAAGGGCCATTACAACAGGTAATGAGTGGAGGACAGAGGAGCCTCTTAAAGGGGTTATCCCATTTTGGACAATGGGGGCATATCGCTAGGATATGCCCCCATTGTCTTATAGGTGCAGGTCCCACCGCTGGGACCCGCACCTACAGTACAGACGAAAAGTTTGGACACACCTTCTCATTCAAAGAGTTTTCTGTATTTTCAGGACTATGAAAATTGTAGATTCACACTGAAGGCATCAAAACTATGAATTAACACATGTGGAATTATATACTTAACAAAAAAGTGTGAAACAACTGAAAATATGTCTTATATCTAGGTTCTTTAAAGTAGCCACCTTTTGCTTTGATAACTGCTTTGCACACTCTAGGCATTCTCTTGATGAGCTTCAAGAGGTAGTCACCTGAAATGGTATTCCAACAGTCTTGAAGGAGTTCCCAGAGATGCTTAGCACTTGTTGGCCCTTTGCCTTAACTCTGCGGTCCAGCTCACCCAAAACCATCTCGATTGGGTACAGGTCTGGTGACTGTGGAGGCCAGGTCATCTGGCTTAGCACCCCATCACTCTCCATCTTGGTAAATAGCAGTTACATAGCCTGGAGGTGTGTTTGGGGTCATTGTCCTGTTGATAAATAAATGATGGTCCAACTAAACGCAAACCGGATGTAATAGCATGCCGCTGCAAGATGCTGTGGTAGCCATGCTGGTTCAGTATGCCTTCAATTTTGAATAAATCCCCAACAGTGTCACCAGTAAAGCACCCCCACACCATCACATCTTCTCCTCCATGTGGAACAGTGGGAAACAGGCATGTAGAGTCCATCCGTTCACCTTTTCTGCGTCACAAAAAGACACGGTTGTTGGAACCAAAGATCTCAAATTTGGACTCATCAGACCAAAGCACAGATTTTCACTGGCCTAATGTCCATTCCTTGTGTTCTTTAGCCCAAACAAGTCTCTTCTGCTTGTTGCCTGTCCTTAGCAGTGGTTTCCTAGCAGCTATTTTACCATGAAGGCCTGCTGCACACAGTCTCCTCTTAACAGTTGTTGTAGAGAAGTGTCTGGTGACTCGCATGACCTTATCCTCCGCAGCAGAGGTGACTCTTGGTCTTCCTTTCCTGGGGAGGTCCTCATGTGAGCCAGTTTCTTTGTAGCGCTTGATGGTTTTTGCGACTGCACTTGGGAACACTTTCAAAGTTTTCCCAATTTTTCAGACTGACTGACCTTCATTTCTTAAAGTAATGATGGCCACTAATTTTTCTTTACTTAGCTGCTTTTTTCTTGCCATAATACAAATTCTAACAGTCTATTCAGTAGGACTATCAGCTGTGTATCCACCTGACTTCTGCCCAACACAACTCATGTTCCCAACTAGAGTTCTCACGATACCAAAATTTGGATTCGATTTTGATACCAAGAAAAAGTATTCGATACTCGATACCATTCGATACCACGCCGAAAAAATAAAACACAAAAAATCTGTGTGCCCCATCAGACCTCACATCAGCCCACCGTGCCAGCATCAGACCTCAGATCATCCAACCGTGCCCCCATCAGACCTCAGATCAGCCCGCCGTGCCCCCACCAGACCTCAGATCAGCCCACCGTGCCCCCATCAGACCTCACATCAGCCCACCGTGCCCCCATCAGACCTCACATCAGCCCACCGTGCTCCCATCAGACCTCACATCAGCCCACCGTGCCCCCATCAGACCTCACATCAGCCCACCGTGCCCCCATCAGACCTCACATCAGCCCAAAGCGTCCCCATCAGACCTCACATCAACCCACCGTGCCCCCATCAGACCTCACATCAGCCCACCGTGCCCCTATCAGACCTTACATCAGCCCACCGTGCCCCCATCAGACCTCCCATTAGCCCACCGTGCCAGCATCAGACCTCAGATCAGCCCACCGTGCCCCTATCAGACCTCAGATCAGCCCACTGTGCCCCCATCAGACCTCAGATCAGCCCACCGTGCCCCCATCAGACCTCAGATCAGCCAACTGTGCCCCCATCAAACCTAACATCAGCCCACCGTGCCCCCATCAGACCTCACATCAGCCCACCGTGCCCCCATCAGACCTCACATCAGCCCACCGTGCCTCCATCAGACCTCACATCAGCCCACTGTGCCCCCATCAGACCTAACATCAGCCCACCGTGCCCCCATCAGACCTCACATTAGCCCACTGTGCCAGCATCAGACCTCAGATCAGCCCACCGTGCCCCCATCAGACCTAACATCAGCCCACTGTGCCCCGATCAGCACACACATCAGCCCACCGTGCCCCCATCAGACCTCACATCAGCCCACCGTGCCCCCATCAGACCTAACATCAGCCCACCGTGCCCCCATCAGACCTCACATCAGCCCACCGTGCCCCCATCAGACCTTACATTAGCCCACTGTGCCACCATCAGACCTCAGATCAGCCCACCGTGCCCCCATCAGACCTCAAATCAGCCCACCATGCCCACATCAGACCTAAGATTAGCCCACCGTGCCCCCATCAGACCTCACATTAGCCCACCGTGCCAGCATCAGAGCTCAGATCAGCCCACCGCGCCCCCATCAGACCTCAGATTAGCCCACCGTGCCCCCATCAGACCTCAGATCAGCCCACTATGCCCCCATCAGACCTAACATCAGCCCACTGTGCCCCCATCAGACCTCACATCAGCCCACCGTGCCCCCATCAGACCTCACATCAGCCCACCGTGCCCCCATCAGACCTCACATTAGCCCACAGTGCCAGCATCAGACCTCACATCAGCCCACCGTGCCACCATCAGACTTCAGATCAGCCCACCGTGCCCCCATCAGACCTCAGATCAGCCCACCGTGCCCCCATCAGACCTCAGATCAGCCCACCGTGCCCCTATCAGACCTCACATCAGCCCACCGTGCCCCCATCAGACCTCAGATCAGCCCACTGTGCCCCCATCAGACCTAACATCAGCCCACTGTGCCCCCATCAGACCTCAGATCAGCCCACCGTGCCCCCATCAGACCTCACATCAGCCCACCGTGCCCCCATCAGACCTCACATCAGCCCACTGTGCCCCCATCAGACCTAACATCAGCCCACCGTGCCCCCATCAGACCTCACATCAGTCCACCGTGCCCCCATCAGACCTCACATTAGCCCACCGTGCCAGCATCAGATGTCAGATCAGCCCACCGTGCCCCCATCAGACCTCAGATCAGCCCACCGTGCCCACATCAGACCTCAGATCAGCCCACCGTGCCCCCATCAGACCTCAGATCAGCCCACTGTGCCCCCATCAGACCTAACATCAGCCCACCGTGCCCCCATCAGACCTCAGATCAACCCACTGTGCCCCCATCAACCTCAGTTCAGCCCGCTGTGCCCCCATCAGACCTCAGATCAGCCCACCGTGCCCCCATCAGACCTCAGATCAGCCCACTGTGCCCCCATCAAACCTCAGATCAGCCCACCGTGCCCCCATCAGACCTCAGATCAGCCCACTGTGCCCCCATCAGACCTAACATCAGCCCACTGTGCCCCCATCAGACCTAACATCAGCCCACTGTGCCCCCATCAACCTCAGATTAGCCAACTGTGCCCCATAAGACCTAACATCAGCCCACTGTGCCCCCATCAGACCTAACATCAGCCCACCGTGCCCCCATCAACCTCAGATCAGCCCACTGTGCCCCCATCAAAATAAAATAAAAAAATCTCATCTGTCCTGCGCCGCAGCTCCGCTCCGGTTCCGGTGCTCCACTTCTTCTCTTCCCGGCGCTGCACTGTCACCTGACTGCGTGCAGCGTCAGGTCAGAGTGCGCGCACTACGTCCTGACGCTGTACGCGGTCAGGACAGTGCAGCGCGGGCCCGGAGAAGAAGAGGAGCGCCGGAGCCGCAGCGCAGGACAGGTAAGAGAATTTTTTATTTTAGTATCGCAAAATAGGAAATTCCGGTACCAAATCGATACTGGTATAAAAGTATTGATTCAGTATCGAATTATCGATACCTGAGGCAACCCTAGTCCCAACCCCATTTATAAGGAAAGAAATCCCACTTATTAAACCTGACAGGGCACACCTGTGAAGTAAAGACCATTTCAGGTGACTACCTCTTGAAGCTCATCAAGAGAATGCCAAGAGTGTGCAAAGCAGTAATCAAAGCAAAAGGTGGCTACTTTGAAGAACCTAGACTATAAGACATATTTTCAGTTGTTTCACATTTTTTTGTTAAGTATATAATTCCACATGTGTTAATTCATAGTTTTGATGCCTTCAGTGTGAATCTACAATTTTCATAGTCATGAAAATACAGAAAACTCTTTAAATGAGAAGGTGTGTCCAAACTTTTTGTCTGTACTGTATATCGTGAACGGGGCCCCAAAAGAGAAGGAGGGCGCACTGCGCATGCGGAGCCACCCTCGATTAATTTCTATAGGGCCACCGAAAATAGCCGAGCGCTGGCTCGACTGTTTCCGTCGGCTCCATAGAAACGAATGGGAGCCGAACCGCGCTTGCGCGGTGCGCTCCCATTCATTTCTATGAGCGCAGCTCAGGCTCAGAGCTCCCCCGCTTCGTTCTCGACATAGGTGTGGGTCCCAGAGGTGGGACCTGCACCTATAAGACAATGGGGGCATATCCTAGCGATATGCCCATATTGTCTAAGATGGGATAACCCCTTTAAGGAAGAAGTTACAGGTCTGTGAGGGACAGAAATTTTGCTTATTTGTAGGTGACCAAATACTATTTCCACCATAATTTGCAAAAAAAATTCTTTAAAAATCAGACAATGTGATTTTCTGGATTTGTTTTCTCATTTTGTCTCTCATAGTTGAGGTCTACTTATGATGTCAATTACAGGCCTCTCTCATCTTTTTAAGAGGAGAACTTGCACAATTGGTGGCTGACTAAATACTTTTTTCCCCACTGTAGTAGAAGTACTGCAGTAGCCAGGGACGGACACTATACAGTATACAGAGCTCTGTATTTCCCTGGTCGCAGCGCACAGCAGCTCCTTGATCTAACTGATCAATGGTGATTCTTACATTTAGAACTGGCAGTGGATGCGCTGAAATTATGGAGAGCCCTGCGTCTCTTCAAAATTTTGGCGGATCCTCCGCCAGCTATGGGCCTTTATTAAGACCGCCGTCTAAAACACCAGTCTTAATAAATGTGTCCCTATGTACCTGTTGCATCACTCCTACCATTGCATTTAGATTGTAAGCTCTTATAGGCAGGGCCTTTTATGCGTTTCTTTTTTTTTTTCATCTGTTTGTTATGATCCTTGTTATTTTGCTTGATTGTTACTTCTCCGATTGTGTAGCCAAGGAAAGGTTGTTATTATTACCCTTTTTTATTTTTCTGCTGTGATATGAACCAGGAACAGGAAAAAGGGGCACTTTTTTAACTTATATGCAACTTTTCTACACTATAACCAAGTGCTGCAGAAATTCATACAAGAAATTGTCTTGCTAAAATCAATCCATGACATAAGGATTTCCTACTTGCTTGGATGAGATCATATCCGTTCCACAAGCGAGAGGTGAAGCATGGTCATTAAACGTGCGATGGAAAGAAAAGTTGAAACGTTAGGCATTTAACCATCCTGTGCCATGATATTTAAACAGCAAGTCATAAGCTGTTTACAGGAGAAGAATGCAAAGCACTGGGTTAATCTTCTTAAATCTCCCAGAGCCAGATGTTCCAAGGACTGTGGTAGACCAGAGGTCATAGTTAACCTGAAGGCTTTCTCAGCAACAGCGCCTTATTCCTTGTGATGAATCAATCTCGAAGGGAGATTAGGCTGCCTCCAACAGTATTTAATTTCTTTGGAGCTGCACAGCCAGGAGATTGCATCATTAAGAACACCGGGTTTTTTTAGAGAATCAGAACATCATCACATCGTTTTACTGGGGACACAATATGGTAGACAGATGTCACCTATGGGATTACGCAAATGGTGCGGTTAGAAAAAACGCAGCCAATGACTTTTCCTTCTTCAGCATCTTCTCCATTTAGACATAGAGGCAGATTTATCACAGCCTGGCGGCGTAGGCCAAGCTGTGATAACTAGGGGCGCTGCCGGATGCTGAGCCTGAATTATGATGAGGCGTACGCCCCTGGCTGGCGTAGCTTTTAGTGTTCTTCTACAATGATAAATGTATCTGGGCCTCCGGTCTCGCCCCCAGCCCTTGCCATACCCCCTTTTCGGGAAAGTTTCGAGGCCGATAGAGAAGCAGTCAGTTTGTGACTTTTTCACGCCTCAAAAAATGTGATATTTAAATGATAAATGTGGCCCATATTGAATATTATTTGCATTACATTTTTCAATCTACTTCCAACAGGATTGAAGGGATGGATGTAAAAATTCTACAAGTCATAGAAAAACATCCTCGGGACAGGTCATCAGTATCTGATCGGTGGGGGTTTTACTCCCGATACCCTCACCGATCAGCTTTTTTGAAGAGGCTCTGGTGAGCCTTGTGACCTCTTCCTAGACCAGTGATATCAAGTTCATCAGTCACATGGCCTGTTAGAAGCTAAGTTCGATTCGAGTGAATGTGGCTAAGCTGCAATACCAAGCACAACCGCTAAACAATGTATTGTGCTCTATTTGGTAAACTTTGAGGAGGCCGCAGCATAAAACAAACAATATATGCACACAATAATCCTGCCCTCTCATAGCCTATATACTGTATATGCACAGTACAAAACGGACTCCATGTACCCATTGCTTATTTTCTTCCATCAGTTCTATATTCCCACAGTGTACAGAAAAGATTCACACTGGTCTCTGCCCTCAGGCTCCCTGCCCAGACTTACCCCCCAGGGCTTATTTCATAGGAAGCCAGTTAACCTAAGTATGTTTTGACTTAAAAGAGGAAACTGGTGGATTTCAGTCTATGGATCCTAAGCTGCCTGGAAGACTGCAGCGTAAGGCCTCAAGAACACACTGTGCATGTTGGCCCCTAAAATGAACCAAATTGTAGACATTTAGCCCTCCAAGAGGTTCTGTTTCATGGATCGTGTTAGTACGGAAATCGGGAAATGCTTCTGGAGATGTTTATATAGCGCACCTGATGAAAAATGTATTTAAAAATAATGCAGAATGTGAAGCTATATTTGAACATAGGAACATGTGAATAGTCCTACTGACCACAGTACCTATGTATTACAGAGAAAACCAAACACAAACTTTACTTAGCCTGTAAGAGACAATGTGATATAAAAAATAAAATGTCTACAATACAGAGGAGAAAATTGTATTAAAGGGGTTCTCCCATAAACTACTTTGCACTCTAAAGTATATTTTCTTTTATCCCCCATGCTTAAATCCTACTTCCTGGTTTGTCATGTGTCTGCTGTCCCATCATGCCATCTCAGGACAATGAGATGTGTCTTGACATAAGCAGATCATATGACACCAACCAAGCCCCTTGTTCTTACCAGTGACGCCTCCTGCGTCCTACATTAGTTACAAGGACATAACCTCCAGCAACTGAATATCAAAACAGATTTGCCACAGGTTGCAATGGAAGGCTGATGACTTTAGAATAAGACAGTTTTGATAAATGGTGACATTTGGGGAAGGTTATCTGTTGGGTGGGATACGTAATTTATATTACTGGTAAAACCCCTTTAAAATGATTAAGGATGAAAAAGGATTAAGACATCAAGGTACCAGTGCAAGACTTATGCGTTGGTATATAATTATCAACAAATGACTCCGTTATATACCCAGAACATGAAATAGATTATTATTATTTATCTGTAGTATAATACTCTATATCAGTGCTAACTTAGGCTAGGGCTACACGGCGGTTGTCGCGCGACACCCGTCGCAGCCAGGATCCTTGAGTAGCGGGGATCCCATAGAAATGAATGGGATCGCCGCGGCAGTCGCAAGAAATCCAACTGCCTTAGGCCTCACTGGTGAGGGGGCAGTTTTGATAGGCCTTTCTCTGGCTGCACTATTCTTTGGTTTAGCAACAGAACTGACTCATTTTGTGACTACTGTAATGTTGTATTGTTTTATGAGAAGAATTTTTAGATTTATTTTGCATACATTTTTTCGATAAAGCAATTCCAGAAAATAAGTTTCCATACGCTGTTGAGTCTCTTCAGTGTGAAATGGTACTCCCCTTGAACTGCGTCTATTTCATCTCATCTTTCCAAACAGTACTGTACCTTGCTCTGTGCCAATGAGGAGCAAGAACCCTGAAATTCTGTCTCTGGTTTGGCTGGAAAGAGCTTTTTTGCAAGGCACCTAGATGCAATTTTTTAAAGTTTGCATAGACTATGACCAGTGAGCCCCTGTCCCTTCTCATTCTTTGATAGAGAAAACGTGTAAGGACCATTAGTTAGAGATGAGTGAATTTCTTGATTAATGAATCGGTTGGCAGATTATTTGGTTATGAAAGTGCTTAGATTGTCCTCAAAAGTCTTACTTAACACTTAGAAGTCTCCTAGGACTGTATCAACCCCTTTCAAATTCTTTAACTCCAAGACAGCATTAGTAGTGTCAAAGTGACAGTAATATACAGCATATGGCTACGAGTAAATGAATGAAAGCCCCATTTTGAATTAAAACATAGTCCACAAATTATTCTTTTTTGGTAGTAGATGACTTCTACTGACCTGTAAAATAGAGGACACCATTTTAAGAGATTTGTCCAAATCCAGTCACAAAATATTTGGATTTGGCTTGAACCCAAATTTTTGGGAAATGCGAGACAAATTCAATTACTCTAGAATCAAATTGTTCATCTCTAACCATTAGGCAAGTTTTTCCTTCCTGATAATATTGTGGTGGCCAGGGGCAGGCTGGGGACTTAAAGTGGACCTGGAAAATAAACGTAAAAGTGGCCTCAGATACCACAGTTCAACACAAAATATTGCCTAAATTAATGCTGAGAGCATCAGATCTTTATTTACCTGGCTTTTGGCCAATAGGAGGGCTTAGGTGGCCCTCTGGGCATCGGCCCACCGGGAAATTTCCCTGTAGGATCTATGGCCAGTCTGCCCCTAGTGGTGCCTATGGAGAGAATAAGGTTAACACCATTGGGAATAGACTGGAAAACCCCAAACTCCACAAGCCCTATAGCATACTACTAATTTCAAGTTACCCAATTATATATTTATATTGATAATTTATTTTATATATGTAACATACTCTCCTTAACCCTATGCCCTACATATGTACGGGCCCCAAAAATGATGGTATCACATGGAACTATTTTTATTCTCTGCTGGCTTAATAAAAAAAACTTAGGTTACTGAAAGTTGGATTAATAAAAGTCTAATTTACAGTGTCAAGATTATCAATTCAAACCCCACTCAGTTAACAAGTATGATTATAACTCTGCCCCATGCCCAAAAAATATATAATACCATTTAATGCTTTCTACAGGATGAGTAATGCACTGACAGAACATATTAGCATGATCTTCAGCTTTCTGGAATCAACTTTAATAAAGATGTGAAAGCTTCATCCTACGGCACCAAGCAACACACAATTAAAAATGTGTTAATAATTTATAAAGCAGTTACAGGCCCATTAGGCAGGCAAACCCTCCAGCCTACCGGTACACACTAAGAAGTTAAACAGAAAATGGCTTTTCGGAGCAGATGGCATTTATGTTCGATGTAGTAAATGATGATTGCTGATATTACTGTGTTAATCCTTTAAAAACTAGGTCAAGATGCCTCATATTATTATCTATCAAAAGTACCATATAAGAAACGCCTTAAATAAGTATATGCAGTGTGAACTGAAGACACTGGTATATTTTTGGTTTACTGGGCTAAAATTTTCATTTCTGTTAGGCTAATTTCACACTAGCGTTAAAATCATCCGGCATGCTGTGCCGGCAGAGGAACAGCCTGTCAGAGTTCATAGCCAGATACTGCCTTTCCCTGCTGGAACTCAATGGCTATAATGGGACCCAACGGCTATAATGGGACCCTGTTTCCGGCATAACTGCTGAGATTTGGCTGGAAAAAAAATGGTGCCTGGTCCCATTAAAGTCAATCCAGCCCTTAGTGGATATGCTGGATTCGATGATGTCCAGCAGGCTGTTCCTCTACCGGATTTTAACGCTAGGGTGAACCGAGCCTTATACAGTAGTTGCAGTCTATTTCAATGGAATTCCTTTAAAGGTGTTTTTCAATAAAACTGCAGGGAATAATAATGTACATACCTTCACAGTATGTCTATGCCACCAATGTACTTCTTATTGTCCCTTGGCATGTTGAAGCATACTCTATAGAAGGGGTGTACACAGATCTCATAGTTCCCCATAGCAAACCTTAGTATGCCACCCTGCCCACCCAGTTTCCTAGTACTTGTGAGACAATCAATTCTAGACAACTCGAAGCGCAACACCCCAGATTTCTTAGAAATTTACATTTTTATTAAGCAGCAGAAATTTTAATTTAAAAAAATTGTAATAAAAATTTGGCCCTCCATCTCTCTCACTTTATCCGACTTCCATGTCAGAAGAAGTGGAACAGTTGCTCATTCTTAACACCATATTTGTCAATGTATTTACATTAGACAACTGGCAAAAACATTGATAAATCTGCTTTGCTTCTATTATAAAGTTATCTGTCTGCAGCCACCACTAGGGGGAGCTCATTGTATAGGAATTTTTACAGTTACCATTAATAGGACTGGAAACTGAAATAATCTCTTTGCATTGAACTCCCCCTAGTGGTGGCTGCTTGAAAATGCATTGTTTTCTTGCCGGGAAAAGAAGAAGTAGTTCCACGTTGGGTTCCCCTTACTCTGGACCTTGTAGCAGTTGTGTGATCTACCTCCATTAAAGGTATGCCACTGCTCTATAGTGATGTAACAACAAGACACATGACCACATCAGCTAGTTGCTGGCTGCAGCATTGACACTGGACTACAAAAAAGAAAGAGGGTCTCATAGCATATATAATAATAATGATCTTTATTTATATAGTCATTGAGCAGTTATGTGCCTTTGAACCTTTCATTTTACTACCATTTGGCATATGTTCTGTTCAAAACAACGTCGGTTGCCTGTTAGTCTTGGGATTATGTTTCTGTAACGTAACATGAATTTGAAAGATTTGAGAATGAATAAACGTATGCAGGCTAAGTGAATAAATATATTTACTAAGTCTGATTAAATAAGAGATAACACAGACAAACCACATAAAGAATAATAAAAAGTAAATAAACATCACTAGCCTATCACATGCAATATGGGGTGGCACTCTGGTCACCATGTCATAGCACATGGATGGCACCCCAGGGTGTACAAGAAATAGGGCAAATCAATACTTACATCCTACTTAGAATGAAGTCTTCAATGGAGTGCCCTGAGTGAATGTGTGTCACAGAGTTTAAACATTTTAGCCCCTGCTCCAGTGTGCAGCACTCATATCTCTGAGATCACTCAGGAATGTGGGTCTTATCAGCACCATGGGGATGGGTACTACATTACAAGCCACATCATTACACAGAATGGTAATAATGAAAGAGGACAGAATAATAGGGACAGAACCAATCAGTACTTTAAAAATACCCTTACAATACAGTTTCTTCTATAGGCTGATGATTTGTCGTTTCTAAGCCCCCACCCCACCTAAATAGCTATTCCTGTTTGTAAAATGTTGATAAGATTTCATATAAAGAATTTTATATTGGACAGCGTTGGATCTTTTATCTACTGACAATTGCTACAACTAAAGCCAGTTTAGAGCTGAGCAAAGAGGATTTGTCTTTCTTAATATAAAGTTGGTAACATTATGTGGGTTACGGTGGATTTGGAACGAAACAGTGAGGCTGGCCATTATTCACTGTCATCTTTAACATTCTTCAGAAAGTCAAAAAGGAGTGCGCTTTACATGAGATGACCTAAATAAAGCGATCTGAAGAATATATGATAGCTATGCTATGGAGTATCATCAGAAATGTACTATTACTTTCAAGCCACAAAAAAATAGAGATCTAGGTCCTCTGCTGTCATCTTCATGGTGACAAGGGGATACAAACTGTATGTCTGTACATATATATATATATATATATATATATATATATATATATATATATACTCCTTCCTGATCCAATCATTGGCCTGTGTAAAGGCCTTAAAAGGGGTGGTCTTACTTCAGCAAATGGCATTTATCATGTGGATGTGGGCACTTCTTACTAATGTATAGTGATTGTCCATATTGCCTTCTTTGCTGGCTCAATTCATTTTTCCATCACATTATACACTGCTCAAGTAGATATGAGGTGCCATTTGTGCCTATGTGTGCTGCTCCCACAGTTCTGTTCACCGCAGAGGCCAACGCTTTTTCCTATAGTGTACAAGTGCGACCACCATTGTTGGATTGCAGGGTGGTCATAACCACTGGAAACAAGCAGTGTATAATGTGATGGAAAAATGAATCAGCCAGCAAAGGAGGCAATATGGATAATCACAATACATTAGTAAGTGGCTTGTATTAACTTTCTCTACATGATAAATTTTGTCTACATGATAAATGAGACAGCCCCTTTAAGGATATCCCATACAGGTTTGGGCTGATATTTTATCAGCATAAGTGAGACACAACAAAATAACCCTATGTCCATTAGTTCTACGCCCAAAGTGCGTTAATCCCCGTCTAACATGGGAGGGACTGTATACGGCTCATTTTGACAAACAGCTTTAGATGCTACTGGACATAATTGTGTGATAGACCATCCATCATATTAGAGAGAATCGTTCTTACGTCCTAATATTCAGACTTTCTAATGAATTAGTCACATTGGGAAGCCATTAGTAATGTGATTTGTGACTGAGTGATAACCTGGCGGTCTGTGAGTATGAGCCAATTAAGGAAACAAAGCTAATTCTGAATCAGTTTTGCCTCGTCAATACAAGTCACATACTGTTTATGTTTTAATTAATACTATGGGGGTCATTTATCTAACTGGTGTAAAGTAGAACTGGCTTAGTTGCCCATAGCAACCAATCAGATTCCACCTTTCATTTTCCAAAGGAGCTGTCCAAAATGAAAGGTGAAATCTGATTGGTTGCTTTAGGCAACTAAAGGAGTTCTACTTTACACCAGTTTGATAAATGACCCCCTCTGTTTCAACAAATATTGGCATGTAGTTGCTTACTTCATGCACATTTTTTCCATGCTTTTTATCCAGTTGTGACCATCCTGTTTTCACCGTGTACCTGTATGTAGCACTTCCTGTTACTGTATCCAACCAAACCCATGATGCAGTTCTCCTTTCTCTGACAAAGCTCCAGCACCACCCCTAACAACACCCAGCTAGTGTATAGCTCATCCCTCTCACTTACATAGATGCTCCCCTATCAGTGCCCCTAAAAACACCCAGCTAGTTTATAGCTCCTCCCACTCATTTACATAGACTCTCCCCTATCACTGCCCCTAACAATACCCATCTAGTTTATAGCTCCTCCCACTCACTTACACAGACACTCCCCTATCACTGCCCTTAACAACACCCAGCTAGTTTATAGCTCATCCCTCTCACTTACATAGACGCTCCCCTATCAGTGCCCCTAAAAACACCCAGCTAGTTTATAGCTCCTCCCACCCACTTACATAGACACTCCCCTATCACTGCCCCTAACAACACCCATCTAGTTTATAGCTCCTCCCATTCACTTACATAGACACTCCACTATCACTGCCCCTAACAATACCCATCTAGTTTATAGCTCCTCCCACTCACTTACACAGACACTCCCCTATCACTGCCCTTAACAACACCCAGCTAGTTTATAGCTCATCCCTCTCACTTACATAGACGCTCCCCTATCAGTGCCCCTAAAAACACCCAGCTAGTTTATAGCTCCTCCCACCCACTTACATAGACACTCCCCTATCACTGCCCCTAACAACACCCATCTAGTTTATAGCTCCTCCCACTCACTTACATAGACACTCCCCTATTACTGCCCCTAACAATACCCATCTAGTTTATAGCTCCTCCCACTCACTTACATAGACGCTCCCCTATCAGTGCCCCTAAAAACACCCAGCTTCAATAGGAGCTAAGCTGCAGTAACCGAGCATGGCCACTGCAACTTTGAACAGAGCTTTTCTAGTTCCAGCCCCGGAGGCTGCAGGGAACATCTGATTGGTGGGGGTATGGCGTGTCGGACCCTCACTAATCAATATTAATTCCCTATCCTGAGGATAGGCCATCAATATCAGGAACATGGAAAACCCTTTAAAGCATATTGTAGGTTCTTTTTTAGTTATATCTGTTGATGGAAAGTTCAGTGACAACTATTTAAACTGCCAGATGGTCAATTCAGCTTAGTCAGACAGCTCATTTGCTCCCGCACGAATTGCTATATCAAATAGGTGAGCAAACAGATTAGTTTCAAGGGTCTGGAAAATTCACGGGTCATTCATGGATCTGGAAAAATTTGGTGACAGCCTTTGGGTGCTAGACTTTCTGTTCAGCAGCTGAAGTGTCAAATAGTCCAAGCTATTTTAAGTGTTTATTCTACTATAGTAAGGGAGAACATATTTATATGTTTATATCTGATCTATGGGGGTCCAACTGCCAGGACCCTTAAAGGGTTATTCTCATTTTAGACAATGGTGGCATATCGCTAGGATATGGTGGGACCCGCACCTTTATCCAGAACGGAGCCCCTGAACTGAATGAGGGCGCACTGCGCATGCGCAGCCGCCCTCTATTCATTTCTATGGGGCCACCGAAAATAGCCGAGTGCTGGCTCGGCTACTTCCATCGGCTCCATAGAAATGAATGGGAGCGGTGGCCGCGCTTGTGCGCTACGCTCCCATTCATTTCTATGAGCACAGCGGGGAAGCTGCGCCTGGTGATAGCCGGGGTCCTCCAGGCGCAGCGCTCCCCGCTCCGTTCTGGATATAGCAGTGGGACCTGCACCTATAAGACAATGGGGGCATATCCTAGTGATATGCCCCCATTGTCTAAAATGAGAATACCCCTTTAAGGTGGATTTACACAGGACGATTCTGCAGCCGATTGTTCCCGACAGTTGGTTGCTTGCTCAGTGAAGGAGACTGCTGTATTTATATGGAGCGATCACCTTCACAGTATGAGGACGAGGGATCACTATTGTAATCTCTCGTCATACAGATTCATGGTTTCTGAGCAGCGGATCACTGTTTAGACCGCACAATCTGCTGCCCATAAGCCATGATCGGTGGTGCCTGCACGAACGAGAGGATCACCCGATGAATGAATGTTTGTAGAGAAAGACTGTTTATTTTTTTGCGGTGCGGAGGCATGGAGAGAAACCCCATGAAAGCACTCCACAATTGCGGACAAGAATAGGCATTTCTATCTTAGCGCCGGCCATGGGGGCCGCAATTGGTGGACCGCAAAACACTATGGTCATCTGAATTATTCCTTAAACAGATTTCAGATGCACAAATAGTTAATGGTAAAATTCACAGTGTATTACAAAGTATTTCATAACAAGGAAAATCATTTGCAGCAAATCCGATATGATGTTGGCAAGCCTGTTGCTATGACAGCCCAGCTAAGCCTGAGACAAGCATCACAGCCCTCCTTCAGTCAGCGGATCTCTCTGCATTTTGTGCTATCCACAATTTGTTGCAATCCTACAGGAGATAAACCATCACAGTACAGCCACTAAAAGGGGGGGGGGATCTGAACTGTTAGGCTATGTTCACACATGCCAGAAAAAGTCTGTAGAGATTTTTACTAGTTACGCAGCAAAAACCGCAACAAAATGTCTATGGGATGGATCCGTCTGTTCAAGTGAATACTACAAAGCCATCCCATTGAAATGAATGCAAATGCCATACTTGTAATTACACCTGCTCAACGCTGTGGCAAGCAGGTAAACAGAGCAGAGAAGGCAGCAGGTAAACAGAGCAGAGAAGGCAGCAGGTAAACAGAGCAGAGAAGGCAGCAGGTAAACAGAGCAGAGAAGGCAGCAGGTAAACAGAGCAGAGCAATTGCACAAAGTTACACAGAGAATGCTGTCAGTCACTGATAACAACTCCCCTGTTTACAGCTATCAGTGACTGACAGCTACCTCTGTATACACACTTAGGCTACTTTCACACTAGCGTTTACTTTTTCCGGTATTGAGTTCCGTCATAGGGGCTCAATACCGTAAAAAAACGCTTCAGTTTTGTCCCTATTCATTGTCAATGGGGACAAAGCTGAACTGAAGACAACTGAATGCTCCTAAAAGCATTCCGTTCCATCTCCAGACCGGAGAGCAAACCGCAACATGCTGCGGTTTGCTCTCCGGTCTGGGCATCCGCACCAAGACAGATCCGGAATGACCCCCAATGCAAGTCAATGGGGACGGATCCGTTCGGTGTGACACACTAGTAAACGGAACCGTCCTCCATTGACTTTCAATGGAGTTCATGACTGATCCGTCACCTTGCTCTTCCTCTGGAGGTCCAGCAGGTGGCGCTGTGCAGGCTGCTCTGCGCTGGAATCTTCCCTCTCAGTGGTCCGCTGCACTATTCTCCCGCGGACAAGACTCCAGGTAAGCTCACATCCCGGCCCCGGTGTCACTGGTCTCTCCCTTCACTACACTACATCTACACTACATCCCTTCACTAGACTACTCTACATCTACACTACATCCCTTCACTACACTACTCTACATCTACACTACATCCCTTCACTACACTACTATCTTCACTACACTGCACTACCACACCCTTCACCCGCCGGATCCGTGCTGCCACTAGTGTGAAAGTGGCCTTACACAGAGAATGCTATCAATTAATCATAACACTTTCCTGTGTACAAGCTAAAGTTTTACTGAATCTTTTCCCATAATCTGTTGATCTGCTCAGCTCCTCCTGCTCTATAACATGCTGCCTGCAGATTGCACTGCATTTTGTGGTGACAGGTTCCCTTTAATAGAGGAAAATACCAGAAATAACCTGCCACTAGTACACAAACAGTACATGAAAGTATTTTTCAGATGGTCCTTAGCAACTGCAGACTGCAGCTTCAATCATAAAACTGGCTTCTAATGGCAAGAGTTACTAAATTCTTACTGAGAAGCAAGTGAGTGAATTAGAGCCAGTGTGAGAAATTTCTGGGAAATTTGAGCTTTAATTAGTAAGGAACATATTATGGTTTTGGGATGATTCTTCGGTTGAAAAGGGATTCCCTGCAGGATTTGATCATTTATATAGGCTGCTGCAGTGTTTGCTCAGTCACCTCCATGGATGAATTCTAATTCCTTTCTATAGCCAGCAAAGGCTTCAGTGTTAAACACTACATGAATACATGTCTTTATGAACAGGATCTTGTTCAGATTTCAGTCTGCAAACCATGGATCTGCAGAATATGGATACCTTCTGTGTGCACCCCATATCTTACTCACTCCCATCAATAGAAATTATTATTCTCATCCGCAATATGAACAAGAATAGGACATGTCCTATGTTTTGCAGGACAGTCATACGGATCAGGAAGAATACATGCATGGCCACATAGAAATTCATGGGTCAGTGCTAATAGCACACGGATGAAAAATACAGCCATGTGCATGAGACCTAAAAGATTTATTTAGGAGGTTTCAAACCCCTATCCACATTAGAACAAGATTCTACAATTCACATATAGAAAAAGTCTCCATAAAAAGTAACTTTGCAAACATAATCTTGGCTCAAAAATATGAAGAAATCCAGCTTCCATAAAAATCTGTGGTTTATTTATGCAAAAAGCTAAAAAGCTATACAAACAGAAAACAGCATCTACGCATTTTGGGTCATTGCATACAGACCCTTACCCATGACATCATCATAAGGGTCTGTATGCAATGACCCGAAACGCATAGACGCTGTTGTCTGTGTGTATGGCTTTCTATATTTTTGCATAAGTAAAGTACATATTTCTCTGGAAGCTGGATTTCTCCATATTTTTGTGGCAAGGTTGGGACACCTGATCCAGGAGTTATCCCGTCTTCTGGGCATTACCCACAGATGAGCTGGACGTGTGCTTTATATTTGTAAACATAATGTATCACTTATTTTGTAATGTCAAGGAGTTATAGCCTGTGTTATAGTCCAAAGCTGCATTACCAATTTGGCTTCACAGCTGAAATCTCTGCAGATTTCTTGATGGCACAATGTCTGCACAGTTTGCCCTTGTAATTTCCATTCTGGGATGTGTCGTCTCTACATGAGATACTGTACAGTACTACTTTATAGTAGCTCATCTATGCTGCTATTGAAGTGTCTGACTGCATCCCCAAACTGCAGCCCTCCAGCTGTTGTAAAACTACAACTCCCACCATGCCCTGCTGTAGGCTGAAATCTGTAGGCCGTCCGGGCATGCTGGGAGTTGTAGTTTTGCGACATCTGGAGGGCGCAGTTTGGGGATGCCTGGTTTACAATGAGAACCCAACCTCTGGATTCACCTTTGGGTCTACATTTAAACTGTATGGATAAACTGGTGTGTGAATGGATCATATAGCTGAAAGTGGTAGTCCATTCAGGATAAATCTTCATTATCTGATTGGCGGGGGACCGACATCTCACACCTCTGCCAATCAACTGTCCCCCAGTAATGGAAGTAGGTGGTGGAACGACACAGCTCCATCCATTGTGTAGTGAATGGAGCTGGTTACTGCAGTTATTCTCCCATTGGAGTAAGTAGGAACGACACTGTATTAACTAGCTCCATTTAGTACGCAGAGGGTGGAGCTGTGTAACTTCGGTCCCCCCTTCCTGCACTGGAGCTACGGCAGAAAATCTGATCAGCAAGGAAGTTTTCAGGTCATTGGCGTACATAAAGAAGTAAGGGCCCAATAGCAAACCATGCCCCCCACACAGGATAGAAGGGTCTCTGCCTAAACCTCTTTCAATGATCCTTGGGCCATTTTTCCACTGCCTCATTTGCTAAAAGTTCTTCCTTTAGAGGGTAGAGTCCTGACCAAGTTTTCACCTCCAGTAGAAGAAGAGATAATCCCAACTAATACTGGGCCCCCTCTTGCCCTGGGCCCCATAGCAGTCGCATGGTCTGCAGCTATGGTAGTTATGCCCCTGGTTCAGGTTTACAGCATGGGTTTCCATGTGCAATGGAAGTCATGACATTTTGCCAGATCCATCGTACAATAGATCCAAGTGGCATCTGACTGACCCATTGGCTTGTAATAAAGTCTGGGAGGGATCCTTTAAAGTTCCCGTCACTTTGATATCAAGAATGTCTTATTCTTCCCATCGAAAGTGATGGGATTGCTGACGGGATCCCCAACAGAGGCAAAGAGCTGCAGTGTGACCAGTACCTGACCTTGTAGATGGGTCAGAAAGGAACAGGACTGTGCCACATATTATTACATGAGAGGAGATCAGAAGTGAAGCCCAGTTAAGTCAGGAATGGTCACTAGAATGACTTCTGGATAACTTGTGGACTCTATTGTTTTAATCTAGGTATATTCAACAATATGCGAGTGTAGGCTGTAGCCGTCTGATTTTTCTAAACGTATTATTTCTGCCTGAACCTGTCTCCTGAGTGATTCTAACACCCTGAGCTGCCATTCCGCAAGAAATATTTGAATATCCGGATGTACGTGTTGTTTATGTATTAGGCTGTGATGAAGAATTAATGGGTTTCTCCGGGAATATATAGTGAAGACTGAAATAACAGAGCACTAGATGAGATCTTAACTGCCAGTATAACATCTTCTAAAATTCAGTCATCAAAAGAGCTCTGGGCTATTGGGTTTATTACCTGTTGCTTATATTGAGCCAACATATTCTAGGATGTTGCACAAAGAGCACGTTGAGAATTTGCTGCAGGTTGGAGGAGTTGCCTGTTTTGAGCCTTGGCTTCCCATGGGAGTTTGTCTATCCTTGCCTTATCTTGTGTATCAATCAGTTCTTCAGGCTTTCAAGATCTCTCCTTGTAGTCATTAAAAGGAAACCTTGCTTGTTTAGGACTTTATGTCTTAATGATGGTTTATAGGCATGCTTAGTGTTTTTTCAGCCCGCATTAGGGAAGTCCCCTCCCCAAAAACCATACTTACTTGGGTTTTACTGCAATTTACCCACTTTGGGAATATTCAAGAAACAGAAATGCTTTATTATTCCATAGTTAGCCATTTTATATGTTGTGCTACATAAGAGGATAACAGTATTGTGTCCTATAACTCTGTGTGTGTGTTTGGGGCGGGGGTGTTGGCCATCAGGGAGCAAGCAATTTTTGGTATTGTGTTTATAAAAAAATACTTATATAATATGGCAAATGGTTATGTACAGTCAGATAAGTGATGGTCCATCACCTGGGACTCCAGTTTCGTATTTTAAGTGGAAGACAGCTTCAGAGTTCCTATTGTTTCTGCAGTATCCATTGGAACTATGTGTTGGGATGACTGGATATTTCTTACAGATGCTTTGACAGATGCCTCTGTATAGGGTTACAGCAGTATCCATCACCTGTAGGCTCCCATGTTAAATAACGTTGATGCCATACTTTTAACCCCTCAGATGTCGTGGACAAACATGACCACAGCATCTGGGAGCGCAAAAACCCATAAGCGAGAATCAGGGAAGCTGGACTGTGCGTGGCAACCTCAGTATTCTTGAGTGATACGAGGCTGCCGCACATTAATTCCTATAGAGCCCCTGTCTGTGGCAGGGCTCCATAGCAACATAGTAAAATCCTCATAGATGCCAATGCTAATGCATTGGAGTCTATGAGAATAGCAATCTGGCGATTGTTTGGTAAAGTTGAGAACTATTAAAAAAAAGTATAAAAAAAAGTTCTTAAAAATATTTAAAACAAATTAAAAAAAATAAAAATTGAAACCTCTCCCTTTCCCCAAAATACATAAACAATAAAAATAATAAACATCAAGGGCATAGCAGCGTACGAAAATGCCCGTATTATTAAAATATAAAAAACATTTAACCCATATGGCAAATGGCATAATGTAAAAAAAAAATCAAAATGGACGATTTGCGTTTTTTTTAGTCGCTTCACCTCCCACAAAAGATTAAATAAAAAGTGAGCAAAAAGTCATACACACCCCAAAATGTATCAATGAAAAGTACAGGTTGCCCAGCAAAAAGTGAGCCATCACATAGCTCTATATACTACATTACTACAAAAAAGTTATAGGGGTCAGAATATGACAATGAAAAGAAAAAATTATTTTCAAGATTTTTTTTTTTTTTGGGGGGGGGGATTAAAACAAACAAAAGTGTGGTGTCGGCGTAAACCCGGAGAATGAAAATAACACGTCAGTTTTCCCACATAAGGAACAGCGTAAAAACAACACCCATAAATGCGGAATAGCATTTTTTTCCCAGTTTCACCCCATTTGGAAATTTTTTAACAGCTCCCCACTAGAACTTATGCAATATTAAATGGTAGAATTAGAATTTGTCTGTCAAAAAAAAAGCAAGTCCTCATATCGCTATACGAACAGAAAAATAAAAAATGTTATGGAGTGAAATACAACAATGAAAAAACCTCTGGTGCTGAAAGGGATAAAATCAGGGATGGACTTTGAACTGAAAGTGGCTCTGAAAAAAACAACTAAAAGTGGCCCCGTGTTGGAGGACCAACACAAGTAGGCAGGGACAACTCTAGTAGGTGGGGCCAGCAAGACAGTAGAACATCACCATATACCACAGTGCAGTAAAAAATATTGAATCAGCAGAACCAAATAATACGGTGCTGCTGGTCTTTTACATAAGTACCTGATGTTCCTCCCAAATGAATTAATGCTGTGAGCATCAGATCTTTATGCACCTGGTTGGCAGCCATGAGGCAGGCTCGGGCACTCCCTGAGCATCGGCACACCAGAAAATTTCCCTGCAGGGTCTATGGCTTCTGGTTAAAACAAATTATTACAAAAAAGAGGCACTCGTTACAATAGAGAGTAGTCACGCATCTGATGTTATACAGGACTTGCTAGGGTTTTCTTGCAGGCAGTACAGCTATTATTTTCCTACTCCTCCATTAGACTGAGTATGAACCCCATACACCCTGTCTGCTACACACTAGTTTTATGGTTTTTATTACAGCCAGACATTATTTGTACTTAATATCTCTTTATTATGCTGTTAGAGGTTCCTTTTTTATTAATTTATCACAGAAATATAATGACTGTCACGTCGCGTTCCTCGTAATGGATGAGAGTGTAGTGTTATTAATTTTACATTGTGCCTTTGGGTTTTTTACATCTTGGCTTTCCATTGTAGCTGAATTCTATGATAACACTATGCCAAGTTATTCGTGTCATGTTGTTACATAACTTCTGAAATAAATCACTGACACACATCCAGAGCTTTCAGAATTTACAAGGAGATATAATTAATGTCAAAGTGGAGGGAGATATGTCACAGGTACAATATAATGTGCAGTGGAAAGCTAATTACATGCTGGCAACTCCTAAGTGACATCACTGGAGTGGATATGCACTGGAGTGTGCATATGTTTGAAATAGAAATTGGGAAGTAAGTCGCTGCCAGACACCACTGGCGGCAGCTTATCTCCTTAGGCAGCAAAGTGGCGGGCTGGGCATGTTGACATTCAACCCAATCCTTCTTTACTGAGACATCATCTGGTAGGGTATCAGCCAACTGGTCTCACCCAAATCTGTGTGTAACAGTAGAATTTTTCAATTATTGTACAGATGTAATGTAAAGACCATGGGGAGAATTCATCAAGACCTGCACTCCAGAGTTCTGTATTAAAAAAAATCACAAAATATGGTTTTTTAAACTTTTTCAGCTCATTTGTGCAGAAAAATTTTGTGAGGTATGGCATTTTAACCTCACTCGCTCCAGCTTTGAAAAGTGGGTGGGAAGGTGGGTGCGGTAGCTATGTTAATGAGTTTCGCCCCAGATTTACCACTGGGACTTTTTTTTTTTAAAGTTGCAAAAAAAAAAAGTCCCAAAGTCACTCCTTTAGGGAGGTCATATAGAAAAATGATTCTGTATGGAGATGAGTGATCGCAATAGCAATCATCATACTGTGAAGGAGATTGCTGCATGTTAGGAAAGATTCCTTCCTGACACTCGACTGTACATTGGAGTGTCTAAACCGGCCTTAAGTCATTGAACTGGACAACCACTTTAAGGACTTTCGCTTTGTAGGTTTCAAAGTTTATAGGTCTATTTAATACTAATTATAACGTCTAAACTAAATTACTGCTAATACATATATAGCAGTGCTGAGTTTCTCACATCCATGGCTTGTCATTGCCACAGCTCATACATAGGATCGCAGGAAAAACCACTGTATTGAATCTAATTGATGAGGGTCCATAGAGTTCAAACATCACCTTAAAAACAAACATGATACAGATTTACTTTTATTTTTTTATTTGGTCTTTTTTGTTTTTCATCTTCTTTGTGTGCTCTTTTTCAGCACCTTTATCCCCCAAATACGAATCAAATAAAGACACATATATGTACAGATAAGAATGGCTGCTTATATTTTCATGCTACATTGACATCCATACAGCCAATGATGGATAATTGTAGAACATATATATGATAAAAATAGATCACCATGCGACTCTATGGTTTGACGTATTGACTACCAATCACTCAGAGGCATCAGCGTGAATTATACAATTATCCATCTTTCTTTGGTCCCCTGAAGAACCAGTTAATTGTTGGGGAAACACATCTGCACACCCAAAGATATGGCCTTTATTGCAGGGGTCTCTGTAGGGTTGTGATAGAGTTTAGCCACCGAGAAGTGGGTTTGTTCCTATTGGGGCAGGTGCGTAGTTTGTAGGCAGGAGTACCGTAGGGTCAAATACAGAGGGACAGGAGAAGGTGATCCCAACTGTTGGCTGCTTGATCTCACTTACTCAACAAAATTGTAAGTACAACGGACTGGGCAAATGTTTGTTTGATCCCATCTGTGGATCCCTGTTCATCCCCATATTCAAGTGATGACTGTATTTACATGTATCTAATGTGGAAGTGTCAATGTGCATTTTAGCATGTATTATATACTGTATGTATATACATCAATTTTTGGAGGGGGGTTTATTGGATTTATGTAAGTTTTATCAAAGGGTTTTTGATTGTTGCTGTGATGTTAGGTTTATACCCTATGATTAGTGATGATCTACTTTACTGTGATCCCCTTATTTCCTATTTTATAACATATTGCTTTTACTCTTAGGCCTCTTGCACATTTGCACATGAACATATTTTTCTTTCCATGTCAGTTCCGTTTTCTTGTTTTTTTTGGTGGGGACTATATGCGGATCCATTTCCGTATGTCTGTTCCGCAAAAAAATAGAGCATGTCCTATTATTGTCCATATTACGGACAAGGATAGGACTGTTCTATTAGGGGCCAGCTGTTCCGTAAAATACGTAATGCACACAGACATCATCTGTATTTTTTGCGGATCTGTTTTTTTGTGGACTCCAAAATACATACGGTCGTGTGCATGAGCCCTTAGATTACAATAAATAGGTACATTCACATCAGCTTTACAAAAGGACTTTACCGTGTCCGTCATTGCCAGATACTGCCATTCATCGATGGATCCCAATTGACTAGAATGGGATCGAGTGATGATCCGGCCTCTTTCCAACATAAATGCTGCGTTTTTTTGTCCGGCCTACAGCCGGCACTCGTTCCAGGACAGCCTACCGGAACAGATCTTCTAACTTAGCATAAATTAACAAATACACAACCAAAAAAATTCAGCACTGCCACATAGGCTTCTATCTGTATCTTTTATGTAGCATTTATGTCAATTACGATCTTTTATTTGAAAGAGATCTCACACCACCGGATCACTAGGACGTGCAGCTGCAGCGCTGCCTATCCTGGTTCTAGGTGATCATAATCATATCTACTTATATTGCCAGCAGTGTTTTGTGACACTAATTATCACCTAGTAAAGACATGGCCCTGTAGACAAATGAATGGCTGCCACCTAGTAATCACTGAAGCATGACATCATTTAAACCACCAGCAGAAATAGATTATGCACCTTGTACTTAACATAAAATACAGGGTAAAAATACACTGGAGAAAAAAACTTTACAACCTAAACACCTGCAAAGACAAGTCAGTAGTACTTAATCACAGGGTGATCTGAATATGCAGCGCTACCGCTCATACAGTAGGTTGTCCCCATTCAGGCCATCATAATCAGGGGCTATAAATAAGAAGCCTGATATTTCAGAATGACTGCTCCGAGCCATGGGGTGTTATTCCCATCATAATGCTCTGCTTATTATTAAATTCATTTTTTATGTTGTTAAGCGGACATAAAAGGGAAGATGAGCTTAAAGGGATGGCACTCAGCAGCCGGATTTCAGATAAAAGTCATCTACATAAGAAAGGCTTTTAAAGCGCTGCTTCAATACTGCTGTTGTAGACAGGGAAAAAAAATCAGTACATTAATGAAAAGACCAAAGCGCTCAGATGCTACGGGAAATCTTCTTCTTACTTAATAATGTATAAGAGCAAAGTCTGTACTAGTCAAATAACATATTATTTCTAAAACATATATTCCGCCCGTTTCGCCCAAAAATTACAGATAAGAAGACAGCAAAGCTTTTCACACTAAACAATTTTCTAGATTTTAAGGAGCTTTATAATTTATAGATTTTGATTTTCACTAGTTCTTCCGCACACTCTCGCCAAGAACCATAAGTTCAGTTCCTAATTGACACTGAATCTCAGCCCTTAAATGTTTTCTATAAATTATATTAATTACAGGCCAATGGAATTGAAGAGGTTAAAGGTGTTGTCCCACAAAAAATATTTTACAGTTTTCAAACCAGCACCTGGATCTGAATAGTTTTGTAATCGAATGTAATTAAAACTGTAGTAAAGCCAATGAGATATTCAATAAAATGCATCTTTATACCGCCACCTACTGTTTGTTTTTTTATTTATTTCCTTGTCCGGCTCACTGACATGGACGCACATGCTCAGTTTCATCCTTCAACTACCTCCTGAGCTGTGACAGGGAGACACCCCCCTTGAGCTGGTATACAAAAAGAGTTGGATGGAGACAGCACCAGATTTGCATCTGGAATAAAAGCTTCACTAAAGGACATGCTGTCTCCATCCAACTCTTTTTGTATACCTGATCTTCTGATCGTGTGTGGGAACGCACCATTCCCCCTGGAGGCGTGCACCCACAACAGAGTGGACTTGGTTTGCTGTCCTGCCATATATATTTTTGGACCCCCCTTGAGCTGTCAGCTTGATATAAATCTAGCAGAACAATGAATGGGGAGATCTGTGGATCCATGTGAGGTACAGAGCTGGTTCTAGCTTTGCTAGAAAGAGATTGTCATGTACTGTATGATATCTGATTTTCTTTTTTTACATGGGATAACCCCTTTAAAATAAATTTTAATTTACCTTCATGTGCCCCCTCCAATTCAGCACCACTGGTCTGCAGCAGTGACGTATTATTTTGGCTGCAGCCATGACATCCTGTATACCGCTGCAGCCAATCACTGGCCTCAATGTTCTGGTGCTGTAGAAACTGCTGGTTGGCTACTTTCTGGTTATTGTTGACCAATGTGTTTGTAACATGACTATATGGCATTTACTAATATAATCTTTGTTGAAATTCTGTGCCATTTTTTATATTTTATAAGGTATATCCCCTTGTTTACCAGAGCTTATGTGCTGTCCAGTCAAAGGTCCTGTCCATAAAATGGCTGCTGATGGAGGGTCATGTGACCAGGAAATCACTCAGTTGCCTCCATTCAGATATAGTGCTCCTGCCATCTGCACTTGCACTGTTGGAAGATTAGTTTAGGTGTAGTGAGTTTGAATGGAGAAGGCTGATTGATGTGTCTGGTCACATGACTCCCCATCAGCGGCCATCTTATGGACAGGACATCTATGCAGACAGCACAGGATTTGCACAAGGGGACGAGGCTTATGAAATATAGCAAATGGCACAGAATATCAACAAATTCTATATTATTAAGTGCCATAGAGTGAGTTTACCTACAAATTGGTAACAAGTAGCCAGAAAGTGGTCAACCTCTTTAAAGTAGACCTCAGGTTCTAATTCCAGTTAGTAGGTGTTTCTTAAGGATGTTGATTCACCCTAGGGCCGATTGTTCAGCTCATTTGCATGCATCAATCTTCCCTTATCTATTGGTGTGAATGATCACTACTACGATCATTCATCCCCAAACAGGTTCATTGTTTGTCAGCAACAAATCCCTATTTACGCAGGACACTGTACTGCTAACAAATGATGGTGAGTGATGAATTTAGACGATGAATTTAGCCTTATGAAAGTTGTGATCACTCAATGAATGAGCTTTTTCTCACTTGTCGATTGATCAGAAGCACATTTACATGGAGCAAAAACATTTGTGCCCAATACTTCTCCAGATCCTTAGCCCTTGTAAAAGTTTATATCATGTCAAAAAACTGTTCTTTCGGTATACATTTGGCCAGGATATGTCAGTATATCATTGCCTCAACTATATTGAAAAGCACAGATACCCACGTTCAGTATATCTGGGGCATATGGTTGAAGGACCTTTTCAAAAGGTCCCCTTGAACTTAACAGATAAACAGAGAATGAACCCTAGTGTAAATCTGTTGATGTCCTGAATCATCAAGGGTTCAACCTCAGAAGAATGGTTGGTTACTACAGTATGATCTGGGGAATGGTTGACCTCAAGCTTTCTGATCTTGAAACCAAACCTTCCAGGACCAGCCAAGACAAAACTATTGAGAATATAGCTTTAGATGAAAGAGAATTATTTCACTATAGACTTCTTCTGTCCTCAGTTTTAGGAGTATTATTATTTTATTTTTTTATTTTTTAGATTAATGAGTAGGCTGGCACAATATGTACGCGCCTGTGTCTTTTCATCTGTCATTCACCTTTTTCAGTCACATTTGAATTGGCATAAATTCCTCTATTTAATGATCTGAGTCAAATATCAAACACATAATTAGCTTCTGACATGCTGAGTAACACTAATCCAAAGGGGAAAAAAGGCCATTACAATCTATTTTAGAGCTTGGAAAATAAAAATTAAATCATTATGTAATTAACCCCAAATCATTATACCAGGTGACAATGGGTGTTTTTTTTTTATCCAGGTCTAATATTATGTTTTTTTTGCCCTTAGGAGGCATTTGTGTGTGAAAAGCCATAGGGGGCAACAGACTGTTTATAATTAGCAATTGTTTTTGTCCCTTTTGAATATAGAATAAATAAATGATGGATGGATGATAGATAGATAGATAGATAGATAGATAGATAGATAGATAATTAGATAGATAGATAGATACAATTCTCTCACAAGATGTCCACAGGCATAGCCTACTGTGCATAAAGGCCCCCATACATTTTAGGGCATTGTCAGCCCAACCAGCTAAGAACAGTCTAATGTGTGTGGGGAGCTCCAATTGTCTCCCAAAAGATGATGTCAGAGAAAGATCAAGCTAAATTAATATTTTTGCCCTTTTCTTTTGTTCTACCTGGAGATAAGCCACCACCATAAGTGTCTGGCAGCTGCTTTCTCCCCTGTTCCCATTGAATACACATACACATTCAGCCGAGCTGAATGTGTACATGTTTGAGGGAGCCTGGAAGAAGTTGGAAGAGATGTCCACTATTGAATCTTGTTGGCCACCAAAAGGGGTAAATCCATCTTTACAGAAGCATATAAAGCCTAAAATTAGGCTTGAGTATTAGCATAAGAGTTGTGAGTTGTGGGGTTATGAATGACCTCCGTTGTGTTTCAGTACTTCATCTAAACCCATGTCTGTAGATACTTGGAAGGAAAGTTATTAGTTGTACTCTGAACCTTGTCCTAATTGGGTTCTCCACCTAAAATTGACTTTGGCCTTGGCAAACTATTTGGTTATTGGCCTTCTCCATTGAGCTCACTACATAATAAGTGTTATTCCATTTTATTAAAATGAACTGTAGAGTGATTTGCTGGTACAAATAAAACCCCTGGACTTCATTAAAAAGAAATCACTATGGAAAAAGGCCACCTAATATAAGTGACATTTAAAAAATGCCTTTGCAATAATACATTTGCTTTTGGTCACGTACAACAGCAATATATTTAATGTGCACTTAGTAATATAAACTCAGCTTAATTTCTTTAGATCTTTAAATCCAATCCTAGAAATATAGGGAAACACTGCTTTGTTGGGAGCTGGTTAAGCCTGCCAGATGGATCCGTAAAGCACTTGGGCCACGTATTACATAATGGCTACCATAATGCCATAAAATTAATCCAGAAGTAAATGAGGTTTGTTGAGCTGCATAAAGGAATATATAGGATATGTGATTTTCTG
Organism: Rhinella marina; assembly: GCA_900303285.1. Classification (NCBI taxonomy): domain Eukaryota; kingdom Metazoa; phylum Chordata; class Amphibia; order Anura; family Bufonidae; genus Rhinella; species Rhinella marina. Next base: position 308,365 of record ONZH01021119.1, read on the forward strand.
AGATTGAAATATCAAAAATATATGAGCTCATTAGAAAAAAAATAAATCAATATTTGGGTTGAGAATGTATTGTAAGGCCCTGGCTTCAAGGAATACTTCATGCGATGTGGCTTTTGTTTGTCATCTACAAAAGGAAGAAGGTCATTGTTTTGTTCGATAGTCTTCTTGAGTTCAGAACATTGCACCTTATAGACCTTATTAAAAAGGCCTTGGGCAGAGAACAAGTCATAATAGAACTGGCCGCCAAGATATTGTTGGCGAAAGTGCCAATCAGCAGTGTAGTGGGTGTACTGCTGAAAAGACCTTCAGAGAATGGATTGGAAGTAGAATGGAGGGTCAAGGAAAGAACTGTGAACTGTATCTTAACAAATGTCAGCCACCGTTATTGTTCGTCCATAAAAGAGAATAATCTGACAGCGTTAGCTTTTATGTTCCAGTTTATTTTGCTTTTTTCTATACGCATCAATGCCAGATGTCCCATGGCTTTGCCAGACAGAGCTCACTGGTGACTAATTGACTCAGAGTGATATGCACGGGGATGACTAGCACACGGCACTATAAATGTAACGTCAGAAATAGCACAATAAGAGTGGGAAGCATTTTATTTGTTAAAAATAGCCAAGCCGAAACATACCGTTCATTAGATCAAGTATACCGTATAAATGCCGCTTATTACCAAATCAAAGCCTCGTCGCTACACCTAGAAAATACACAAAATAAAATAAAGAAGCCACTCAGAACTGATGACATATAACCTGTGCTCGTATTGATTGGAGATCCTTTTGTCTGTGAAAAGTCTGGCTATGGTTACTATGGTAACAGTCTAGGCCACCGTTGCTATGGTGATAGTCTGGGAAATTTGCCATGTTAAATGCTATTACTGATGCTGTTACGTTATTATTGGTGTACAGCCAGCTTTGCCAAAGCCATGAAACACTAAAGGGAAGTACTGTATATACCCTTGCAGAAAAAGAGTAAGGCTTACATGTCAACCAGCTTGGCATCGGAATTCAGTAGCTGTGTATACAAACTAGCTAGAAGTTAGATGTTTCCTTATGGCTACAGACCATCCAAATCCAAATTTTTGGATAATTTAAAGGGCATCTGTCAGCAGATTTGTACCTATGACACTGGCTGACCTGTTACATGTGTGCTTGACAGCTGAAGACATCTGTGTTGGTCCCATGTTTATATGTGCCTGCATTACTCAGAAAAATGATGTTTTAATATATGCAAATTAACCCCTAGGAGCAACAGGGGCGTTACCATTACACCTAGAGGCTCTGCTATCTCTGCAACTGCCGCATCCTCTGCACTTTGATTGACTGGGCCAGACATTATAATGTTTTCACTGCCTGGCCCTGTCAATCAAAGAACAGAGGGCTCATTTACATATATTAAAACATCATTTTAATATATGAAAATGGGACCAACACAGATGCTTTTAGCTGCCAAGTGCGCATGCAACAGGTCAGCCATTTTCATAGCTACAAATCTGCTGACAGATGCCCTTTAAGTTATCCAAAAATTTGGGTCTCCAAATTATGATTAGGTCTGTAGCCATAGAGAAACTTCTAACTTCTAGCTAGTTTCTATATGCAGATACCGAGTTATGATGCCAAGCTCGTTGACATGTAAGCCTTAAGGTGCATTTAGACATCCCAAGAATCGGATAGATTATCGGGAACAACCTTTCCTGTGAAAGGTCATTCCCCACAATTTGCCCATGTAAATGTGGCTCACTCTCGCTCTTTCCAGAAAAAATATACGCCCTAGGAGACCAGAGTGTTATATAGCAACTTTCAGGGCAATTGGAGCATTTTTGGATTCAGGTAAAAGCAATTCATACCCAAATCAAACTTTTAAAAAATTTCAGTGAATTGTATCTAAAATGGATTTCAAGAAATTCTCTTCTCCACTGCACATTTCCGCACATATCCTAAATAATATATATTATCTTCAAATAAAAATACATTTGTAAAGTAAATACAACCCTTAAGAGAAATAAATGTAACATTTTCCTTTTCATATCTCTCTTCCATGTTGATTATATGCAGGCTTTACTGGCACTTGCATATATAGATTCTGAAAGAAAAGCAAAGTAAAAGCATCCATCAGACATTAAAATGTGATTTTCACAATGCAGGCACATAATGCTGTTCAATTAGTGGAGTTAATTTGGAACGTCTGTCCCTAGTAATATCCTATTTGGCGATTCACACAATGCATAATGCATAAATAACATGTTTTAGTTGTTCATTCATGACATGAATTATATATATGTAAAAGGTTGTTGGAGAGAAATGTACTTCCTAAAGGGGTTTTTCCTGTGACAAACACTTATCTCCTATCTACAGGATAGGGGATGTGCCTGATGGATAGGGGTCTGACCATTGGGGCCCCACCTGATTACTTGAATGGGTGCCCGTGTTCCGCTGTTTGAATGGAGTACCAGTCATTAGAGATGAGCGAATCATTAAAAATTTTATTCGCCGAACATTCGTCGAACTTTTCATAAGATTCGTATATTCGACGAATATATTCGTTGAATCTGCGTACAAAATATCCGTTATTATGTGGCGTTTAGCGAACATTCGCGCACTAATAACGGACGTTCAGTTTTAAAAGGTACGCAACTTCTTTGAACACGTACGCATGAGCGTACAAATTGCGTACGAAAATGATGGGCTTTGCTGGAGAGGAATAGTGGAGCAGGAGGACTGCTCTGAGTCTGACCCCTGGCTTCATATGGATACTGTCAGCAATTGACAGCAGATCATCCGGCTGAGACTGAGATGAGCGTGCCATCCATTCCACTATGTCATCCACTTTCTCCTCCACTACAATTTTGCGCCTTGGTGGGTTAGCCAGGTGGAACAACGGCCAAGTGCAAATACTCCAAGTAGAAACTCCGGTTACACCCCAATTTCAACAACACAGGTCTCAGTGTCTCAGAACTTCACACACAGTGCGTCTGCTCATCTCAGCAGTTGCAGCAGAAGTGATGCGTCACTGGCTTACCGAGCCTGAGCCAATCAGAGCAAGCCCTGCCCACTAGGTCAGGTGACGAATAACGAACTAACAGTAAAAGTTTGCTAATTACTTGAATTCGTACGCAACAGCGTATAGAGTAACTTATACGTAGCATTAGCTTACAATTTATCGGACAAGTACGTAGCGAATGCATAGAAAGCCTTAGGAACATTTTCGAATCTTAGTGGAGCGAATCACCTAATATTCGGATTCGCTTCGCAGCTGAAAATTTCCAAGATTTGATACGAATCAATGAATCGACGAATAGATTCGCTCATCTCTACCAGTCATGCATGCCTATTGCTGCTCCACTCAACTCTGGGACTGCTGGTGATAGTAAGCTTGATCAGTGGCAACATCAGCGGTCAGATCCCTGATGATCAGGAACTTATCCCCTATCCTGTGATTAGTAGATAAGTGTCATGGGACAGCACCTTTAATATAAGTGGAATCAATTAATTTTACATATGTAAAAATAGCACGATCTATCATTAACTTCTTTGCTGTACATATAGAAATACAAAAGAGGCTTAATACATATCATACAGACAAGTACAATAACAGTCTGAGACAGAAGTAGAGAGCTATCTCATATATACCTCTATTTTCTATCTATTTTCTATCTATCTATGTAAATATCTGTTTTTGCTGGATCCGGCAGGGCTCAGCAAAAACGCTGCCGTTACTGATAATACAACCATCTGCATCCATTATGAACAGATCTGGTTGTATTATCTTTAACATACCCAAGACGGATCCGTCATTAACTCCATTGAACGTCAATGGGGGACGGATCCATTTTCTATTGTGTCAGAGAAAACCCCCCATTGACTTGCATTGTGGGTCATGACGGATCCGTCTTGCTCCGCATCCCAGGATGGAACGCAAACTACAACATGTTGCGGTTTGCTCTCCGGTATGAGAACAGAACGTAATGCATTTTGGAGAATTCCTTTCTGTTCAGTTATGTTTTGTCCCCATTGACAATGAATTGGGACAAAACGGAAGTGTTTTTTTCTGGTATTGAGACCCTATGACGAAACTCAATACCAGAAAACTTAAACGCTAGTGTGAAAGTAGCCTAAATATCTATCTTTTTCCTGTATCTATCTCATCTCTGTCTACATATTTTTATATCAGCTGTATTTTGTATCTATGTATCTATGTAAATATCTATGTACTGTATCTGTCTCCTGTATCTATCTCATCTGTCTACCTATTATACCTACATATCTATCTATCTATCTATCTATCTATCTATCTATCTATCTATCTATCCATCTAATTTCCTTTGGATCTCGCTTTTGGGAAGAATCTTGGACTGTCGGGATCAGAGTGGTCAGACTTCCCAATCACACCTGTATGACAAGCTGGATAAACATGTCACAAAAGTTATTTTCTCAATAGAAACTTGCACTGCCATCTTGGATCCACCTTACACTATTAGGAAACCTCATTATTAGCTATTCACAGAACTGGCGCTGTTCTTCTGTTAGGGTTGTATTGCATTGGCCGATGGTCGGCCAGAAAATTGGTAATGAGTATTTGTAGGAATGCTGGTTAGCGACGATCTGGCTGTGTAATACTGCCACCAGTTACCAGATGAATGAGCAAGCACGGTCATCAGGCAACGACGATTTTTAAGCACGCCTAAATATCGTTTGCTGGGGACAGAACATGCTACGTAGTCACGATTTGCTGCGGTCAGCATGGGGACGAGCTATGGCATTTATGAATGCTCTTCCCTATACTCTGGAGGAGATTGCTACATGTAATAGCACCGGTCGCCTTCATCAACGAACAGGCGATTGCCGGGTAGGAACGCTTCCTTCCTGATAATCGCCTGCAAAATCTTTTAATGTAATACAGCCCTTACTCATCCTGGAAGTGTATGAAGAAGTGACAACTGCCACTACCATTCCCTCTGCCAATGGGACATGTCTCGAGACAGTCTGAGACTGTCGAATCAGTGGTCACCTCCTACTGCCAAGGAGCTAGTAAGTTCCAGTCTATTCATAAATGTGCAGTAGAATTTGGCCAGTCCTCTGTAACACATGAACATAAGAAAAATAAGAGTGCCTCCAAGAAATGCACTTGTGAACTTGTGACTAACCAGCTTGGAGTGGATATAAGAGAAAAGTGTCCTAATTATATAATCTAACTAACTAATCAGACATGAAAAACACGTGGAGTCGTTGTTTTCAGAAGCCAAACAAAGCCCAGGTCTCTTGGATGTTAACCCACCACATTAATGTGCATTTCTCTGATTTTGTCCCAGCAGACGATCTGCAGATATTTATTACATATTCAGTAAATGGCCTAAAAGGGTTTTAAATGTAATTATTGTGTTGCCATGTTTGGTATTGTTGGAAGAGGCAATCCCTTAGGGACCTGTCTATGGTTCATATGACTGAATGTTCAGAATGGGGGAAAATCTGATGACTGATCATCGCACAGAGACCATCACTGAATCTGCTGAATAATTTTATAGCCAATATAACCTAAATATGCCATAAATATACAGGGACCCTTTCTATAAGCACAACAATTACATTCTGGTCCAATTAATAAAAAGTATGGGGCACATTCATTAAGACCAGAGTTTTAGACGCCAGTCTTAGCAACCTCTATACCTGGTGGTGGAGCCTACGGAGTTATGAAGAGGCACCGCTCTCTGCACAACTTCGGTGGATCCTCCGCTGCTTCTAAATATAAGATAGCTTCCAAGCTGTCTTACATTTAGACCATTTTCAACGCCTAAAACAGGCATAGAAAGTGGTAAGTGAGATGGTCTCCCTGCCCGTCCTCTTCCCTGCCCACGCCCACATTTGTAGACCTGGCATGAGCAGGGAGAAGCAGCAGATTGCGACGCAAAGGACCTTTCAGCTACACAAAAAAGAGAGGCTCCCACTGATACGGAGAACATGCTGGTCCATGATCCAAATATATTATAAAATCACAGGTAATTAGAAGAGATGATACCAGTTATAACACATCAAATGTAATAAAACAGAAATGAGTTGATAAACATCAATGTGGAGCTATAAAAGTGGCAAATCAAAGGAATTTGGAAGAACATATTTACCAACATTTGAATTGGTAAAATTGAGTCATATAAGCCCCGCCCCTGGGAACGCCCCAAACCCTCCCAGAAACGCACATATGTGGGCGAGGTTTGTGTTAGCACCACCCATTTGTGGCCCAGGGCATCGCAAATTTGCCAGGACTGTTTCTAAATATCAGGGACAGTCCCGGCAAATTCTGGTCAGTTGGCAGCTATGGAATAACTGTATGCAATGTTATAGCTAGTACACCTATTATCTACAAGGACTCTAGAAATGCCTGTAATACTTCATATAGAAAAACAGTAGATAGTCTGTTACCAAAGCAGATAGTAATCTTTGATGTAGAGACTAATGATCAAATATAGCAGCACAACACATTCCCTTTAGGGTTGTATTAGACCTGCAGATCAGTATTTTGGGTGTCTTGAAGGAAGCAAACATTCCTTCCCGACAACTGCCTGCTTATCAGTGAAGGAGACCTCTGTTATTACATGCAGCGATCTCCTCCACAGTATGGACAGCACAATCTGCCGCTGGCAAACCATGATTTTTTTAGCTGGCATAAAAAATGTGATTGCTTAATGAATTAGTGTTTGTTCGTTCATTGGATAATCGCGGCACTTTTACACAGGCAGATCATAGCTATTGATCGTTCCTATCAATGCTTGTCGGCGATGATCTGTTTGACTGTCCACTGGTCTAATTCAACTCTTAGACATGGTGTAATGTAGCGTGGCCAGGAAACAACCCCCTCAATGTGTGCTTCACCAACAAGCTTTGTCAGGAGGTGCATACTCAATAAAATGCGCCACGCTGGTGATGCCTCGTCCCATTCAACAGCATGGATGAAATACCAAAGTGTCAAGTGCTAAAACAAAATAGATGTGCAATGCCATAAATCATGTTTATACAATACTAGCAGAAGGACCCGGTTTCGCCTCGGTATATTTCGTCTATTTCATTTAGTGTTTGTGTTTGTTGTTGCAGAGAGAAAGTCAATGCAACTGACAGTAGATGATTTTTACCTTCATTTTTTCAATCCCCATTGGCTGCGGAGTGGGAGGGGGCGTGACCTGACTGGGTCGGGGGCGTGGCTTAGCGGGACTTTGGAGGCGGTAGCTTTTAAGTCCTTCTTTTGAGGGTGGCCTGAATTAAAGGTTGATACCATGGTAATTTATGAGGACAAGCAATAGGTAGCAGAGGAAGAAAACATCGCTTCACATGGGTATATTTAATCTATTTCATTTAGTGTTTCTGGTTGTTGTTGCAGAAAAAAGTCAACCTCCCACCCACCCCTGCAGCTGACAGAAGTTGAACTTTAGCTTCATTTTTTCAATCCCCGTTGGCTGCGGAGTGGGAGGGGATGTGGCCTCACTTAGTCAGAGGCGCGGTTTAGCGAGACCTGGGGCGGGGGTTTTAAGTCCTTCTTTTGAAGTTGGTCTGAATTACAGGTCGATGCCATGGTAATTTATGAGGACACGCCATGGATAGCAGTGGAAGAAAACATCTTTTATTACTACTGAACGGTTTTAGTCTAAAATTAGTGTATTTCATCTATTTCATTTAATGTTTCTGTGTGTCGTTGCAGAGAGAAAGTCAATGCAGCTGACAGAAGTTGATTTTTACCTTCATTTTTTCAATCCCCATTGGCTGCGGAGTGGGAGGGGGCATGACCTGACCGGGTCAGGGGCGTGGCTTAGCGGGACCTTGGGGGGTTGCTTTTAAGTCCTTCTTTAGGGGGCAGCTTGAATTACAGGTCGATGCCATGGTAATTTATGAGAACACGCAATGGGTAGCAGTAGAAGAAGACATCTTTTATTACTACTGAGCGGTCTTAGTCTAAAGTTAGTCTTTAACAGTGTCATCCACATCGCTCTGCCCCTTTAAAGCAGCGAATAGAAATGGCTGAGCTCCTCAGCTGGCTGCTAATTACCTGGCTAGGTTGTTATGGAAACCTGTGAGCATCTGGAGGAAATGGCAGTTGGAATTTGAAGTGAAATGCTCCCAGATTAATATTGGCTGATGCAGGTCATATTTTGGGAATATCTTGGGAACGGTACATCCTAGAGAGCTGAGACCTAAAACCTTCCCGGACACCTGATGTACCTGTGTGCCGAATTTGGTGAAAATCGGTCTAGTAGTTTGGTCGCGCACAGAAAACAGACAGACGGACAGACAGACAGACACTCATTTTTATAATATTAAGAGATATAATATATACAAGAATAAATGTTACAATTATGATGATAATTATAACATGTCTAAATACATATGTCTTAAAGTGCCAGTACACTTTATAAAATGTTGTAAAGCTAATAGCAGACTGTCATACCTCACTGCACCCAAGACATGGCTACTTTCCATTCTCTACCACGCCCCCACCACTTTGACTGACAGGACCAGGCAGTGAAGAAGTACTCACGCCAAGGCCTGAAGTCTTGCAGCAGCGAGTTCAGCGCATGTTCTGTACAGGGATAGAACACCCTTGCCATGTCAAAGTGGTGGGGGCATGGCAAGAAATGGAAAGGAGCACAGTCTGAGGTGCAGCAAGGTGCAACGGCATCGGCCTTGTTGCACCCAGGGTCTAATTAGAGTAAAATCAAAAAGCTAATTTCAATAAAAAATTGAAATAGGACCAAGATCATTACAAAGTATTGACAAATGCGCATCTTGCATGTAAGATGAATCCATTAACATACCTCCCAACTTTCCAAAGAGAGAAAGAGGGACAAAAGTAGCGGTGCAAAATTTTTCTAGATTAGGCCACACCCATGCCATGCCCATGTACACACCCATTTCCCGCCTACTAACATCAATTCACATGCTGCCTTCTCCAAGTTACCACAATGACCACATCAGTATAGGGCAAAAACATGGTGGCAAAATTGCCCTTGGGCTGGCTGAAGATGGCGGGGAGACAGTGGGGTCACAGTCACTACAGCAGCCGAGCTTACAGGCCACTGGTGGCCGTGACTGGAGTCTGGCTAGGCCAGAGAGGCACCACCACAGCAGGACAGGGCAGCAGGGCTCCTCCAGGCTCCTCTCCGAAAACTCAGCAAGTGGGACCACTGACTGTTCCCACACCCTTCTCTCCCACCTGTTTTATGCCCGGCCTGCGGCTCAGTCACTGATGTCACTAAGTCAATGAACTGAGCGCAGCCCTGGCCTGGCTTGCCTGATGGATTGTGCCTTGCTGGCTGTCAGCAGGCGCAGAAGCTTTATGTCAGGACCGGCAGTCATTGCACCCGTTCTGCTGGTCCTGTCTCTGACTCTGGTGGCGATGTGGTTGCCCGTGGCCAGGCTTCTTCCGCTATTTCGTCAGGCTCCTCCTCCAGCCGACGGTCTCTGGCTGTGGATGCGCGTCCCAGGCAGGGGACGCGCACGACGATCATTAGTGCCAGGGACGTGGCTGGTGTGCACACTCACTCGCGGCCTGTTTCTGGTCGCCGGAAAAAGCGAGCAATTTAGTCTGTTTATTTTCTGTTCATTTGGTATCTCATGAGTTAAGTTTTGTTCCTTGCTTTCTCCTCCCAGTCAGCTGGTTGGGTGGGGTCTGCTAGGTATTTAAGGCCCTCAAATGTTAACCTTGCTGCCAGTGTTTGGAGTTTCCTTGCTACTACCTGGTTTGTCATTTGTGCTCTGCTATTTAGACTCTTGTTTGTTCTTTGACCCTCGGCGTGTTTTGTGACTACTCTTGGCCTACTGATTTTGTTCCTGACGTACTCTCCTGGTTTTGACGCGGCTATCTGACTATCCATTTGTTCTTGTTTGTCTGTCTTGTTTGTTTTCCCTTCCCCTGCACTTTTGCTAGTATATATCGAGTCTTCAGGTTGTCGACTCAGGGGTTAGCCTGAGTAGGCAATAGGCAGGGAAAGGGGTTGGGATTTAGCTTAGGGATCACTTACCCCTTGTCTGTGTATCCCAGCCCTGACACTTTAGTAAGCAAGTAGTCATGTTGCGCTCAGAAGGATCGCAGCATTGGACAGGGGTGTGCAGCACTTTGTACTCTGAACACTAGGTCCTCTCATCATGTCCTCCATCTACCTTGGCTGCACGGCCGCCTGCACCCCCCTACAGCCCGCCTGCGCCCAGGACACATGCCATCCCCCTCCTCCCGTCGCTATGCCCCTGGTTACGGTATCCGAGCCAGCCACTTTACTTACCATGCGTGGAGGTCTGGAGGAGGATCTGCAACTTAGCCGCTCGTCTCGTCTCCCGAACTGTAGTTCCCGCACTAGTCCCGACTTCCGGCTCCTGCCTTCTTCTTTGTGGGATGCAGGGGGCAGCATCATCCACACAACCCGCCCCTTCCAGATCCCGTGCGGGGACGGGGACAAGTGCCGGACTGGAACCACGTCTTGCCCTGCCTGTGTGCGCCCGGTACTTGACTGCTCCGCATGAGCGTTCACCTCTGACCAGGGACACAGTGAGTAAAAAAGTCAGGACACTGTCTGCATGACCCGTCTGATGGTAAGCCGGGACATGCAGGCAGCTGCCCGGGACAGCGGAACAGCTGTGAAAAACCGGGACTGTCCCGCTGGATCCAGTGTAAACCGAGAGCAAGGCAGGCGGTTGTTCCGCAACCAGAAAGAACGCACACTTGGTGTTTAAGTTTAAGAACAATGCATTTACTATAGATTAATAAAGGCAAGATAAAGGTAAAAGAACAAGGGGAAAAACAAGCAATGTACACAGTGTAATATGAACAATTCAAGACAGATTCTGCAATAGATTCCACGTTTACTACGTCCACTTCTGAAACACGGACGCTGAGCGAACAATTTCCCTCCGAACTATCCCTAACTGACCCTAACTTCACTTTTGGGTGTGCACCCCCCTTTTTCCCAGTGGTCCAGGTGGACCGCTTACAGTCCGTAGAAGCGCGCGGTGGGGCCCTTTCGTTGATAGCGAAGTGTCCTCTTCTCACGGTGATGACGTTCTCTGGAGCAATCAAATCCTCAGCAGGCCGGGGAACCAAATGGATGCAATGTCCACAGCAGCAGATATCACTGAGCAAACTGACAGTCCAGCAGTATCCATACACTGGGAGGTGATGTAAGTTGGGGTTTTGCAGTAACTGTCCGGTACTCAACAGCACTGCGAGTCTCTAGTTTTGGTGCAATATACACAGCCAAAATGTCAGCCTCACTGGTTAGCCACTGCACACAGTTCTCTCAGCGTGGCTCCACTAAATGTGCTTGTCTCTTTACACTCTGTCCGCCTCTGGACTGAAGTACATACAGCTTAGTTGCACAGGAGTGTTCTCTGATGCCTCTACACGCTTTTAACACAGCACAGACACCTGTCTTTCTCTTGCCAAGATGGCTGCAGCTCCTTGTCTCTTCACTTCCTGCTTCTCTTCTCTCTCTGCAAACTGGCAGGATGACCTCATTGGGGGCCTGTCACTCCAGCATCTCAGTACAATGGCTGCTGTCTTAAAGGACCAGAATCACAGAAATACAGGAACAGATATGCATTTAACTTTAACACATTTTAAACATACTAATGAAAGTTAGGATATCATTGAGCTGTCTCTTACACCAGGACGGTTGGGACCTATGCATTAAGTTGGACTGGTTGCCACCATTTGCAGAGTTGTCTAGGCGTATGAGAAGGCAGGGCCTCACTACACACTACACTGCTCTACAATAGATGGTAATGATGTGATCGTGACTATGATATGCCATCATAGCTGAGCAGCCTGACAGGAACGCTCACCAATGTGTAGTATATGTGAGTGCCAGAGCGTAGTGTGTAGGCTACGCAGTCTCATCCACCTAGGCAGCTCTGCAAGTGCTAGTAACCAGTTCTGATTGAATTCTAGGACAGGTTGCTAGTGGCCATTTTAAAACAAACCTGGAGAAACCCTTTAAGCTATGAAGTGTCACTGCAGAACCGCAAACACGCAATGGTTTCAATCCTATACTACTAAGTAATGTGTTTCCTGCACTTATGTATGGTTACTCCTGAAAACCTTCACTGCATTGTATAGTAGGTTAAACATCCATTATACACGATTGTTCCGATGCATTAAAGAGGATCTGTCATCTCTCTTGGCATGTCTGCTTATACTCTTGCAGGGCTGCTCACCCTCTATGAAGTTCGTGTGCCCTGTCAGTATATGAACAGTGGATCATGTCATGACCTATAACCTGCTGAAACTTCAATGTACCATCCTGACTCGGTTGTATTTTTCTGAGTCCCTAAATCCCCCCCCCCCCACCCGTAGCCAAAATTTTGCGGCCTTTAGTTCAGGCACAAATATGGCTGTTCATAAGCAGGGGGCAGTCAGTTGAACTCAGGTCCCAGAGGGAACTGAACTTCACTGCTGTGAATCCTGTCCAATCAGCACTGTGTCACAACAGTGAAGTACCCCCCTCTCCTTCCCCCTTGAAAACTGTGTGCCGGGAATCACTTGTCTATCCACAGCCATATTTGCATAGCATGGGCTGCACTAACAGCCTTGATATTTCGGCAAAGTGGGGGCTTCAGAGGAAAAATACCGATGCAACGGCGCGTTAGAGAGATACAGAGATAAAAACATTTCAGCAGATAACAGGTCCTCTTTAATGGAAAGTATCAGCTCCTGGATTACCAAAAATTCTATATTGAATTACCATAAAAGAGCATATAAAACTGATTTACAAGGCTTCTGCATGTGGCTGTACTAAAGATAAGCATGGTATGGATCTGTAATAAGTGTCATGGCAGTGCTCTGTGCCTGGCGCCATCCATGGCAGTCATGGGTGCCGCATCACTCACCTAGCCCTTGCCCAGTGGCCAGTCCCAGCTGGGTCTCCTCTGCCTTCCAGTAGCAGGGACTGTCATTAAAGTCCCATGTCCCTTGCGCGAGGCCTCATTTGGTCTCGTGTAGGGCACGCTTTCTGGCTCTTAAAGGGCCAGTTCACAAATACGCCAATTAGGCTTGAGCGAATTGACCTCCCTCTATGATGTTGGATTAATTCGAATACCTACATTTTATTGCTGTATCCATATAGCATTAAAATGTATTGGCTCTGTGGAGCCAAAGTTCGTTCCTACCGAAGTTGCGCAAGACTTCAGTTAATTCCTATTGTATGCATGTCTGCATATTGAAAAACAATTTAAAATAGCAATCCGAAATAGGCTTTGGTACAGGCTGATACCTCGGTACCAAAACGCAGTTCATATTGCTATTTTAAATAGTTTTTTCATACGCAGATATGCATACAGTAAGAATTCACCGAAGTCTCAAAAGGCTTCGGGCCTGAAGAACTTTGGCTCCATGGAGCCAATACATTTTAATGCTGTACATTAAAATGTTAGTATTTGAATGAATCGACTTCAGATCTATGATCCGAAGGTAGATTCGCTCAAGCCTAGCTCCAATCTCTGCCAGCCTATGGCTGGAAACCTGTAGGTACTTAAGGCCCTTTTGCCAAGTTAGAGGTGCCTGAGCTTTAGGGTCATAGCTTGCTAGATTACTGAATGTGTGCTTTCTGTGTGCTTGTGTACCGATCTTCTGCGATTGCCTGATTCCTAAGTGCTTTGCACCAGTGTCTCTGACCCCTGTGGGTCAGCCGCCAGCCACACCTGGGCTATTCCAAAAGGTAGTAGCCTGGTGGCTCTCCTGCAGCAAAAGCTGTCCCTAAATCAGAGCTAATAGGTGAAAACTAGGGGACTGCCAGGATAATGCCCTTAGGTGTAGCCCAAAGCCAAACCTGGTAGTTGTTATAGTGGATCCACATCCAATGTCTGTTACCCAGAGGAAGAAATAACATATTCACAGTGGATTCATACACATACAGTGTTTTCTGAGCAAAAAAATAGTTTTGGAGCAGTTTTTCATGGAGTTTATTTTGAGCCAAAGCCAGATGTGTTCTAAAAAAATGCTGTGTGTGACATTACCTCTAACTCTGCTCCTATGCTTTACAGTGTTGTTGACATGTATAATAATTGAACAATTTGGTCTGGTATATCCTAAAAGCTGAAATAATTCCTTGACTTGTTTTTAGATGTTTCTTTGCATTCAACAGAGAACTTATCTTGTGCACATGTTTGTATTCTACATCATTTAAAGAAGCTCTCCAGACTCCCTGTTACTAAGGCTCATTTTCTCAGTGTACATTTTGAAATTACCTAATTATCTTCTTTTCACAATGGTGTTTTTGTAGTCTGTACATTATAATCTTTCTGCCAATCATAGGAGGTAAATCTGCAGGGGGAGGGAGAGAGCTGCAGCCTGCACCAATAATGAGACAGGAGGCGTGTTTCAGACTACTTCAGACTCCCTATAGAAATCCTAGAAAAACTGTAGCCAAATATTGCAGATATATACTGAGGAAAATTAATAGAAGGTAATCAGCATCTACTGTATAGCATTAACCATTTCAGGGTGGTCTTTCCACAATGTCTGAAAGTCCTTTTGAATGTTAGGGGACTTTATTATTTTATAACTCATTTTTAGGACCTTGTTTCCTATTGTAAGACTATGTTCACACAGCAAAATTCACAGTAGTGACAGATCAGTAGCTGAAAACAGGTAGTTTTTGGTGATGGTTTTGGAATTTGGTGGTATTTTTAGAGGGGAGCTTTACAAGCATTTTAGAAGAGGCTTTTCTGTGTCCATTGACATCTATGGTAAACCACTATCAATTTTTTTACAGATTTTTGAGTTTTTTACACTGAAGTCAATGTGAAATTGTTGATGGTGTTCACAATGTGGATTATGCAGTGGAAACCAACTGTTTTCTAGTGTTGGGTCAGTGGCAGGTTTTGCTCATATGTACAGAGCCACCTAACTTGTCACTGTTATGGCTGCATTGGAGCTAGTGGCTTAAACCCATACTGTAGATATACAGTGGCACAGGGTTTTAGTACCATGCCTTCCCACCGTGAATATGACAGGAGGCTGTTAAAGTGGCACTGTGCTTTGGAAATCTTTTGATATGTCCTAGAAATATATCAAAAGTTACGATTGGTGGCTGTCTGAGAGCTGAGTCCCTGACAATCACTAAAATGAGGAAAGAGAAGTACTCACATAGCACTCTCTCCTTTCTGTAGGTGACAGAAGTGAGATGGGCCTATAGACTATCTATTGAGTCCATCTCACTTCTGTCTCCAGCATAGACAAGACCATGTGTAAGTGCATCTCAGTCCTTGTTCTGGCCATTGGGGGTGGTCTAAGTGCTCAGATCACCACCAATCAAAACTTTTGATATGTTGCTATGACTTTTCAAAACTTTTCCCAAAATACAGGTACTTTTTAAGCCGTTAATGATTATTGCAGTTCTAAATGCAAATTTTTAGGGCAAAGTTCATGGTGCATAATATAGTCAATGAATAGTTAAATAATAAAATATATCAAATTATAGCCATTAAACAGCATGTACCAAAAATTTGGTAAACTGTTTATGGTCAGAAAGCCATACGATATCCCGGTTATGAACCAGACAAGCAGTGATCAAATGACTACAATCAACAGTTGTAATGAAATGTTTTATTGCATCAATTTGTGTAAAAATAGACTCCGACAATCTGCACAGATGGAATTTGAGAAGAAACTGTTAAATAAAGTTTGAGATTCTTACGAAGTCTATTATGCTTGGAGAATATCGTGTCCCTTTATAGAGCTGGTTGTTCCTTATTGCAGCTCGCTGTTATGCTGTAGGCAATTTTCTGCATTACCATCCAAATTTCTTTAAAATGCTAATGCATGAGTGCACTTCTCTGAACGGTTAATCACCTTCTGTTCAGTCTTCACATTTGCCATGCACAATATTTTTACAATTATGTTTGCACGGAAACATAGTTTATACAGTCAGTAAAAAACATATTAGGCCGTATTCTCACCAATTACAGTGGAGATACGTGTATTTATGTGCCAGATGTATAGTCAACTGTGTTCAAAAAAGAAATGCAACTGTATATTAAAGGAAAATGTTCTTTTGCTTCCAGGTACAAAGATTGTATATCAAGCATATAGCCATGAAATCCCTAATGACAAACATTAGTAGTGAAGTTGGTTGTACTGAACAATTCAGTAAATTACAATGTCACCAACCCTCCAGCAAGTGTATTTGAGAAATATGGTATCTATCATCCTAGGGCTGCTTGGTTTTACTGTAAGGCCAGTCATATACCTTAGATAGAAATTGGTTTGTCTAGCTAACATCTGTCTCTCTTGATTACCTCCATACATGTGCCCACTTGGCTCATCTGAGTGTGCTTGTGTCCTGAACCAGGAGCAAGATGCCAGTGCCAGTGCCAGACTCCTTTGGCAGCCATTTATTTCCCTTACAACAAAGGAACCTGGCAGTTGAAATCCTACTACCCAACCCTGCGCTTCCTCAACATCAGCTGTTGGGAGAGAGTAGGGAAGGCCAAATACATATTAGATGGTTGGTCAGTTCCACCTAAATTGGCAGGCCTGGATGATGTTTTTCCAATATGTATAGCCAGTTGAAGTGCTCTAATTGTGAAGAGGAGTGAATTGTGGTTTAGTCACTGCCTATGATGCAAGAATGATCTTAGTGTGGTTGAAACAGTGTTGACCGACATAAACTTCTCTTTAAAGTAGCATCAGTCGGTAGTTTTTGTCTACCAGAAGAGTCGAAATGTGTTTTCTGGAGTGATAAGCCATGCTTCATCATCTGGTACTTAAATCTTGCTTCGATGATTCCAGGAGAACATTAGAGTAAGGTCATTTTCACACACCAGTATTCCGGTTGGTATTCTACGTCGTAAGCCAAAATCAGCAGTAGAACAAGTATAGCGAAATGATTAACTAATGATACAAAATACAGCCATGTGAATGTGGCATAAGGGTCATTTCCATGGTTTGGGCAGAACCTCTTAGTTCTAGTCTAGGTAAATTTTAACCTGACAGCATACAGTGGCATTGTGCGCTTCAGAACTTTTTTGTAACAGTTTGAGGTAGGCAACCCTCTGTTTGAGCATGACTCCATAAAATGTTTTGCCTAGTTTCATGTGGAAGAACTTGACTGGCCAGCTTAGAGTACTGACATAAGCAGCAGGGTGGATCAGTGGTTAGCACTGGTGCCTTGCAGCACTGGAGTCCTAGGTTCATAATCTGACCAAGGACAACATCTGCATGGAGTTTGTATGTTCTCCCTGTGTTTTGGTTTCTTCTGGGTACTCTGGTTTCCTCACACTCCAAAGACTTACTCATAGGGAGTGCACTCCGATAACAAATTTACGCCAGGACTTATTACTCCACCTCTGTGTCTCCTTAATTCTCACAGGGCTGAATAAACATGTCCCCACAGTTGTGTTCCAAAATCAAATGGAATGCCTTCTTAAAGAGTGGTGGTCACTGTGGCATTTTGAGTTTGAGTACCCCATGTTGGGTGCAACATATATGTGTTAAAAGACACTTGATATAATTATGTTATTATTTAGAAATGTTCCTTCCACTGTACAAAAAAAATATTTAGATCCCTATAAGAATGTATCACAACCAGAAAAAGTTTCATATTTCATAAAATTTCAAGAAGTGATCAGCTAGTGACTGTTTCCTTCTTCCTCTTATTAGCCTTAATTAGGAAACAGTTCTGCAGTAACGGCTCTCAGTTCCAATTTCTAGAATGATATCGTTCAGTCATTTACAACAAACCTTTTACACGGTTTCATGGTTTGCTAAGGTTCCTCTGAGGATCTTGCTTTGTTACAATTACAAGCAATTTCCAGGATGATGCATACATATCTACCAACACAATAGGCAGTATTCGACTTCCTGATAGCACTAAACTGGTTATAGATATAATTATTGACGTATGAGGGTCATTTATGATGCTGAAATATGCCAATATTAGGCATATTTCAGGTGCCGATTGCGGCACAACTAACGCCAGGTTTAAAAAAGTATGCGTGGCATGGGCGGGGAAGGGGACGGGCTGGCAGGCTGTTTCAGTTGTACAAAAAGGTCTAAATGTAAGACAGCTGGGAAGCTGTCTTACATGTAGAGCTGGCATAGGATCCACCGAAGCAGTGAAGATCCACCGCCAGCTTAGGGGTTTATTAAGACCGGCATCTAAAACACTATTCTTAATAAATGTGCCCCTATGTTGATGCACACAAAATTTGTCATCATTTATGCCAAAACACAGGTTAACCAATTTAATTATCTGCAACCAAACTTGGTAATTTTTTGTGTTTAAGATGCCAAGTTTATAATTGTGTCTAAGATCCTTCAGCATCCAGCATGTCATCAAGTGTACAGTGCATAAGGTTATTATCCAAGTGAAGTGCGTGCATTCCAAACAGTAAATGACAGCTTACGGCTCTGTGTGGTCATCTTCACATTTATCAAGACAAGAGCAGTAAAACAAAGGGGAAGCTTCTGTATACTTCTTGGCTCTTCATTCCATTTTAGCTTCCTCAGCTGAATTGTAAATAGCACATTTCAGCTTCTTTTATAATAACACTGAAGTGCGGTAACCAGGATCTCAGAGATAACAGCTATCAGCCTGTTTATACAACAGTTCACAAGTAATGCTTCCACCGAGGAGATTACGTGATTTGTTCTTCACATGAGATAATAGAAACATAGAATTTGACAGAAGATAAGGACCAATTGTTCAAGACAAGACAGTCTGTTTACTCTCTTTGCACTCTTATAATCTTATTTCTCATCTTTACTGCAGTCCC
The DNA here is from genome assembly GCA_900303285.1 of Rhinella marina. Classification (NCBI taxonomy): domain Eukaryota; kingdom Metazoa; phylum Chordata; class Amphibia; order Anura; family Bufonidae; genus Rhinella; species Rhinella marina. The sequence goes on from ONZH01021119.1 coordinate 327,111, forward strand.
AGGACAGACCTGCATTCTTCCTAAATATTCCAAGTATTGCTATTATATGCATGTCTGAATGTGTCTGACTCCAAATATATCTTCAGCGGAGTCTTGAGAATGTAAATAACCATCCCCTGCAGTGTCGTTGCTTGGTCTTATTTCCTAGCAACTCTTATCTCCCTCTTAAGGCCCCTTTCACACCTGCGGCGCAGAGCTCCGGCAGGCTGTTCCAGTGGGTGAACAGCCTGCCAGATCCGTGCTGCCGCAGGTGCACATGTGGGGCCGGAACTGCACTCCGGCCGCATTCACTGTAATGGGGGCGGGTCGCGGATGAATGGCCCCACACGTGCACCTGCAGCAGCACGGATCTGGCGGGCTGTTCACCTACCGGAACAGCATGCCGGAGCCCCCGCCGCAGGTGTGAAATTAGCCTAAGGCTCCCATACACAGAGTATTGTCCGTCTAACCAGTTTTTGGAGGGGGCGGACAACAGTCTAATGTGCATGTGGAGCTCCTGATTCTCCCCTGATAGATGATGTCAGGGAGAGAATGATCAGTTGTGTTGAATTTCAACATCTAATTCTTTTGTTCTCCTGGAAGATAATACACTGCCAGAGACATCTGGTGGTGGCTTTATCCTCTCTCCCCATTGAACTCACACGCTTGGCCAAAACCAAAGGAGTCGTGAAAGATTGTTGTCAGCTGACAGCTTTTGAAGATGTATGGGCACCTTTAGCTTGGAACTTCAAGGACATCTCTAAAGGTGGCTATACACATCATGCTTCATTCACACGTCAGTGTTTTGGTCAGTGATTTCCATTAGTGATTTTTAGCCCAAACCAGGTGCAGCTGTAAACACAGAACAGGTGAAGTTCTTTCCCTTATACCTTATGTCTGTGGAGGCTCCAATCCTAGTTTTGGTTCAGAATCACTGATGGAAATCACTGATCAAAACACTGACAAGTGAATGAGGCTTTAGACAGAGGTAGGTTGATGGTTGAATGAATGGACAATCACCTGTTGAACAATCATGTCGCAGACACAGCCAAACACTTTTAGTCCAGATTGGTCTTCATAGTCAATAAAACACACAGGTTCAATAACACCGGGCAACGGCTGAATGATCAGTTTTTCCAGGAATGTTCTTACAAAAAGTGTCCACTAACCATATTCCATTGAATGAAAGATCTTTCCTCTGACTGTTGGATGAAAATTTCAAACATGGCCGACTTTGTTCTGTCGTCGGTTGGTGAAAACGATCATTCATTGTTAAATTCTTTGGGACTAATGTTCATTTTTTTAAAATATCCGTTTTGATCAATTTTAGACTAATTTGCATGGGAACCTTAAGAAAGCTCATCATAGGCATTTAACAGTTACATAAAAATGATATGCTCTTTGTACTATTACCATATATTACTGTCTTATTTCTACTGACAATTATTGCTTGGGGAGGGGCAGGGATTTGGGGGGGATTATTTTATGACTTTTTAATTATATTTATTTTTGCCTTTTTATGTCTATTCTTTTAATTTGTATTGTCTTTCCCTCAAAGGTCAATGGGACCAACAGAGTTAGCGACATTTCATATACAGGATTCGTTGAGTGCTGTGTGAGAACAAAGAATGCAGGAGTTGTGATAGTTTCCATCTTCTCTGCCCAGTCCTGTGTCTCTGACTGCCAGGCCTGATCACTAGAACTGCTGGTTTATTGCCGCACCACTATATATGGCAGATCTACTTAATTGGATATTTAAGATCTAGAAAGGTCAAAGTGATATGTTACATGAAGTGTCAATCTTAGAAGGTTACACCTCACAGGTTCTGGTAGTATGCATTCATCTTTGGTTTCATTGGCTCTTTAATGAGTGGTGGTTGGCAGAGTAGTGGCTGTGAAACAATCGGCATGTTGCCATGGGGCTTGAAAATAACTTTAAAATGTGTCATTTAAAATGAGCCGTTTCAGTAGGTAAAGAAGTACATAACACAGTTTCATGCCGCTTTCCACTAGCATCGGGGCAATGTTGCAGGGTGGACTGGTCACAGTTGTAATCAGTGCCCCTGCTTTAATCATGCCCTTACTTGCTTGACTGACATACTGCTTGGTGTGTGAAATCGGCGCTAGTTATACCAGCCAAGAGTTTAATAACCACCACTCTGCTGATAGGTCCACTTCAATTATATTGATCAATGTTCTGGTAGACCGCTTGTTGTATTTCACTGTAAAGGTACAATGTGGAAGACATATTATTTACAATCTCCCCGTATCAGTGGATAATGTACACTGCAGGTTGTAATACCTTTCTTTAAAGCATAAGATCTGTTTTATGAGCTTGAAAACCTGCAGAGAATTCATCATCCTGGCTGATGGAGCTTTAAATGATTATTTAACACTAATACTTTGTTTGACTGATATGATGGTCCATTAAACAGGATTACATACAATTGTTTCAGGCTCGCTCTACATAGAGCTGTTTTCCTTTGATATAAAAAGGCGCCTTCCTCCGCCAACGGAAATAGATGAGTCTGATTAGGATTTAACACAAGCATTTCTGTCACAGATGTCAACCGTATACTTACACAGTCACACAACTATATTTAGTTGCCTTTTGAACTGACAGTGTACTTTGACGTTTCCCTGCAGGTCAATAAAGTATTCTTTTTGATCAAAATGCCATGAAAGGTAGACAAAGTTTGTTTGCTGTTGCCAAATATATATTTGTATTTGATCTCGAAGATAAAACATTTCAAGCCAGTTTTGTAGGGGAACAGAGAGATTTTAGTATCTGTTTTATGGCCGAAACAACGAGCCCCCCCTCCCCCAAGGGTCTCCTCAAACAAACTCATATCTCCATAAGGTTATTCAGTGACCCAAATACAATTCAGAAAAACTGCAGGAATCTAGGTGTCATGTCCATAATATCAAATAATTACCATTATGGGACTTTTCAGTTTCGCTTTGAGTTTACGTTGGCGACTGTTGTGCTAAAAGTATTAAACATTGCAATTTGTTTGTTAAATTTGGTGCTTCTTCAAATTTAACCCTTTTTTATGGAAATGCTACTGGATTTTTTATGCCACCCACTATTGGAGTGATTTTGTGGCAAAAAAAGTTGCAGTGATAAATCTGGCATGAAATTATTAATACACCAAACCATTTTTTTCCCCCAAAAAAAAGTCCCAAAGTTTGGTGAAAATCGATTGGAGCCTAAATTTATGACATTTCTTGGGGCCTACAAGTTTAATACATTCCCCCAAATGTATGTGGGATAGAGACTGAAAAGCACTGATTGGATTTTACAGTTAAAGGGGATGTCCCATAAAAAATATTCTACATTTTTATGTAGAATACATAATACTTTTACTGAATACTTTTGTAATTGCATGTAATTAAAAATTGAGTTATTCACTGAAATCTATCTGTATAATTTCACCTGCTGTTTGCCCGTTTTTCTAAATTTTCTGTCCAACTCACTGAGGTTGACATAAATGCTCAGTTTCATCCTTCAGCTGCCACCAGCTGCAGTAGAAAGACACGTCCCCTGAGAAAATGCACACCCCCTGAGCAGCCAGGCTGAGATAAATCTAGCAGAACAACTGGAGTATTGAATGTGGAGATCTCTGGATCCATGTGAGGTACAGGGCTGGTTCTAGCTTTGTTACAAATAGATTGTCAGGTATTATATGATAAACGATTACCCATGGGGATAACCACTTTGATGATTATTGGTGGGTCAAGATAGACAGCCAACTTGATGTCTTAGGAGACCCATATCACATGGTAGGCATGGGAACTCATACTGTTATTCTAAAAGACTATGCATTAGTCTAAAGCCAGATTGGCTGTAAATGTGAATAAAAATATTCTACAGTAGATTGTTCTCCATCCTTTGATCCCTGTAAAAACATAATGGTAGGGTCAAAAAATAATGGTGAGACTTAAATTTTCTGGCCATTTGTTCTCACGATTAGTGGGGCCCCAGATGTCGTATAGACATCATACAATAGTAAACAAAAGGTCTAAGGAATTTAGGTATAGGTCTAGAGGCATTACCACGTGGTTATTGGACATGATCTGGGCCCACTGCCCACAGACCCAATGTCCAGATTTTATCTCAGTCCTGCTATGAGAACCATCCTGGACATTATCTATTCCTGTGCAACATTTGGTTGGAAATAGCCAAAAGAAATAGTATATGATACAAGGAAAATGAACATAAATCTTCATGTGTAGTTGTGTACATTGAGCTTCCCCACTTAAGTACTTAGGATGCCTGCTCGATAAATGTAGCACTTATTTTTAGTATATTAAAATGTAAAGCTTGTTGAGATGGTGCTCATCTAAAACACCCACGCAACCTGCAAAACCTGAAACTTTGAAAACGGGAAAATCATTACATCCTTCATCTGCCTTGTATCCTCATTTTCAAATGTGCCTTAAAGGGGTTGTCTCATCTCATACAATAGGGACATATCGATAGGATTTGCCCCCATTATCTGATACATGCAGATCCCACAGCTGGGACACGCACCTTTATCGGAACAGAGCCCCGCAAAGTGGTGGCTGGAGGCCTCCCCACACTTTTATGGGCCACTGCTCGGCTATTTTCGGTGGCCCCATAGAAAATTAATGGAGGGTGGCTGCGCATGCGCAGTGCTCCCTACACCACTTTCAGTGCTGTGTTCTCGATATAGGTGCATGTCCCAGCGGTGGGACCACACCTGTCAGACAATGTGGGCATATCCTAGTGATATGACCCATTGTCTGAGATGAGACAACCCCTTTAAGTGTGTCTCCAGATTTCAGTTACATGTCCGAATATGTTTGTATATTTGGGAAATTACTTGGGTTACAATTCCCTAGTAGGATGTTATCAATGGCAGTAATATAAAAAATACAGCACAGATGACAGTGAACCTGCCAGTGGGTTCTCTATACTAATAAGAATACAGGCACTGTTACAACAGCATCCTTTATACTATTTGCAGATGTAGATTGTTGAGGTATAGTGCTGAAAAATACAAGTCTACATTTTGGAAAACTTCCATTACCTGCCACTGACCTACTGTACCCCCGTATGCTACTGTTTTTGCAGAAACACAACAGAACATTAGAAACATTGAACCAATAGGTAACTTTTAAAGGGACACTTTCATCAAATTTTTGAACACATTAAAGGGGCTGTCTGGGCTTTTTACTATTGATGATAGGTCATCAATATCAGATTGGCAGGGGTCTGACACCCGGCACCCCTGCCGATCAGCTGTATGAGGAGATGGCTCGCACAGTGTGCACATGCTGTCTCCCATCTCTCTTCCTGCTGCTATGTCTATGGCAAAGCAGCAGTACACAGGAAGAGAGAAGGGAGATGCATGTGCACACTGTGCGAGCCACCTCCTCAGACAGCTGATCGGCCTGAGGAAAGGTCATCAATAGTAAAGAGTGGACAACCCCTTTAACTTGTATTTTAATAATTCATATAGTCACTCTATGTGTACTACTTCCTTCCTAACTCCTAAACTTCCTCTTTGTTTGGACTTTTGCTAAACTCACTCAATCAGGCCATTACTCCGGCCATAGAGGAAAGAGTGGGGGGTATGAATCAATTAGAACATCAAATTTTACACTAATCAATGCAGTGCTCTTCTGTGGGCACCTCTAGCTAGGCCTATTAAGAGAACAATACAGCTGTAATACTGGATTATCTATCTATTTAGGAGGTTTAATCATTTGTATTGATTGCCACAGAAGGACAATATTTTTAATAATTTTTCACAGAGGAACAGCACATTGTAGAGGTATAAAAATAGATGCTCCAGAATTATTATTCATTGGGGAATACAAGTAATTACTAAAACAGACATGTCAGAAGAAGCAAAAGGAACTATGTAACTTAAAGGATATCTATAATAATAACAGTTCACAACCTCTACATAGGGGATCGAACATAACAGATGAGGAATGGGGAAGTAATATTTTTATTGTATTATTTTTAAAATATTGCATTCTGGTTGACTTGAGTTGGTTTGTGCCAAGATGATTGTGCATGTATTTTATAGATCAAGGATTCCAGTATGACATAGATGAAGCTGTCCCATTTTTTCCCTGTGGGTAAGAATAGTTATTGAGAAACAGATGGTGATGTTAGCATTGCCCGTATCCCAGTATCTGAATGTGTATATAAATAACTTAAAATGAGCCACTCACCAACACGCTTAGTGTCACGGTGGAGTACAGTACAATCCTAAAGCTCCGTCTCCACCACTGTCCCTACCTACTTGAACGATCCGTCCTTATCGTCAGCCCACAACTGGATGGTGGTCCCTTCCTGATGTAATGACATCCAGGCACCTAAAATGACAGGTGAAAGTAGAAAACCAGGAGGAATAAACAGACGGACTGGGTCAAAACCAGGATGGAAAAACCGAGCCAAATGATTAGACAAAAAGAGTAACGATAGCAGGCTGGGTCAAACACAGAGAGTCATATCAAGGTCCAAACACGAATGGAGGCAGGGTCAAGATCCAGGCAGAAGTCAGGCAACAGGATTCACAATGGCAAAATCGTCAGTCAGAGGCAGGTCCAGAAACACAATCCAAAGTCCAAAACCAGGAAAAAAACAATGAGACAAACAGGCTAGTGAGGCTTAACAGACCAAATCACAGGCAACTGGGACCAGCAGTTGCCTGTTTAAATACCCCTCCCTGCGGGTCACATGATGCATCATGAGTCACGTGACCTGCATGACATCATCTGAATCTGATTGACCGATACTACCGCACTCTGAGCTCGGGCCTGGTTGCTATGGAAACTGGACATTGGCGCTGCCGTTTGTTGACCTTCACGGCTGCTGGCGTCTAGGATCTAACACTTAGGTGGTAAATGTTTTCTTACCCCTAATTATATAGGGAGAAAAAAAGCAAAAGGTAATTTCCTGTCAAGTTGTAGTGATGAGAAGGGCACATTGTACGGCCAACTTAACACCTTGGACTGTAAGGAAATGATGGAGTGTAAGGAAATAGTTTTAAGTAGTTATGCTAAAGGGAATGTATTACCTACAGTATATTTCATTACATAAAATCATATAGTAAAATATTCTTCCTCGTGTGAACTTGGGCCTGTGAATGCGTTCTCACCGTGTCCATATCACTGTGTAGTTCCTGACACTTGTGCCGTGCAGGCTGGCTGTGGGCAGTTCCATGCATGCTGATTTCTGTGATTTGTGTTGGCTGCGGCCTCAAGAGTGTGAACATGGGCCTGTGTATATAGATGCTCTCTGTGTATATGGATGCTCTCTCTCACCTTGCGGTTCACTATCTGTGACCGCCTTACACACGTTCCACATGGAGCCCAAGCATCTCCCAGTCTCATATCTAAGCAGATCTGTCTGTGACCGCCATGCATCTGTTCCGCATAGGGACCAGGCATCTGCCTGTCTCCTGTCTGAGCATCTCTGTCTGTGACTGCTATGTAGCAGTGTTCGCATGGGGTCCAGGCATCTGCTTGTCCCTTGTAGTTAAGTGGCCAAGAGCAGTGGGACCATCCCAGAGGTGAGACCTGGTGAGCCCTTAGTAAAGTCTATCCCCACCACTTGGGGTATAGTGAAGAACGTGTCTCACTTAGACACCACCCTTTGGGTTTGGCCCCAAGTCAAACTGGTGCACTTGGTCCAGTGGTGTTTCATCTGCCACGGTTCCCTTGCCTGTAAGTCCAGGTCTTACTGTCATGTTTGGTGGTGTCCTGTTTAATAACATATTCTGTTTTGTCTCTGGTCCATCTCTGTATACTTATGAGATGTTCTGGGGTCCGTATGACCCTTGGAATATGACAATCCTATGTTATCTATTCAGAGGTAATATGCCTGCTCAAAAGGGATCTCTGTAGAACAGGAATTCATATTATTAGGCTTAGTGGCATGTGTGAAATATAGTGACATTTTAAATATAGTGACATAGGATATTAAAAATAATACTACCTAGAATTGTTTAACATAAGTACTTCATTTAAACAATGGGTCGTTTTCTGATGGCACATTCCCTCTGTAGTTTATCAAAGGCCTTTGCAAAATAGTGGATCTTCTGACCCTAACGTACAGGTGCATGGTGCAGTCTGAACAGGATTCTAATTTACATTTGGTTATTATCATTTATAACAAAATAGAGTATAACAAATGTGTCCAGCATTCCATGGGAATTATTCAACTTCTATAAAGCCTTCTTCTACCCTTTATGACAACTTTCTTAATCATCTGTCCTTGTGTAAAGAGGCGATTGGGAAGAATTTCACATGCAACCCCGTGGTTATTCCGCATTTGTTAGTATTCCTTCTGAAGTACACAATGTATAATTGCAGAGTACTTAGAAACTCTTTATTCTGCTATGACATTGTGGTAAATTACTATTATAATTTCCCTTATGTGTTGTCAGAACTTTTCGGTTACTTCTAATCTATTTGCCTGCAGTATGTGGTTAAATGTGCTGACCTTATCTAGCCATGACTGTCTTTTATTTTTAGTGTTAATTGGCAGAATGTCCTTCATACAATGACATTGATACTTCAGATCTCCATTTAATAAAGTGCCTAAGCGCTTCTGCAAACACTATTGTAAGTCATGGTATTATCCAATTATAATCTCAGTGTGTGTAATTTGCTTAGAACAGAAAAGGTGCCATTATAAAGGGCCAATTACCTTTCTTCTCCCTAGTGGCAAAATGTCATTGAAAAGTATATAGCTACACAATGACCATTGTCATTTGCTAAAAGGTGGGGGAGGGGCATTAAAAAAAATCTGAAGTAACATTCCATTCTGAAAACTATACTTCACAATAAGGCATAGCACACAGACCCATTAAAGGGTTTTTCAGTGACTTTTATACTCATGACCTATACTCAGGACAGGTCATCAGTATCTGATCAGTGGGGTTCCAACACCCGAAACCCCCACCGATCAGCTGTTTGAGAAGGCATCAGTGCTCACAGTAGCGCTGCGTCCTTCTAGCAGATTAGCCTAGGCCAATGACATTGCGTTTATTGGTCTCATGGCCTAGGCACAGCTCAACCCCATTGAAGTGAATGGGGCTGAGTTGCGATACTAAGCACAGTCGCTATCAAATGGATGGTTTGCTAAGAGAAGGCTATGGCGCTACTGCAAGCACCAGTGCCTTCTCGAACAGCTGATCAGCGGGGGTCCTGGGTGTTGGACTCCCACAGATCAGATACTGATGACCTATCCAGAAGATAGGTCATCAGTATAAAAATCTTGGAAAATACCTTTAAAGCAAATGGTGCAATACACACTTTAGTTTTTTGGCACAGACCAACAGCATGCACCATTCTTGTCCGTAATTCCGTCCAGGGTCTAGAAAAAAAAGGACACACCAGACAGACAGAAAATGGGCTAGGACTACACCTCTCACTCTGTCCAATCTTTTCAGACTTGCTGCAGTCAAGGGAGTCAAGGTAGTTTTTGTTTAATTGCAGCATGAAGTGGTTTATTAGTGATTATAGGAAGTACAGTAGTAGATACTTTTTAATCTCTTGACAATCACTAGTTAAGCTTGTGAATAGTCTACAAAAGTCAAAAAAGTCAAGATGTAGACCTAGCCTTAGAGATCTTAGGACTTGTCCTTTTTAATGCCAAATGGCATTTAAATGTTAGAAAGTTTAATCTGCTGCAACTGTGAATTTCTTCATTGCCATTAATAAAAATCTTTGGATCCCTTGACAATTAAAATATATGAATATTCTGCCATGGAGCCGCTGTATGAGGGTGACCCTCTAATAACCGAAGTAGACACTGGCTACAAAAGGATTCCCACCACGTCCATGTATTCACGTGAATCTTAACAGGAGCAGGTTGCAGTGGTGCTGTAGTGGAACTGAACCAATAAAGGGACACACTGTCATCAGCTTTCTAGCATCAATGAAATGCCCAAGGGTTTTAACTTCTTTAAAGGGGTTGTCCCACAAAAAATATTCTACATGTATAAGATGAAGTAGTGATCATAGAGACATTTTCCTCAACTTCTGCAGCTGCTTTCTCCCATCTCTCCATTCACAACACATGCGTGAATGGATGAGCTAAGTGGACATATGTATGGAGAGGGTGATAGCCGTTGGCTGAGCAAGCTGTTGGTGACTAGATATCTCATGTGTATGGCCAATCTAAGGCTAGGTTCAATCACCTGTCCTGTCAAATGAGGAAGAAAAATGGAATTCAAATTGTTAAAAATAATTAACATGTTGAAAAAACAACAGTTTTTCCGGGAAAAATAGCACAGCACGCTACGCTGTTTTCTTCCCCTCAAATTTGACAAAGTCTGCCATGGAGGCTCCTAACAGAAAGTCATATGCAGATGTGAACGGTGCCTAACGTTGCTATTTCTTAATACATATACTACTGGCTGTTTGTAATTTCTTATTGTTGTTCTTTTTTTCTTTGACAGTTTCTGTGACAAATTCAATAAAAAATATTTTTTTGTATATCCATGTAAAATTCCCCAAATTTCTAAGTTTATAGTCATTCTCTAGGAGAGTTCCGATATATAGTACGGATGGTATATCTGGAATAAATAAAAGCAAAGTTGATATCTTGGCGTGTTTTTAAGGGTGTCTTTGTACGGATGCTCTTAGTAAGGATATTCTTGCTCTGAAGAGCTTATTTTGTAAGGAGATCAGGGCATTAACTGGAAACACAAGGGAAACGGGCTGGAAAGTTAGTTAAAGTGTAAAGGCATTTTCTTGTTGTATTATATTTTCTATTAAATCTAAGCAGCCTGCTGGAGTTATATCTGTAATGTACCACCTATTATTTTTAATGGTTCACATGTCTTCATGATTATTAACCATGATCAGGCAATATCTCTGATGTGAAATCTACTTGGCTTCCCATGACAGAAAAGTTAATTCATCTCCCAAAATAGCTGCTTGAGTCACATGTGTTCGAGCCACGGCTGTAAATTAAACATCAACAGCTTTCCATTGGCAGCATGTGAGGGATTATGTCTAGGTCTATTGAATGTTCATCATGTATCCATACAGTGTGTAATTGTTCTGTCACCATCTTCTGGCCTCATGCTGATGACATAACTTTGACTATAAATTAAAATTCATCAATCACGTTTGCAGAAATATCCAAGAAAAAGAAATTATTAGATCATGTCCACTCCTTTTTTTGTTGTTTTGATGGGAGAAGGTAGGTATTTTCCAGGATGCCCTGGAGAGTGTGTGGACACCCAATACTAGGTTCTTGGCTGCCCTTTATTGCACAGGAAATATTTTGCATATTTGCAATATCCTGTACTTGAGAAGATGTATTATTACTAGCAGATAGTAGGAAGATGGCGCCAGTCTTTCCTCCGATGCATCATATGACAGATTCTGCAGCAAAGTTTACACCTTGTTTAAAGAGGTCTATGTAGTGCAATCTACAGGCAGAATGTTATAAAGCAAGAGGAGCTAAGTAGACACCGTAGTTTTGTGGGTAGAGGGTCATTTGTAATTTATTACTTTAATCCTCTGGTCTTTCTATGCTTAGGAGTCAGGTCCTACTCATTAATTGCCTGCTTTGCCTGTTTGATGTGCATGCATGCAGAGATGGCTGTAAATCATTAAGACCACCCACTGGACCCCTAAGAATAGAAAGTGCAGAGATATCTAAAACAATAAATTACATATTACACTGGATCTTTATCCACGCAGATGACATACACCCATACATGCGGATTGTCTTCCCTGGGGCGGGTGGAATCTTCCAAGAAGACAATGCTCCATGTCACATGGTTAGAAATGTCCGACATTGGTTGGAAGAGCATGATCAAGAATTCCAAGTACTGCCCTGGTCCCCTAATTCCCCAGTCTTGAATGCAATTGAGCTATGGGACCACCTTGATCGTCATGTTTGCTGATGTAATATAATAAGCTAGAGAATATGATATATATAACTATGTTTACTTTAGCAGAGTTGAAGTGCACGTGCCCAAATGCAATATATGTAAAGGAGCCCCTCACCCACCCCCCATCTTTTGTGATTCGCAATATGTCTTCTTATGTGGCCTTATGTTGTCAAAGATCTTATGGCCCCCTCTGGGAACCAAGACCTGAGTGTAACTGCTATAACCCTAAAACATACTTTCGAGTTATAGATACTGAACTGGCATACCATTATGCTGTAAACAAGCCTACAATCCAGTTCTGGTGGACTTGGAGATATTTAAAACCCATAAAATCTATTTTGTGGTAAAAATCTTCACTTCTCTCCAGAATACAAAGAGTTCCAGATGTTTACTCTTTCCACCATTCTCACCAAAGCTCAACCAGTGTGATCTTCCTGCGCCAGTGGATTGGCATTTAGATAAAGTGGCTCCAAATGGTACCTAACTGTGGACTATAGCAGGAGAAAAATAACCCTACTGGTTTCTCTTGGCTGCTATTCTCCACAATTAAGGTCCCCATACCCATACAGTGGGGAAAAAAGTACTTAGGCAGCCAATTGTGCAAGTTCTCCCACTTAAAAAGATGAGAGAGGCCTGTAATTGACATCATAGGTAGACCTCAACTATGAGAGACAAAATGAGAAAACAAATCCAGAAAATCACACTGTCTGATTTTTAAAGAATTTATTTGCAAATTATGGTGGAAAATAAGTATTTGGTCAATAACAAAAGTTCATCTCAATACTTTGTTATATATCCTTTGTTGGCAAGGACAGAGGTCAAACGTTTTCAGTAAGTCTTCACAAGGTTGGCACACACTGTTGCTGATATGTTGGCCCATTTCTCCATGCAGAGCTCCTCTAGACCAGTGATGTTTTGGGGCTGTTGCTGGGCAACACAGACTTTCAACTCCCTCCAAAGGTTTTCTATGGGGTTGAGATCTGAAGACTGGCTAGGCCACTCCAGGACCTTGAAATGCTTCTTATGAAGACACTCCTGTGTTGCGCTGGCGGTGTGCTTGGGATCATTGTCATGCTGAAAGACTCAGCCACGTTTCATCTTCAATGCCCTTGCTGATGGAAGTAGGTTTGCACTCAAAATCTCATGATACATGGCTCCATTCATTCTTTCATGTACACGGATCAGTCGTCCTGGTCTCTTTGCAGAGAAACAGCCCCAAAGCATGATGTTGCAACCCCCATGCTTCACACTAGGTATGGTTTTCTTTGGATGCAACTCAGCATTCACTCTCCTCCAAACACGACGAGTTGTGTTTCTACCAAACAGTTCTACTTTGGTTTCATCTGACCATATGACATTCTCCTAATACTCTTCTGGAACATCCAAATGCTCTCTAGCAAACTTCAGACGGGCCCGGATATGTACTGGCTTAAGCAGGGGGACTGTTACTGATGGTAGCCTTTGTTACGTTGGTCCCAGCTTTCTGCAGGTCATTCACTAGGTCCCCCCATGTGGTTCTGGGATTTTTGCTCACAGTTCTTGTGATCATTTTGACCTCACGGGGTGAGATCTTACGTAGAGCCCCTTATCGGGGAAGATTATCAGTGGTTTTGTATGTCTTCCATTTTCTAATTATTGCTCCCACAGTTGATTTTTTCACACCAAGATGCTTGCCTATTGCATATTCAGTCTTCCCAGCCTGGTGCAAGTCTACAATTTTGTTTCTGGTGTCCTTCGACAGCTCTTTGGTCTTCACCGTAGTGGAGTTTGGAGTGTGTCTGTTTGAGGTTGTGGACTTTATACTGATTGTATATACTGTCTTTTATACTGATAACAAGTTCAAACAGGTGCCTTTAACTACAGGTAATGAGTGGAGGACAGAGGAGCCTCTTAAAGAAGAAGTTACAGGTCTGTGAGAGCCAGAAATCTTGCTTGTGTGTAGGTGACCAAATACTTATTTTCCACCATAATTTGCAAATAAATTATTTAAAAATCAGACAATATGATTTTCTGGATTTGTTTTCTCATTTTGTCTCTCATAGTTGAGGCCTACCTATGATGTCAAATCAGGCCCCTCTCATCTTTTTAAGTGGGAGAACTTGCACAATTGGTGGCTGACTAAATACTTTTTTTCCCCCACAGTAAGTGTACTGTTGGCTGGATCAGACAAGAACAGTGGGTTTAGCAGTTTAACTTGTATGGGGAGCTTCCAACTCTTCCTCAACAGATGATGTTGGGGGAGAGAAGGATCAGGATTTTCATATTTTCTGATCCTTTTGTTCTCCTGGAAGTCAGGCTACTACCAGAAGTGTCCGGCAGCAGCTTTCATCCCTCTCGCCATTAAACACACACACGTTCACACAAGCTGAACATGTATGTGTATGGAGGAGCTGGGAGGGACATGAGAGACATAGCTGTCAGCTAACAGCTATTGAATGTAGGGCTGAGCCTAGATCCCGTTTGGAGCTGAGGGCCATTGGTACAGGAAGAGCTCGTGTTGTTTGGAAGTGTGTTTGAGAGAAACTCCCATACAACAGCATATGAGACTGGATGAGCTTCAGTGCGAATGTTGGAACAGTGGAAGAAGAAAATGTTGGAACTGGGTCCATGCAGGAGTGGTGAGACAATTAACCACAAAATAGATTTTAACTGTTTATTTTACTATTTTTGTATATAGTGTAGTAATATGAATATTGGATTACGGTAATTATGAGGCAAGTCTTTCCATCTATCTATCCACTTGCTAGGTTAAAGGGCTTGCATGAAATTAGAAGAATATGGTTGTTTTTTCTGGATGTTATGCCACTCTTGTCCATTGACTTTGAAGTCCTGCAGCTCAGCCCTATTTAATGGGGGTGCAGGCTAATAGTTGTCTTGTATCTTGAAGAAATCTGCCATTTTTTAGTTGCACACAACCCCTTTAAAAGCAATATTTGTTTATGTTTTCTGTTACAGTAAGAGTCATTTTTTACTAGTGCAATGTCTTCTCATCTAGTATGTATGCAACGCTGTCAACAAATAAAGCCACAAACTGGTTTACATTTCACTTATGGTGTTGCCTGTCATGACTTCTTAGCTTCAATGTATAGTGAAAAGCTATAAAAGCAGTCAGTCACTATACTAATACAATAAACTGTAATTATAGGACTGGAAATGATTTCTTGCTGGGGCTACCTGAACAATTGAACATCCAGTTAGTGTTGGGTTGAACCACAAAGTCCTATAAAGGTCTTATAAAGTGAACTACTATGTAGTTAGAGGGAAAGCCAGGCATCATGGATTTCTACATTGATAAAGAATCCAGTAAATACATTCAACATACTCCTAGGCTAAGGATGGAGGGTCTATCTCGTTCTGATATGACCATATATCAATGAATTCTTCTCCAAAATAGAACACTAGTCAAAGCCAAAAAATAATATATATAATTTCCCTCACTTCCAAATGTCACCATAGAAGCAGCCAAGAGTTTTACAGCTTTTATGAACAGAAGCTCCAAAGGCAGGGCCATGTAAGATACTAATGTGTGTCCAGTTATTGTCCAGTGAATGGGAAAAATTCTCATGGCTTCAAAATTCTTATTTTTTAGAATATATACATTGAATAGCACTAACACTTGTTGTGGTTAATGTTGGATGGGTTATCTGTACATGTATTATGTACTTGCAAACATCTGAGTGGCCAAAACCTAGACATTTAATTATCTCTCTGGAAAGACCCAGGAATGCCCACTTTGAGACATGGTTGACATAAGGTCTCCCGATCTGAGACAAGGTCTCCCAATCTGACCCTCTTAGACTTTTCTCTTTGGGGTCATCTGAAGGCAATTGTCTATGCTGTGAAGATACGAGATGTGCAGCACCTGAAACTACGGATACTGGAAGCCTGTGCTAGCATTTCTTCTACGGTGTTGCTATCAGTGTGTGAAGAGTGGGAGAAGAGGGTTGCATTGACAATCCAACACAATGGGCAGCACTTTGAACACATTTTATAAGTGGTCAGAAACTTGTAAATAACTCATGAAAGTAATAAAGTTACATTAAAACCAAGCACACCATTGTTTTTCTTGTGAAATTCTCAATAAGTTTGATGTGTCACATGAACCTCTTCCCACTGAAAAAACTAAAGTTGGATCCAAAATGGCTGACTTCAAAATGGCCAGCATGGTCACCACCCATCTTGAAAAGTTTCCCCCCTCCCATATACTAATGTTCCACAAACAGGAAGTTAATATCACCAACCATTCCCATTGTATTTATAAATAGCCCACCCTGTGGGCCCACCCTGTATATATATCAATCTGCTCAGTTCCTCCAGCTCTACACAACGATGCCTGAAGATTGCACTTCATTTCGTGGTGACAAGTTCCCTTTAAGGCTTTGTATCATTCTGATCAGCGTATGGGTGACCTATCAAACTCCCACCCTTGGCATTTTCCTTGCACAGCTGTGTTTCTGTCCACCCACTCAACAAAGCTCCATTCAAGCAGTGGCGTAGCTATAGGGGTCGCAGCGGTCGCAGTTGCGACTGGGCCCCTAAGCCCGGGGGGCCCCGAGGGCTCTCCTGTCGCTTGCAGGGCCGCACCGCCAATTAGCCAGGTGCGGCGCGGCCCTGCGCACAGATGGGGGCGGCGGGGCAGAGGGAGATGAGCGCTTCCATTGTGGAAGCGCTCATCTCCATAGTCATCTGTATCGCCGTCCTGAGGACGGCGATACTGATGCCGGTATTGTACTGCGGGGCAGGGGAGGGAGAGGCGTCTCCCCTGCCCGTTCCTCTGATAGGCTGCAGGCACTAGGCCTGCAGCCCATCAGAGGCCGGCTCAGGTGGCGCGATGACGTCATCGTGCCACCTGAGCCGTACAGCGCGGATCTACATCAGAGGAGATGCCACTGGATGTACAAGGTATGGGGCGCTGTATTATACTGGATGTGCAAGGTATGGGGCTCTGTATCAGGCTACATTCACACGAACATTGTGTTTTGCAGTCTGCAAATTGCGGATCCACAAAAAAAGGAAGATGTTCCGTATGGCATCCGTTTTTTTTGCAGATCCACTGTAACGATGCCTATCCTTGTCCGCAAATGGACAAAAATAGGAATGGACATACAGATGCGGACAGCACACAGTGTTCATTTAAGTGAATGCATCTGAGCCGCAAAATATGCAGATCGGAGGCTGAAAAAACAACTGTGGTGTGAATGTAGCCTTACCCTGTATGCTCTGTAGTGATATACGTAATGTTAGGAGGGAAAAGGTTAGGGTGAGAATTTGGCATGGGGGGGGGGGGTTCAATTTTTGACTTGGCCGGCAGAAAAGCTAGGTGCACCTGCGCTGAGGGAAGATGGGGGGGGGGCCCAAGCTGAACCCTTGCACCAGGGCCCATGAGCCTTTAGCTACGCCCCTGCATTCAAGTATTCAAGTGTTGGACATTCAGCTTCACCATAAACATCCAGTTTCAGCTCAGCCAAGCCTGTAAGCCACTGCCAACATGCCTGGGGACAGTGAGTAGGCCCCCCAAACACATTAGATCCTTGTCTGATCCCATCTAAATCTACCACTAGCAATCTTTATGTTTTTCTTACAATGGCAATTTCTCTCGGTGAGGTTTTATAAGAAAAACATTACGCTAAGGATAGAAATGTCAATGTATTTATCTGATTGACGGACTACCTTTACTTGTTGTGCAGTAAGCTCTGGGGAACCTCAAGGAACCATAGTGCAAAATACGGCTCAACCAGTTGAAGAAAGTCCAAGCTTTATTGATTATAAAACCATAACGTGTTTAGCCCCTTTCTTTAGATGGTTTTATAATCAATAAAGCTTGGACTTTCTTCAACTGGTTAAGCGCTGGAGTCCATATTTTCTACTGTGGTTTCTTGAGGTCCCCCAAAGCTTACTGCACATCCTTCTTCACGTCTGGTGTCCTGTTTTGGTGTTGTCTGGACACCTAGGTTATTTACCTTCCTCTCTATGCTTTATTAGTGGTTGTAGCTCATCACAACCCACACAAGCCTTGTGCACGTTATTTTTGGCGCCTCGTGACTGTACTACGCTATGTACCACCCGGCACTGTGTTTTGTTTCTATTTTTCGGTAACTACCTTTACTTGTTAACATTGTACAGAAATTAGATGTATTAACTATTAAAATGTACTAAATATATTTCCATAGTAATCTTGATATAAGAACCAAAAGAAAAATAAAAGAGCAAGAGAATGCATACAAATAGAAAAAAAAACAAGACTATTACTGTAGCACACACAGTCATAAAGATGCTACAATGACCATTTCTGGTTCCCTTTGACCATAGAAAATACATCTCTGGCCTCACACTGGTCTGTATTATTACTTATCTTGGCAATTTAGTTATCAAAAAAAAGAACCATTTGATGACTCTATTACAAACAGGCAAATTATGCAGGGCATTGTGTGGCTACCAGAAGGACCATGCATTTCACGATATGTTTGTGCTCTGTGTTCATGTGGTGTAGTACTTAGCTGTATTCATAAAATCAATGACACAAGCCGGGTAATCTCTGTTCACTTTGAATATTAAACCACGAGGTGCATTTTCTGTCAAGTAAAATACTCGGCTTATCCACAGCTTCCTTCGGCTCAGTAGCTGACATGTCTACGCCACTGCCTCATTATTGTACTCATACTGTAAGTAGGCCAGTGTATAAAAGCAAAGTTTGCTTGAAGTACTGCAGCGGAGATATTGCAGCCTGCAGCTGCCTGAGTTTTAAGAATAAATATAGTGCCTTGTGGAGCATAAATGTCTTGGGAAATCTGTAATTAGACAGATAACTACAAGGCACTCAGCTGAGCTACACTAATGGTTGTCACAGGCAGTGGGTGTGGAACCACTATGTCAACCAACTGGTTTGACTTAGGGCTAATCCTAAGGGGTTATCCTGGCAGTCAACTGGTATTCACCTTCTAACCCCTACAGAGATCTGGACTTCACCGCAGGGGCGCTACCAGGCCGCTACCTCTTGGTATAGCTCCAGTGTGGTTGAGCGCTGACCCATGGGGTCAGAGGCACCAGCACAAAGTGCTGAGGGGTCAGGCTATACTTGTAGTCAGTTACAGGCAGAGATCAGGGAAGGCAGAGTTCATGCGAATCTGAGAAACAATTCAGAGGTCATGGCTGGAAGCAAGGGGTCAAAACAGTAAACAGACACCGGTCTGGACAGGCAGGACAGGGTCATTTTCAGTAAACAAGCAGAAGTCAGTAAACAGGCAGACAAACAGAATAGCAGACCTTCACAAAGGAACGAGAAAACTATACTACCAATTGCTCAGGTACCCTCTCACAGGGAAAAGCGCATTAAGTATCCCAGGTTAGACATCCATTGACTGGTGAAGAATAGGGTGTGTGTGCACTGACCCTATAGGCCAGCAGAAGAGGTCTGGCAGACAAGTTCATGCAGAGGCCTGCAGCAGTGGGAAGCCAAACATTTCCAGTGGTCGGACCAGCTGCAAGTGGGGCCTAGGGGAAAAAGCGGGCCTGGGCCGCTGGGAAACAGAGGCAGAGACTTAGTGGTGCGGCACCTGTGCCCACTCCATATAACACCACTTTAACAATGGTATTCATACAGAAATGACTGTATTATTACAGGACACACTACAATGATTTACTACATTTGTGTTTCCTATGGAGATATCTGGTGCATTTTCAGTCAAAACTCTGATGTATTACATTAAAGATAACTGCCCAGGCAATGAATTTTTAAAAACTATTTTCATTCTATGCTGTTTTTTAAAATATTTTCATTCTATGCTGAAGTATAATTGTTTACATTGCCAAGGCCTGAGGCTGCACTACTGAGAGATTCTGGTGACAACATATGCAGTGTGCGGTGTTGTCATGAAGGCCCCGTGTGGAAGTAAATGACTACATACGATGTCCCCACATATACACATAAATACATATTGTAGATATTGTATTTGGTGATCTGGATCAAAGCATGTTGCCACGAAAACAACGCACCTAACAAAAATCAGAAGAATCAGCCTCTGCCATATGCCAGCATAGAAGTAAGATATTGGGGGCTACGTCCAAATGGGACAACATCCACAAGAACATTTGCAACAAATTCTTCTTGAAGTCCATGATATCACGATATGCATCACTAAGTGTTCAATCCACGGTGGAAATCTGCAGCATAAACTGACTTGCTGTGATTGATTGTAAATCTGCACTGCAGGTCAAGTTATGTGAAGCTAAGGATCCCGTTGCAGAGATGGTTGAAAATCTGCAGCAGATCTGTCCCCATGTACCTGTACCCTAATGGTAACCTGCCAGGAGCTTCATCCTGCCCTAACTACAGGCAGTATGTAATGCCTTCAGGCTCCCTGGGTACAAACAACTAGCATTTCAGAGAAAATATAGTATAAAAACCAGCCAGGATTGTTGAGAAGAGTCATGGGTGGCACCCTGCCCACTTCTCCCTGCCTTTCTCAGCTTGATTGACAGGTCTCATCCTGTTTGTGTACAGGGAGACATCTATCCATCAAGGCAAGCCAGGTGGGGAGATTCAGCAGGGTGCCACCCCTCGTTCCAGGCTGTAGATTTTCAGGGTAGAATAGTTAGTTGTAACCTAGGATTGTGTTGGTGTGATCTTCAGGCAGCATGAAGATCCTGGCAAGTTCGCCATACTTTACACATGTTTAACAGAGTCTTCTGGGACACCTCAAGACTTTGCATGTAAAGGGTATTTTACAAGGGGCAATGGGCAGCTGAATGAACTTTCATGGGAACTTTCGGTCACGATGATTGCCTCACGTAGATGGTCCACTCTCATTTTTTTGCTGATCATATCTTTAATGCAGTAGCAAAATGATTGTAGGCAGCACATCTGTCCTTGCAAAAAACAGATGAGCTGCTGACAGATTGTAAAGGGAAGAATGGTGGGGTAAGCAACCACATTAATGCTTGTTTGTTCACCCCCCTCACAATGAAAATGAAATTTAACAAATGAAAACAGACTTGCTAATCGTCGATCGGCGTTCTTTATGGGTAGAGAAATTGCCCATATAATAGGACTCTTAAATTGACTACTTTAGCAACTTTTAGGAACATGTGAATGATATCTACTCCAGACGAAATACACAATAGATACTCAATATTAGCCCCTTAACGCAAACAACATTGAGCTGAACTTGTTCTCTACGTGCTAGGTGCTGGTTGTATAGTTCAGCAGACCAGGATCAGAGATAACTACAATCCTGGTTATTTAACCCCTCATTTGCCGCAGTCAGTATTGACCACAGCATCTGAGCGGTTGGACAGAAAAAGGAGAGTCCCTTTGTCGTCCCATCGGAGCTGCTTTGGCTAAATAATGGGGTTCCAACTGATTGCTATGACAGCTTGGAGTATTGTGACGGCTCCTAGGCCTGTCCTACTACATTGCCTGCTAAGCCATGCCTAAGGTACAGTTTGAGAGGTAGCCTGTAAAAACCCATAGGCTGCAATAGTATTGTCGTCTATGGTACAAGAGATCAAAGCTATTTTCAGATGTCCCATAGCTGTGAATGGAGGGCAGGCCACACATGCATGGCTTGTACTCTATTCACTGCTATGGGACCTCCAAAATTAGCTTCATGATTGCCTTAGAAGTGAGTAGAGAGAAGTCCATAAATGTCCCAGATGGGACAACCCCTTTAACCACTTCCCGTCCGCACGTTGACTATAAACGTCCGGGAAGTGGTTATCTATCTCTGAATGGCCGTTTATAAACGGCCATTCAGAGATAGCAGCTGCACGCTAATCGTGCAGCTGCACAGTGGGGTACCTGCTGTCAGTGACAGCAGGGTACCCCAAACAGAAGGCAGGGACCGTTCCCAGGGGTCCCTGCCTTCTAGATCGCTGTATACACAGCGCTCAACGAGCGCTGTGTATACATATCAGGAAGCGCTATTGCGCTTCCTGTTCCGGCCCGGCGGTCACGTGATCGCCGGGGCCGGGAGAGTGCAGGAGCTGCCGGTCTCTCATAGACCCGATCAGCCCTGCACTGAGGCTGTACAGCATAGTATTATGCTGTACAGCCTCTCTGGGGATGTATTTCCCCTGTAACTGGGGCCACTATGTCAGCCCCAGTTACAGGAGAAATCAAGTGTAAAAAAAAAAAAAAAAAAAAATAAGTGAAGTTAAATGTCCCCCTGAGGTCTTGTATGACCTTATGGGGGACACAAAGTGTAAAAAAAATAAATAAAAAAAATAGTATCATAAAAAAAAAAAAATCACATATATATAAAAAAAATAATTTCCCCCCAAATATTTAATTAAAAAAGTTACAAATAAAAATAAATAAATAAGATACACATATTTGGTATCACCGCGTCCGAAACGACCGTCTCTATAAAAATATCACATGATCTACCCCATAAAGTGAACTGCGTAAAAAAATCTAATAAAAATTAAGCCAAAACAGCTTTTTTTGTCGCATCACCTACCAAAAAACATAATATTAAACAATCAAAAAGTCGTATGCATCCCAAAATGGTAGCAATAAAAACGTCACCTCCTCCCGCAAAAAATGAGCCCCCACACAAGATTATAGCCCGAAAAATGAAAAAACAAATGGCTCTTAAAAACTGCAACACAAAAACATGATTTTTCTTCTAAAAATGCTCTTATTGTGTAAAACGTAAAAAAAAAATAAATAAAAAATAGAAATATTTGGTATCGTTGCGTCCGTAACAACTGGCTCTACAAAAATATCACATGATCTACCCCATCAAGTGAACTGTGTAAAAAAAAATATAGAAAAATGCCCCTAAACTGCTTTTTTTTTTTTAGTTAACCTCCCAAAAATTAGATTAAAAAGTGATCAGAAAGCCATATGTACCCCAAAATTGTGCCAATAAAAAGCACAGCTTGTCCCGCAAAAAATAAGACCTCACGCAGCTCAGTCCACAAAAAAATTAAAAAGTTATCACTCTTACAAACCATGACAAAAAATTCCATGTTAGAAAATGCAGATGCTGCTCCTCCCCTTCTGAGCCCTGGCGTATCCCCAAATAACAGTTTACGACCACATGTGGGGTGTTTCTGCAAACTGCAGAATCGGGGTAATAAATATTGAGTTTTGTTTTGTTGTTAACCCTTGATGTGTTACAGGAAAAAATTATTAAAATGGAAAATCTGCAAAAAAGTGAAATTTTGAAATTTCACATCTATTTTGCTTTAATTCCTGTGGAATACTTAAAGGGTTAACAACATTTCTAAAATCAGTTTTGAATAGTTGGAGGGGTGTAGTTTCTAAAATGGGGTCATTTATGGGTGGTTTTTATTATGTAAGCCTCACAAACTGACTTCAGAACTGAACTGGTCCTTAAAAAAGTTGATTTTGCAAATTAGCAAAAATTGTGTCTAAAATTCTAAACCTTATACTGTCCTAAAAAAATAAAATGACACTACCAAAATGATGCCAACTTAAATTTGACATATGGGGAATGTAAATTAAAAAGTATTTTATGGGGCATCACTATCTGTCTTAAAAGCAGAGAGATTGAAATTTAGAAAACAGTGATTTTTTTCAAATTTTCGGTAACTTTTGGATTTTTTTATAAATAAAATTAAAACTTATCGACTCAAGTTTACCATTAACTTGAAGTACAATGTGTCACGAGAAAACAATCTCAGAATCGCTTGGCTAAGTAAAAGCGTTCCAAAGTTATTACCACATGAAGTGACACATGTCAGATTTGAAAAATTAGGCCTGGTCAGGAAGGGGGGAAATGGCTCAGAGCTGAAGTGGTTAAGTTTCTTTTCTTATGCCTCATTCACACATCAGTATTTGGTCATTGATTTCCATCAGTGACTTTGAACCAGGACTGGAGCCTGCACAAACTTAGGGTATAAGGGGAAAATCTGCTCCTGTTCTTTGTTTAGAGTCGCACCTAGTTTTGACTCAAAGTCACTGATGGAAATCAATGACTGAACGCTGACGTGTGAATGAGGCCTTATACATTCAACTTACCTTGAAGCGTCTATGGCATTTCCTCCCCCTTTAAAATGAAATGAGAAGAAGATATTGTTATTTAAGCATCACTATGACAGATCCTGGATACAAACAACTACTTCTAACGATACAATTACAAGTGCATTTCTACATGTCTCCGGGATATTGGGTGGTCTAATTGTGTGAGGGTTCCAAAGGTCTGCTGCTAGATATTGACTTTTAATAACAGTTTGTACTAAAACCACTAGAGAGGAGCAGAGGAACGTCCTGGTGGCATTTTCCTGACACCAGATTATGTTTATGAAAAGCGATGGTAACAATGACACCACTAAAAATAGTTGCAGTCAATGTAATCCCTTCTTATTACTGCCAAGTATCCATCAAGATAATTTATTACTAAACTACCGAATAACCTGCTCCAGATTTCACGCAGACTTGTCATCTATTACAATGCCGTGTGCCACGCTACCAGCAGAATGATTCAAATCTCCAGAGATTTATGTACAGCACAGGAAATTCCTGCAATGGCCATTAACGGGGCATAAAGCTATTTCTAGTGACAGGTTTTGTTGACCAGATAGATGAGCTTCTACTGCACTTGTTCTATTTAATATTCAATGTAATCGGATCAGTGCCGGTAACCGTATTTATGCTGTAATATTTATTGGATGTGTTTGCCTTTAGTTTAAGGGGCACATTGCTGCTGCCTGGGGCTGTGGTTCATATACATAGGTTTTATTTCATTCACTGACAGAGGGATCTGTAACCATGGAGCTTCAGCTACTAAATTCTGCAGTCTTCCCAACCCTAGGAACAGCGCTGTAAGATCAGATTGCATATATTCGCAATGATTAGGCCGGATCTTTGACATCAATACAACCGTCGCTACAATGTAACATTCTCGTTTTATCCGGTGATGTATGAAATAGTGTGGATTATAGAAAGCCACGTAGCAAGCGCAGGGGAGACACGCCAGAAGGACACTTGTATTCCATTACAGAATTCGTAGGGCAAGTCAACTTGGCAGGTCAAGGTTCTGGCAGAGTCACAAGGGACCAGTGCACAGAGGTTTCAAATCAATACATGGAGAAAGAAATGTAGCTTTGTAGGACATATTGCTTTAGGTAAAACTAGAATGTGTCAAATATTGTCTGTTGCGTTACATACTGTCACTTTATTATAATAATAATCTTTATTCCGCAGCAGTAATCATGCAAAATGAGATATTGAAAAAAAACAAAACAATGACAATCTACTGTATACAGAGCATTACGGGAAAGCCATGACCCTGGAAACTGCATTCTATAGATTGATGGATGTGTACAGTGAATGCATTCGCGTTGCTTTTCCTATCGAGGCTCTGATTTCCCTATCTTACACACGCACTAAAGCACATTTATAAGTACCATATATTTAAAGCAGGGGTGGGCAACCCCCGGCACTCGGGTTGTTGTGAAACTACAACTCCCACCATGCATACTTGCTCTAGTCTTCTAAGAAAGCACATAGAAATGAATGGAGCATGCTGGGAATTGTAGATTCACTACAGCTGGAGTGCCGAAGGTTGCTGATCCCTGATTTAGAGGGTAGCAAGAGACAAAAAAAAAGCTCTGGTTGAAATCAAAGCCATGTTACAAGTGAGAATACAACATTCTGCTGATTTTAATGCAAATATCCAGTCCAGTCCTGCAACTGTGATTCCTGCCCTTCAAGTTCACACATGTATCCAAGGCTCCGTCTGGAGACTCCGTTGCACGTTCTGACATACTTGACAGGAATAATTCCCCCTCTTCTTGTCAAAATGATGGACACCATGACCGAACCCTTTGGATAAATGCAAACAAACAGACATGTGTGGTGAGCTCACCCAATTGGCTCCCTTTTTCACGCCGGTGACAGGAGATTGCCGGAGCAGCAAGGAAACATGGACAGAGATGGCTCCTGTAGGTGAATTTAAAACTCTTTGATACTTTATTGATGCATAAACAAACAAGGAAAGATCTCCATTAAGATGACTTACGCATTTCGACAGGGTATAGTTTTAATAATAACATATTTTTAAGAAAATTATATATATTTTTGTATTGTATATATATATATATATATATATATATATATATATATATATATATAATTTTTTAAAAATATGTTATTATTAAAGCTATACCCTGTCGAAACGCGTAAGTCATCTTAATGGAGATCTTTCCTTGTGTGTACATGCCAGGGCCGGACTGGCCATCTGGCACTTCTGGCAAATGCCAGAAGGGCCGCTGCCCTCCGTGGGCCGGTCCAGTCCACCCTTGCAGGGCCGCACCGCCAATTAGGCAGGTGCGGCGCGGCCCTGCGCATAATTGCGGGCGTCGGCGGGGCAGAGAGAGATGAGCGCTTCCATTGTGGAAGCGCTCATCTCCATAGTCATCTGTATCGCCGTCCTCAGGACGGCGATACAGATGCCTGTATGGTACTGCGGCAGGGGAGGGAGAGGCGTCTCCCCTGCCCATTCCTCTGATAGGCTGCAGGCACTAGGCCTGCAGCCTATCAGAGGCCAGCTCAGGCGACGCGATGACGTCATCGCGCCGCCTGAGCCGTACAGCGCGGGACACAGGCCGGAAGAGGCCTCATCGCATCACTGCTGGAGGTAAGTATAAGTGTTTTTTTTTTTTTATTGTAGCACCGACCGGAGCTCTATTGGGGGCACATGGGGGCATTTTACTGGCACTGGGGGCATTTTTACTGCACTGGGGCATTTTTACTGGCACAATGGGGGCACTGGGGGCATTTTTACTGCACTGGGGCATTTTTACTGGCACAATGGGGGCATTTTTATGGGCACTGGGGGCATTTTTACTGGCACATGGGGCACTGGGGGCATTTTTACTGGCACATGGGGGCATTTTTACTGGCACAATGGGGCACTGGGGGCATTTTTACGGGCACTGGGGGCATTTTTATGGGCACTGGGGGCATTTTAACTGGCACTGGGGACATTTTTACTGGCACAATGGGGCACTGGGGGCATTTTTATGGGCACTGGGGGCATTTTTACTGGCACATGGGGCACTGGGGGCATTTTTACTGGCACATGGGGGCATTTTTACTGACACAATGGGGCACTGGGGGCATTTTTACTGGCACTGGGGGCATTTTTACTGGCACATGGGGCACATGGGGGCATTTTTACTGGCACTGGGGGCATTTTTACTGGCACATGGGGCACTGGGGGCATTTTTACTGGCACTGGGGCATTTTTACTGGCACTGGGGGCATTTTTACTGGCACATGGGGCACTGGGGGCATTTTTACTGGCACTGGGGGCATATTTACTGGCACTGGGGGCATTTTTACTGGCACTCGGGGCATTATTATAGGCACTGGGGCCATTTTTACTGGCTCATGGGGCACTGGGGGCATTTCTTACTGGCACATAATTTGGGGGGCATCTATGGGTGGGGAGCACTTCTTACTGGCACATTATTGGGGTGAAATTTTGGGGGCACTTCTTACTGGCACGTTGGAAGCATTATTACTTCTGGGGCACAGTGGGGACATTAGTACTGTTGGGGGCACTATTACTAACAAGTGCACTCTGGCAGAGAATTATTAGTTGGGACTTTGGGGGTCACTATTACTGTGGGGGGCACTATTACTGTGGGGGGGCACCCTGGCACAGCATCAGCGCAGTTATTTCTGGGGGACGTTATGTTCACACTATTACGGGACACTATTTGCTGGGCGCAGTTATTTTAGGGCATTGTGTGCCAATAATTATTGAAGGGCACTATCTGTGTGGTACTAGTAGCACAGTACTGGAGGTGGTAGGATGATTTGTCCAGAAGACGGGAGGATGATGGAAAAGTAGTAAACTAAGATTTTTTTTCTGTCAAACTGCAGAGATGAGAAATGGCTGAAAAATGGCGTCTGGTCTGAAAGGCGAAGATGAGGAAAGAAAAGATCTACATCAGAGGAGACGTCACTGGATGTAAGAGGTATGAGGCGCTGTATTAGGCTACATTCACACGAACATTGTGTTTTGCGGTCTGCAAATTGCGGATCCGCAAAAAAAGGATGATGTTCCGTATGGCATCGGTTTTTTTTGCAGATCCACTGTAACAATGCCTATCGTTGTCTGCAAAATATGCAGATCGGAGGCTGCAAAAACAACTGTGGTGTGAATGTAGCCTTACCCTGTATGTTCTGTAGTGATACACGTAATGTTAGGAGGGAAAAGGTTAGTTTACACAGGGTGATGTGCGCCCGACAGATTGGATCTTTTGTACAAACCAAAAGATCCAATCAGCCGATGAACGAGCGTTTTACTCGTTCGTCGGCTGATTAGGGCCACTTTTACACGGGCCGATTATCGGCACTAGCGTTCCTAGGAGCGCTTTTTCGGCCGATAATCGGCCCGTGTAAAAGGACCTTTACACATCAATCTGTGTAATAGGGCCACTGATGAACTGAAAGACTTTTGACATGTCACAGAGACATATCAAAAGTTTTGATCAGTCCGGGTCTGAGTTCTAGACCCGTACCCTATCAGGAGATATAGCTTTTCCATCTCTCTCTGCAGGGGGCGGTTTATTTACCTTGTTTGGTGTGGTTTACGTTTATTAAATTATTATATTTTAATAATTTTTAGGGCCTCTAAAAGGGTTGGCTGTGACTTTAAAAAGTCGAGGCATGTGGGCCTCTTTGATTTCAAAATGCCAGGGCTGAATTTCAGTCCCAGTCCGGCCCTGGTACATGCATCAATAAAGTATCCAAGATTTTTCTCTGTTCAAGAACCCCTTTGGGTGACCTCTTTTCTTCAGCTTCCTGATGCCATGCTTTGCTTTGTAATGTTTCACGGGGCTTTACCACACCTAGCATGGAGAGGTGTAGGGGGTGTGACTACTGCAGAGTATGGCAAGTAGGACAAGCCCTGAAAAACATTACAGAGCAAAGCATGCTAGATTTGGTTAGCAAACCAGGCAGGGAGATGAAGAAAACAGGAAGTTCTGCATGTAAACATCCTGCCAGGATGCAGTGGTGCTGAGAACAGGGAAAGGAAAGTGCTGACATGAGAAATAGGTATATGGCAACCCAATGACTGCATGTTAAAGTCACTTAGGGTGACTTAAAAAAGCACAAAAAAAAACAACAAATTAAACAAAATTTAAAAATCTAAAAAGATAAAATAAAGTGAGGATGGAGGCCGAGCCAATCAGCATCGAATCTCAGAGCTAGTGAAGTGGTTCTCTGGGAAATGAAGTGGAGAGCGGGGCCACGGCAGGGGCACAGCTGTAACCTGTGAGCCACGCACCTGCTCTAATGGCCCTGACCTGCAGGATCACCGATCTGGGACAGTTAACATCTTACATGCCATGTGCAATAGCAACCACGGCATGTAAGCATTTACAGAGGGAGAAAAAATTACTCCTTTTTCTTTAAAATAAAAAAAAAACGCTTTTCAATGGGGAAACATAGCAAAAATAAAGTGTCCAAATATTGGGCATCACTGTGTCCATAACACACTACACAACTATTATGTAATTTATCTCATACGATGAACGCCAGAATTTATGTTTTTTGCGTTAACAAAATTACATATATTTGATATCGCTGTGATCGTACTGACCCAGAGAATTAAAGTTATTGTGTTATTTTTGCTGAAAAGTGAACGCCACAAAATTTACAATTTAAAAACTCAGTAGCAGTATTGCTGTTTTTTCCTATCTCCCTTCAAGAAAGGGTTAATAAAAGTTAATCAGCAAGTTATGTGTACCCCAAAATGGCACCATTACAAATTGCAACTTGTCTCCTAAAAAAAAAATCCATCATACATCTACCTAGATCAAAAAATAAAGAAGTTATAGCTCTTGGAAGGCGATGTTGAAAAAAGGAAAAAAAATTGCCTGGTCATTAGGGTCCAAAATAGACTGATCACTAAAAGGGTTAATTATTTATAATGTCTTATTTTGTCTAGGGGGCAATCATTGAAAAAATTAAAATGGCTGCTGTCAGATTATTCAGTATGGACTCCGTCCTAAGCACAAGCCGGACGGCCTGAGACAGAATGCAGAGCACAGGAGCCATATGGAAGCTGCCTTCTCTGCCTATGTCATCCCTGTAAAGCAACATATTATGGACAGGTCACAGCTGAGATAATCCCTCTCCCTGAGGACGTGCTAATCATACTGCAGTATGATTGGCCTCCATAAACTATTGTTTCATCTCCTTCTCATTCAAAGAAAACTGGATCTGGATGAGGATTTTTGATGATAAAACCTAGTGATTAAATAAACATATGAAGTTAGCCTCTTCTTCGTTGTAACAAACGATTAAAAATAGCAAAACAGTCCTGCCTTGATACAAACAGATCATCATATGTATTACTGCAAGATGTAGATGCACTTCCTCATAATATTCTAAAAGTAGAACGGTCGCCATGGCAACCCTTCTTCTCTGTGAAGTGTAATTAATAAGGAACTTGAAAAGTACATTACACATACATATCCTGTTGTCTTCAAAAACTGAGGAAAGTTCTATTTATCTGTAAAATCAAATCCTCACTGAGCATATCCCCCAAGAGTCATGCGAAATAATATACAATTAAGCCGCAGAATAGAATAGTACAGCAGATTCTTCATGTGTTAACACTTTCAGTGATATCCGTACAGACAGCTGTACATCTGTGGTTGAACCAAAAGCTGCGTAGGCAGGCTCTTATAGGGTTAATAACTGCGTAGGCAGGCTCATATGGGGTTAATAGATGCATAGGTAGGCTCATATAGGGTTAAAAGTGGCGTAGGCTGGTTCTTATAGGGTTAAAATCTGCATAGGCAGACTCATATGGGGTTAAAAGCTGCGTAGGCAGGCTTTTATAGGGTTAAAAGCTGCATAGGCAGGCACTTATAGGGTTAAAAGCTGCGTAGGCAGGCTCTTATAGGGTTAAAAGCTGCGTAGGCAGGCACTTATAGGGTTAAAATCTGTGTAAGCAGGCTCATATGGGGTTAAAAGCTGCGTAGGCATGCTCTTATAGGGTTAAAAAACGCTTTGACATACTCGTATAGGGTTAAAAGCTGCATAGGCAGGCTCATATAGGGGTGAAGGCTGGCTTGTCTCTTTTTTTTTTTTTGTAATATTTGGGGGTTGTCCATGCTATAGACACTAATGTCTTATACTTAACATACAGTTTATTCCGGAAAGTCTTCTGACCCTTTCTTCACATTTTGTTATGTTGAGGCCTTGTGCTAAAATAAAAATGCAAAATAAACCCCCCATAATGAGAAAGTGAAAACAAAATGTTCAAAATCTTTGCTAATTTATTGAAAAGGAAACGCTAAACTCTTGCATTGACATAAGTATTCAGACCGGAATACTCAGGACTTAGTTGAAGCCCCTTTGCCAGTGATTACAGCCTCCAGTCTTCTTGAGTATGATGCTACAAAGTTTGCACACCCATTGGTGAGAGAGTGGTAGGCGTGGAAGACAAGGCTGTCTTGTCTACCCCTGTCAATCAAGGGGGAAGGGGGCGTGTACTAAGCACCAAGGGGAGTAGCAGTATCAGTGCTTCAAGCGCTAGTGCCAGCCCCCTGGTGCCAGAAGTACCTAATTTGCATAAATATAAAAATCAAGGTAGTATCTCAGCAGCCGTTCAAGCTACACACATAAAAAATATATTGTTTCACTCTACCAACTCTACCAGGCAATTTGCCTGCATTAATAGGGTTGATCACACTGACAGAGGCTCTTTAAAGAGGACCTGTCACCACTCCTGATCTGCCTGTTTTAATAGCTTTATGAATTCCCCATCTAATAACAATTCTGGAACATCTATTCTTATGACTCTATGTTGTGTCATTCCTTTATTGTTTCTACTAGAAGTTCTAAATGAATTGCTAGCAGTCTGCAGTAAGGGTACATAGGGGTGGTAACCAGTTGGGGGTGTGTCCCTGCACAGTCATGGTAGCACTGATAGAGTGAGTCTGTGCAGGTACACCCCCCACAACTGGTAACACCCATCTGTACCCTTACTGCAGACTGCTAGCAATTCATTCATAACTTCTAGTAAAAATAATAGAGGAATGGAACAACATAGAGACATAAGAATATATTCTCCAGAATTGTTATTACATGGGGAATGCATGAAGCTATTAAAACAGGCATGTCAGGAGTAGTGAAAGGTCCTCTTTAAGGAAGAATTTCTTGCTATTTTTGCGGTATAGATACCCACTAAAACCATATATGATGATCGACTATGCAGGTCATATGCAATGTACAGATGATTGGGGCAATTTTATAAGCATTATAATAAATGTCAAAAACAATAAGGACCCCCCCCCCTCCCCCACAGTAAATCTTTTTGGATACTGTTCTCAATATGCAAACTTTAATCTGTAATAAAGATTTGCTGGGACTGCCTTCCTATTAACGCTGTATTTTTAGCCGCAACAAGAGATTTGTTCCAGTAACAGTATACTTATGTTTTCTCCATTTCTGGAAATAGGCCACAAATACTGTACGATAATGCCTTCTGGTTGACACCAGTGAATACATCAGATGGCACATGGCACTGTTACATATTTATGCATAGATCTCACATAAATCAATGCATTTTACTGGGCATTTAGCAGATCTGCATTCAGTTAGTTAGTAATAAGTCCTTCTGAATAAATATGCTGACGTGTTCTTCATTGTTATGCATTATCCAATAAAACGCCTCATTTATGAGTGACTTTTTTCCGGAGGGTTCTGTAAATGGTCTAGAGGTCTGAATAAAGACTGAAGGGGTTTCACTTAGGGTGGATTTTCACAGTTTTTTTTCTGGTGCATTTGCTAACTTTTTTAGTTTTTTTTAACATGTATTTTTGGTGTGTTTTTTAATTTTTTTAAAGAACAAAAAAAAGTCATTTCCTGATGTTAGCTGTAATACTGTACTGTAATCTGTTTGTTTATTGTTTGTTTGTTTTTTTTTTACTTGCGGTGCTGTTTTACTATACTGTTCTCAAGAGGTTACAATAAAGCCTGTATTTCTTTTATTAAAATTTTAAAAACATAACAAATAAATAAATAAATACAGAAATCACACCAAAGCATGACACCAAACACAAAGCAAATATACAGGACATAATGCTCCTCAGCACAGTACAGACAACACCGGTCCAGCCCAACACTCGCCCCCCACAGAACACCCACTATATACAGTATTTACAATATTTACAATTAATTCACAGTAAAGCCTGTAAGCATCATAGATGCCTGTACAAGCAATTTTACGCTTTACAAATAGCCTGCGTAATCCTGGTGCGGGTGGCAGGAACTGAAGAAGTCTCACAGGCTGTGCTGATCCAGTGCTCCAGATCGCCGCAGGAACCCGACACTGGTTGAAGCCAGGCTCCCACTGGAATGGCCAGCATCAGAGTTAACGTAACTCCCTGGATACCGCAGTCAATAGCGACCATGGCATCTAGACAGTTACAGGGACAGAGTTCCTCTCTGCCACCATTGGCCATGACAACTGGGGACCTAATAAATGCCCTCAGGCCTGATATGACTGTATGTCTATTAGACTCTGCAGTAGACACACACATATATGTGATATTTATACCATCCTCTGAACAAAGTAAAAAAAAAAATGCAAAAATAAAGAATTGTTTTCTTTATTCACCCCTGCCCCAAAATATAATAAATGTTAATCAATGTAATCATGTAACCTAAAAAGTGGTACCAATGAAAAATACATCTCTACCCACAAAAAACAAACCCTCACATGTCAGTGCTCGAGTTCTGGCTCTAGGAATGGGGTGACATAACGAGATATGCTATTATTGTGTAAAAGTATTCAAAAAATACTTAAAACAATACATATTTGGTATCACCATAATCATACTGACCCATAGAATAACAGTAACAAGCTAGTTATGCTAGTTACATCTACAGTGACAGAAAAAACCTACCCAGCATTTTATTTCATACACCTCCTTGGCTAAAATTTATTATGTTCTGTGTACTATTAAAAATAAAGGGGATCATTTATCAAACAGAAATATGCCTATATTATGCGCGTTTCTGGCACAGATTGCGGCACAAAGGTGCTTTGCACTGCAATCTGCGACTTCTCCCTGCTCACGTCAGGTCTAATAAGGGTGCGTGACATTGGCGGGGAAGGGGACGAGACGGCACCCTTAATAAATGTACCCCAAAAGGTCTAAAAAAAAAAAGCATGTAAAAAATGAGTGAACATAGAAGTGAGTGAACACAAGGGTGGCCGCTGCACAGTGGATGGAGCTTTCTGCTTCTGACTTTGTCCGCTGCATGGTTTCTGGTGCCTGCGGCAGCTGCTTGTCGCTTCTGGTAGGTGGGGGGGGGGGCAGCTGTCGGGCTCCTGCCCATCTAAGACTAATGACCTATCGTAAGGTCAATATCTAGAATCTGTAGAACCTCATGTAAGACCTCAATAGATCTGGAGTAAATCTCTCCTCAGGGTGATGTACTGTGGTTCCAGCAGTCCTTGTACAATCCCAGTGCTCAGTTTAATGCCTTTCTCCATATGCAGCATAGTTAGAGGGAACCTGTCAGCTCCCATATGCTGCTTTCAGTGAGGGCAGCATAGTATAGTGCAGTGTGGCCCTCCAGCTGTTGTAAAACTACAACTCCCAACATGCCCTGCTGTCGGCTGATAACTGAAGACAAGTCTGGGCATGCTGGGAGTTGTAGTTTTGAAACAGCTGGAGAGCCTTAGGTTGGCCATACCTGGTATGGTGACAGGTCCACTGATTTCAGTGTTTTGTTTCTTCTTTGATAGCAGTCAGCACTTTTAGAGTACTGACGTACCAAAGACTGAGAGAGATCAGTCCGATGTCGCACGTTACCCCCGCCTCCCCCGTCTTCAGACAATGATTGACAGGTGTCTTTCATGTTATGCGTAGAAAAGAAAACTGTCAATCATCAGTAAGGATAGGGTACGGGACCTGACAGGTTCCCTTTAAAGGGATACTTCTATCCATATATTTTTTATTACATATTAACAGCCTATATATGAATGTTCTATGTATTTTTTATAAAAAATGGGTGGATGGTTTACTTGTTATAATTTTTTTAAGTCAGTCCGTGTACTTTACTTCCTGTCCTGGTTTTTTAACTACTTTTTTAACATAGTAACATAGTAACATAGTTTGTAAGGCCGAAAAAAGACATCTGTCCATCCAGTTCAGCCTGTTTTCCTACAAGTTGATCCAGGGGAAGGCAAAAAAAACCCCTGTGAGGTAGAAGCCAATTTTCCTCACTTTAGGGGGAAAAATTCCTTCCCGACTCCAATCAGGCAATCAGAATAACTCCCTGGATCAAGACCCATCTCTAGTAACTATAACCTGTAATACCCTCCAGAAATACATCCAGGCCCTTCTTGAACTCTTTTAGTGAACTTACCATCACCACCTCCATAGGCAGAGAGTTCCATAGTCTCACTGCTCTTACCGTAAAGAATCCTCCTCTATGTTTGTGTACAAACCTTCTTTCCTCCAGACGCAGAGGATGTCCCCTCGTCACAGTCACAGTCCTCTGGATAAATAGATGATGGGAGAGATCTCTGTACTGACCCCTGATATATTTATACATAGTTATTAGATCTCCCCTC
This sequence comes from Rhinella marina, assembly GCA_900303285.1. Classification (NCBI taxonomy): domain Eukaryota; kingdom Metazoa; phylum Chordata; class Amphibia; order Anura; family Bufonidae; genus Rhinella; species Rhinella marina. The sequence continues at coordinate 362,572 of ONZH01021119.1, forward strand.
AGTCGTCTTTTTTCTAAAGTGAATAACCCTAATTTTGACAATCTTTCTGGGTACTGTAGTCCACCCATTCCAGTTATTACTTTAGTTGCCCTCCTCTGAACCCTCTCCAGCTCTGCTATGTCTGCCTTGTTCACAGGAGCCCAGAACTGTACACAGTACTCCATGTGTGGTCTGACTAGTGATTTGTAAAGTGGCAGGACTATGTTCTCATCACGGTCATCTATGCCCCTTTTGATGCAACCCATTATCTTATTGGCCTCGGCAGCAGCTGTCTGGCACTGGCTTCTACAGCTTAGTTTACTGTTTACTAAAATTCCTAGGTCCTTTTCCATGTCAGAGTTACCCAGTGCTTTACCATTTAGTATGTACTGGTGATTTGCATTATTCCTTCCCATATGCATAACCTTACATTTGTCAGTGTTAAACCTCATCTGCCACTTTTCTGACCAAGCCTCCAGTCTATCCAGATCCATCTGTAGCAGTGTACTGTCCTCTTCTGTGTTAATTACTTTACACAGTTTAGTGTCATCTGCAAAAATTGATATTTTACTATGCAAACCTTCTACAATATCATTAATAAATATATTGAAGAGAATAGGACCCAATACAGACCCCTGTGGTACTCCACTAGTGACAGTGACCCAATCTGAGTATCTACTGTTAATAACCACCCTCTGTTTTCTATCACTGAGCCAGTTACTTACCCACATACAGACATTTTCTCCCAGGCCAAGCATTCTCATTTTGTATACTAACCTTTTATGTGGTACCGTGTCAAACGCTTCGGAGAAGTCCAAATATACGACATCCACTGAGTCGCCGCGGTCAAGTCTAGAACTTACCTCCTCATAGAAACTGATTAAATTGGTTTGACATGACCGATCCCTCATGAAGCCATGCTGATACGGAGTTATTTGCTTATTTTCATTGAGGTACTCCAAGATAGCATCTCTCAGAAAACCTTCAAACAGTTTACCCACAACAGAAGTTAAACTTACCGGCCTATAGTTTCCGGGCTCTGTTTTTGGACCCTTTTTGAATATTGGCACCACATTTGCTATGCACCAATCCTGTGGAACACTCCCCGTCAGTATAGAGTCCTTAAATATCAGAAATAAGGGTCTGTCGATGACATTACTTAATTCTCTTAGGATACGGGGGTGTATGCCATCCGGTCCTGGTGATTTGTCTATTTTAATATTTTTAAGACGTTGCTGTACCACTTCCTGCGTCAGAGAGGACACTTTTAAATGGGAATTTACTTTTATACTCTGCATTTCATCTGACAGTTTATTTTCCTCAGTGAATACAGTGGAGAAAAGGTTATTTAGTAGCTTTGCTTTCTCCTCATCGCTCTCTGCAACTCCCCCCTCATTACTCTGTAAGGGGCCGACACCTTCAGGTTTATACTTTTTAGTATTTATATAAGTGAAGAACATTTTAGGGTTAGTTTTACTCTCTTTGGCGATTAATCTCTCGGTCTCTAGTTTGGCTGTTTTTATTTGTCTTTTACATATTCTATTTTTTTCCTTTTTTCAGTTTTTCAATGCTTCCTCGCTCTCCTCCTGTTTTAGTGATTTAAATGCTTTCTGTTTGTCATTTATTGCTTTCTTTACAGCTCTATTTATCCACATTGTTTTTTTCTTGTTCCTTAACCTTTTATTCCCATAAGGTATGTACCTCTCACAATTAGATATTAGGATGCTTTTAAAAATCTCCCATTTTGTGGCTGTATTTTTATTTTTGAGGACTTTGTCCCAGTTAGTTAGGCCTATGGCCTCTCTTAGTTGGCTAAATTTAGCTTTTTTGAAGTTTGGTATTTTGTTCCTCCCTGAAGAAACGCTCTTTTGAATGACAATTGGAAGGTTATTATGTTATGGTCACTGTTTCCCAGGTGTCCCCCGACCTGCACATCTGTTATTCTGTCAGGTCTATTGGTTAATACTAAGTCCAGTATGGCCGTCCCTCTAATCGGGTCCTGAACCAGTTGGGAAAGGTAATTGTCTTTGGTTATTGCCAAGAACCTGTTTCCTTTATGAGATATACAGGTTTCAGTTTCCCAGTCTATATCTGGGTAGTTGAAGTCCCCCATAATAACAACCTCATTATGATTTGCCGCCTCGTCTATTTCATTTAGAAGTAGATTTTCTGTGGTCTCTGATATATTGGGTGGTTTATAATAAACCCCTATTAGTATTTTATTATTGTTTTTGGCTCCATTTATTTCTACCCACAGTGACTCCACATCTTCATGTCCCTCACTTATATCTTCCCTCAGTGTGGGCTTTAGACAGGACTTTACATAAAGGCAGACCCCTCCCCCTCTCCGGTTTTGACGATCCTTTCTAAAAAGATTGTAACCCTGTACGTTAACTGCCCAGTCATAGCTATCATCCAGCCATGTCTCAGTTACTCCCACTATGTCATAGTTCTCCTCACACATCACTAATTCCAGTTCACCAGTTTTATTAGCTAGGCTTCTGGCATTAGTGTACATACAATTAAGAGGTTGATGTATATTTCTTACCCTACACCTTTCCTTCTGATCTGTTCTAGTTCCTCCTTCCATTCCTCCCCCAGTTCTATTACCTTGCCCCAGGTCTCTATCTGCACTATCTTCCCCATCTATAATGTAGTTACCCTCCCCCCCAGTCCCTAGTTTAAACACTCCTCCAGCCTTCTAGCCATCTTCTCCCCCAAAACAGCTGCCCCTTCCCCATTGAGGTGCAGCCCATCCCTACGGTAGAGCCTGTAGCCGACAGAGAAGTCGGCCCAGTTCTCCAAGAACCCAAATCCCTCCTGCCTACACCAGTTCTTGAGCCACTTGTTTACCTCCCTAATCTCCCGCTGCCTTTCTTGTGTGGCTCGTGGTACAGGCAGTATTTCGGAAAACACTACCTTGGAGGTCCTTGCCCTAAATCCCTTAAGGACGCTCCCCCTACCTCTAACTTTGTCATTGGTACCGATATGGACCATGACTGCTGATTCTTCTCCAGCCCCTCCCAGTAATCTGTCAACCCGATCCACGATGTGCCGAACTCGAGCGCCTGGAAGGCAGCACACCATCCGACGATTGTTTGGTTTTTTTTAGTCAGACCATCAATGTGACCAGACAGAGCCCCCCCTGTAGTGACTCATTAGAGCACTACTGATAAGTGCAATGCTCTTTTGTGGGTATCCTTATCTAGACCTTTATCAAACCGTTATCCAAATTCTACAACTACTATTATCTCGAGGATTACCCTCCAGACAACATTGTCCCCTTACAGCAGCAGTAAACTGACAGTAGATTACCTATCTACATAGGAGGTCTCATCAGTTTCGCTGACTTCTGCAGAAGGACAATATTGTGTCCTTAATTTTCAATAGCACAGCACTACCGAGATGAAAAGAGAAAAGCAGCCAAACATTTAAAAAAAAAAATGCTAAATATAACAAAAAATAGTCATTTCAAATGGAATTTTCCCTTTAAACCTGAAAGAGTTCAGATGCTAGTACTTTGTATCGGTAACAACAATCTCTTGCTTCTAAAATTACTGCCGCTCGGTCTGCACAGACAATGGTTAAAACTCATGCAAAGCATTTCAAAGGAGAGCATCAAATGTCTTGTTTGCATAGAGAATATTTAAAAGGATGTAAGAATAGAAAAAAACGCATCTGAATGATACAAAATGACTAAGCCCAAGTGGCAACAGGCATTGAATTTACTGTTACAAAGAATACACTTATCACAGAGGAAACATATTAATCAGAATTCACTTAGAGCTTGTATGAATATAAATCAGTTTGTCTGGAAATCTGCAGCGTTTTAAACGTTTTTTTTCCTGTGAACTGCGTTACTTTGTAATGATTCGCTACAGGGGTAGAAATGCGGCACAATAGATGATGGCGTGCAGAGTGAAACAATACCCTCTCCATTGTGCTCCTGAATTCACAAATCGAGCTGACATTATTATACTAGGTGAGGGGCTCTTAGCGGGTTGCCACTTACTTGTTGATCGTCTGAACTCTGTAGGGTAGTATTTATGCCCCCAAGAGGTAGAAATTTAAATATCCAGGGGTTGGCGTGCTACCGCTATCAGTGCTTTTGAAAAGTAAAAATGAATTCTGCAGTCTACCCAAATATCACCTTTTATGCCTCCAGAAAATGAAATTACCAATAAACCATTAAAAAAAAAATCTTCTTACAAATGAGTAAGTGTAAATAAGTTACTGATCATTAAAGGGGTTATCTCATCAAAGACAATGGGAGCGTATCACTAGGATATCCCTCCATTGTCTTATAGGTGCGGGTCCCTCCTCTGGGACCCACATCTATATAGAGAACGGAGCCCCGAAAGTGAAGGGGGGCGCACTGCGCATGCGCAGCTGGCCTCCATTCATTTTCTATGGGGCCGGCGACAATGGTAGGCCCCCCAATGGTAGACCCCATAGAAATAAATGGGAGCAGGGGCCGTGCATGCACCGTACACTCCCATTCACTTCTATGGGGAGCCGGCTTGTTGGTGGCCGGACCAGAGTCCTCCAGCCACCACCTTGCGGTTCTTGATATAAGACAATAGGGGCATATCCTAGCGATATGCTCCCATTATCTAAGATGAGGCAACCCTTTAAAAGGGGTTGGTCAATTTCTGGTTTCTGTTGATCAACGTGTTTGCAAGATGATTATATGGCACTTACTAATATAGTCTGCACCATTTTCTACATTTCATAAGGTATTCTCCCTTGTTGGTCAAGTCTTTTATGCTGTCCACTCAGAGGTCCTGTCCATAAAATGGCTGCTGATGGAGGGTCATGTGACCAGACAATTCACTCATTTGCTCCATTCAAATGCACTGCACCTGCAATAAAACTCTCAACATGCCATCTGCTGATGGCAGATGTGTATTTGAGTGAAAAAGGCTGGAGTTATTTTTGCCTGGTCACATGACCCTCCATCAGCAGCCATCTTATAGACAGGTTTTCTGTGAGATTTGGCTACGAAGGAGACATGACTTATGAAATATAGCAAACGGCACAGAAGATCAACAAAGACTATATTAGTAAGTGCCATATAGTCATCTTACCTACACATTGATCAAAATGAGATATTGGAGCACAAACAGGCAGGCTTATGAGGTTTGAGCGCCGCTCCAGAGACACCTCTGTTTCTTCAAACATGCCCCTCCCCTTAGGATCCATTCACACATCCGTATGAATGGTTCCGCATCCGTTCCACAATGTTGTAGAACGGGTGCAGACCCATTCATTTTCAATGGGGCCTCAAAAGATGCAGACAGCAGACCATGCGCTGTCCGCATCCGCACTTCCGTTCCATGGCCCCGCAAAAAAAATCGGACATGTCCTATTCTTGTCCACAGCCACGGACAAGATAAGGCATTTTTATAATGCCAGCACATGGCCGGTGTCTGTGTTTTACAGATCCGCAAAACACATGCGGATGTGTGAATGGACCCTTAGATTGATAGTGCTAGACTTCATAACCAGTGCTGAGTTCTTGCACTTGTGCACTAAATCGCAAACACGACGCATGCCCACCCCGTCTTCTGCTGCTTGCCGAGCAGAGAAGATGATCAGTATGCATGCCATGTTGACATGATTCCACCCAGAAGTGGAGGCGCTGTGGACTTCATTTGCAGTCACCTCCACTTCCAGGTGGAATGATGTCAATGGCGCATGCGTACTAATTATCTTTGCAAGCAGCAGAAGACATTGTAGGCACGTGTCATGTTTATGATCATGTGCATAGGCGCAAGAACTCAGCGCTAAATGTGAAGTCTAGCGCTGAGGGGAGGGGGACATGTTTGGAGCACCAGGGACGTAGCTGGGGCGGAGCTCCATTGGCTCATTTGCATAGGGATGAAAGTCTTAATTTCTCCAGAACGCCGGCGCCCAGAAAGAAAAGAGAGGTCAATAGATCCCTGTAACAGGGCCTTTTTAAACTGGAAAAATAAAGGATATTTAAATACTTTTTGTTGCTCCTGTTGCTGGATAAGGCGATCATTTTATCTGATGGTAGATCTTTCTCTGGATTGATCCACTCGAGGTGAAGAAGCACTGAATGCAGTGACTGTGTGAGCTGATTTCTTTTAGGCATCAGCTACACAACGATTTTGGGTGCCACACCTAGTGATGAGCAAATCGAAGTCAAACGAATTGACTTCGATCCGAATTCCATGGAAAAATTTGATTCGCCACAAAGCTGAATTTCCTCGCGATTCGTCGTAACGAATCAATTTACCCTGAAATGGCAAAAAAAAAATATCTTGATTGAAGATACCACGTAAAATCTCGCTCGGGTACGTATGACATCACCATGCCAGCCGGCGAGATGAAGTCATCACGTCACCACATGTCATTTCGCACAGTGTCTTCAATTAAGATGGTCGCGGCGTCCTCTACACAATCAAATGGAGAGTATTTTTTAATTTTGTTTATTACCAGATTAACCCCTGAAAGCCATCAGTGTAAGGCTACATTCACACGACCGTTGTGTTTTGCGGATCCGCACATGTGCTTTCCGCAATTTGTGGACCGCACGTGCCGCGGATATCATAGAAATACCTATTCTTGCCCGCAATTGCAGACAAGAATAGGACGTGTTCTATTTTTTTTTGTAGGGCCAAGGTACGGAGCAACGGATGCAGACAGCACACGGTGTGCTATTCGCATCTTTTGCGGCCCCATAGAAATGAATGGGTCCGGATCTGAGCCGCAAAATATGTCGTGTGAATGTAGCCTTAATCTCAGATGCCACGATCAGCAATGAATGCGATCGGAGGTTCCCGTCATTGTGCCCACTACATACAAAGAACTATCCTTTGTGACGAAGTAATTCATCACGAAGCAAATTTCTTAGTGAAATTTGGCGAAGCAGCCGAATCAAATTTTTTATAACTTCGCTAGACACTAGCTACACTTATCACATGCCAAAGTATCACAGTGCAGCATCGTAGCCATAGAAATGAATGTGGTCATAGTGCAACTTGCAGGTTTGCCGCTACCACGACCACAGAATCACAAAAAATCCAGCAGTGTCTTATTTTTTGCGATCCTGTGATGACAGTCGTGGCACACGTGCAAATTGCGCTGCTTCCCCGTTTATTTCTGTGCTACATTGAGATGCCTGGGCTTGACAGCTGTGGCCAGGGGTGGATTGGCTATAGATAGGGTGACCAGACGTCCTCTTTTCCCCGGACATGTCCTACTTTTGGGCATTAAAAAAATGTCCGGGGGGAATTGGAAAATTGTCCGGGATTTTGTTGGACTGCCTCAAACTGTTTGAGTCAAACATAATTTATGTTTGACTCAAACAGTTTGAGGCAGTCCAACAAAGTCATTTTAACTTTTAAAATGGCCTTTAGGGTTAAAAATAATAAAAACAAACTCACCTTTTCCACTTGTTCGCGGCGCAGCCGGTCCGGTGTCTTCTTTCTTCTTTCCCGGCCTTGCAGGACCTGCAAAAGGACCTTTGGTGACGTCACCACGCTCACCGCGCGGTGACGTCACCAAAGGTCCCTTTGCAGGTCCTGCAAGGTGAAAGAAGAAAGAAGACACCAGACCATCTGCGCTGCGAACAAGTGGAAAAGGTGAGTTTTTTAAAATTATTTTTAACCTCTAAGGGCCATTTTAACAATTATTTTCTGTTATAACCATGTTATAACGGAAAATAATAAAGGGAAATTCGGGTCCCCATTCCCTGGGGTATAGTGTATGGCATTACACTATACCCCAGGGAATGGGGGGACCTGAATTTCCCTTTATTATTTTATTTCTGAAAAGGAGCACACCTTTTTTTCGGGGCGAACCCCCCCCCCCCAAAAAAAAAGGTGTCCTCCTTTTCAGAAACCCAGATCTGGTCACCCTAGCTATAGACCTTACAAGGAAATTCCATGGTGGGGGGGGTTAACGGCCAGGGAGCCGGCCAGTGGATGTTTTTAGGGATGTATTTTGTGCTGCTGGCAGTATTTTGTGATCGACTGTGGTATTTGGCTCTGGTGGGGTGGTATAATGTGCCTCAATATGGTATTACTGGCCCTACCTTCCATCAATTTGGACCCAACTACAAAACGGGGCCACTTTCAGTATTTTTTTCCAGGGCCACTTTAAGTACCTAGTCCGCCCCTGGCTGTGGCACAACCTGGATCGATTTGTAGCCGAACCTTTCACCTATAAACATGAAATATGGTTGCATCTTTGAGGAATGCTTCTTTTGAATCCACCTAACATATTTAGAGCGAATGAAACAACTTTTTCAACCCCCAGACATTCTGTAAAGTTTTCCATTTCAGCAACAGACAACTGGAGAGAATAAACATGGCTTTTCTGTACCAATCGTAGGCAAACGGATGATTTCACTGGGAAATAAGCATAGAGGTACAATGAATATGTAAAGATGATTTGCACAAGCAAACAAAGCAAAGCATATGCGGAGCAGCCAGGTGAGACAGTGCCTTCCATCTCTAGCACCAGGGAATTCTTTCATCATGCCTGAAGCAGAACAAACCCATTGGGATTCCGCTCCAGTATTTACTAACCAGACTGTTTTCTATGTATTCACAAAGTCGTAGTACAGTCCAGAAGGCTCGCTTCACTTATTGATTTAGGGTTTTTAAGTTCCATTTATAATGTATTCTCCATTCTAACATCTTCAAGTGGACAGTATTAATATAATGAACCCTATCCATTCACACAGATTAAAGTGATGGGTCTCACAATTTTATATATAAAAATAAAATAAAATACAAAATAAAGAAAATTCATACACACTAAAACGTACTAGTTGCTGTCTACAAAATTTAGAAGGATAGCACCACCTACTGTCTAGAACATATATGACAATGGACATTAGATAAGGAATGCAGGACAACCAGTGGGATGTGCCTGCAATCAAGAATAGATCATTACTTAAAGGAAATGTGTCAACAAATATTTTATCTGCCAGTTAAAACCAGATAGTAGCATGTATCCTTTTTTCTAATCGCTTTTAATTTTCTGATTTTTTTATTTTATTTCCTGAACATGATTATGGGGGCGGCCATCTTGCCTGATCTGTTCTTAACAGCATTTACAAAGCATTAAGAGAATTGCTTTATGGGAGTCCCATGGTCCATGGACACAATGGTCTGGAGGGGACCTCACTGACTTCTATGGTAGAGTCTTCTAGGCATGTTCTGTGATCTGTGCAGAGGTCATTGTACAAGGAGAGAATAGATAAGATTTGTCAGTCACCTATTGTGAATGGTGGATCCTGTCTTATGTATACACAGATATACATATACATATGTGATATCATTACAGACAGGATTAGAATGAGTTAACTGCAGTAAATCTCAGTGATCTGTACAGACCAAGAAGTGGCACCAATTATGAGACATAGTGGCCCGTGCAAAAAATGCAGTCATTTTGGTTTTAGTTAATAAAGTTACAGAAAATTAAAAAAAACATCAAAAATTATTAAAACATATGTTTAACATAAAAAAGGGATTTAAACAGGAGGTCATTTTCTGATGACACATTCCCTTTTAAGCTGAGTTTACACGCCCAAGGAGCAGTCAATTATCTGGAAGATAGTGTTCCTTCCGGACAGCTTCTGCTCAATCGGTCTTTCTCATACAGCTGCACTGTTTCTGGCCAGCAGATCGCTGTTTAGACAGCGCGATCTGCTGGCCGGATACGATTGTTTAGTTGCCTGCATGAACGACTGTTGCACCCGATGAAAGAGCATTTCACTCATTCATCGGGTTGATCAGCTGCACTTTTAGACTGGCAGATTATTGGGAACAAGCATTTGTAGGAATGTTTAACCCCCGATAATCTGGCCCCCGATAATCCAACATTACCTAGCAGATCCTGCTACACAGCGATAGGCTGCAGCCGTCACATGTTTTCGGCATGATGTTACCCCTGCAACCAGGTAAACAAAGCCGGTCGGAAGAGCTGGAACGGGATCTGCTAGGTAATGTAAGTTATGATGCTGATAGCCCCTTTCAACTGATATAAGGTAGATGCTATATAAGTGCATTAAATAAATATAAGTATATATAACTTGAAATTGCAAGGATATGGGCTCTATTCATACTGGCATTATTGGTTAGAAAAGTGCCATTCTTGCCATCAAAAATACCAGAACCACTACAAAATCCTGATCAATCCCAAGGTTCCAGAATACACAGAGGCCAAAGCACAAATATGAACAGAGCCATATTAGAAAGAATTTTTTTTTCTCACACAAGGCCACCTTATAGGAGTTTTTTTCCCCTTCTTCTGGATCAACATTGCAATTTATTTATTTTACTATATGGCCACTTGTCTGTATTCACTAGTGTACATGGGCTTTACATTTAATTAAGGCTACTTTCACATCTGCGCTTTCCCTTTCCACTATTGAGATACGTCATAGGGGCTCAATACCGAGGAAAACTCTTCAGTTTTGTCCCCATTCATTGTCAATGGGGACAAAACTGAACTGAAGGGAATGGAGTGCACCAGAATGGATTCCGCTCCGTTTGGTTGCGTTCCCATACTGGACAAAAAAGAGTTTTTGAGTGCGTCCTGGGATGTGGAACAAGACGGATCCGTCATGACTCACAATATAAGTCAATGGTAACAGATCTGTTTTCTCTGACACAAAAGAAAATGGATCCGTCCCCGATTGACTTACAATGGTTTTAGAGATGGATCCGCCATAGCTATGTTACAGATAATACAACTGGATCCGTTCATAAACAAACGGTTGCATTATCATGACAGAAGCCATCCTAAGACCTAAGGCTACTTTCACACTAGTGTTTTTGCTGGATCCGGCAGGGTTCAGCAAAAACGCTTCTGTTACTGATAATACAACCGTCTGCATCCATTATGAACAGATCTGGTTGTATTATCTTTAACATAGCCAAGGCGGATCCGTCATGAACTCCATTGAAAGTCAATGGGGGACGGATTCATTTTCTATTGTGTCCCCATTGACTTCCATTGTGGGTCATAACGGATCCGTCTTGCTCCACATCTCAGGATGGAGAGCAAACCGCAGCATGCTGCACTTTGTTCTCCGGTATGAGAAAGGAACGGAAAGCATTTTGGAGCACTCCGTTCTGTTCAGTTACGTTTTGTCCCCATTGACAGATCTCAATACCGGAAAATATTAATGCTAGTGTCAAAGTAGCCTTAGATTGTAGATGAGCTTTATAATTACGATCCTAATTACACAGGACGGCATTTTAAAGCGCTTTCACTTCAAGGCTTTGGCTTAGAAGGCAGGATACAACTGTGAAGTTTCTATTTTTCCCTCTTCCAAACATTCTGTACCTAACACCAAGGAATCTGCTGTATTTAATTATATTTTCACAATGCTTAGTCATACTTGTGTGCATACTGCTGTTATTAAACTTTACAAATCCGGTAGACGCTATTGATCTGCCATTTATATTTTAGCACTTTTCTACTGCTGAGTTTTAAGTTTCCGCAGCAGGCGTAAGACTACAATAATACATGTAAATAATGCAATTAATCTCAGTACATGAGGTCTGGGTTTCTGCAGACTGCGTATAAGCTTGATTGGTTACTGTTTTAGGATCTTGCGCGTTCATTTCTTTGTATTGTTATTATAAAACCGTCAGTCTGACTATTGCTGAGTTTTACAAAATCAAGTGCACTGACACAGCAGTGGAACGAAAAATGGCAGCAATTTATTGATGTCAGTTCATGGAGTCTTTATTACTGTAGTATTTGCAATTAAAAAAATTAAAGGTGTAGCAACATCATATCTTCTGGAAAGTGTAAGAAAGGATGTACTGTGGCTGGGTTCATGGTACCGGTGTGGTCCGGAGTACTGGTAATACCAAATATAAAAAAAGCCACATAAATAAATGAATGGTGATACATGTGGTTTTACCAAGATTAGCAGCACCTTTGTCTGGAAGGGGTTATTGGAGATTTTCAATTTATGGCCTAACCTCGTGATAGGCCATCAGTGTATGATTGGTTGGGATTCAAGACCCAGGAGGCACAAATGCTATACAAATAAGTTGTGCCTGGTACCGCAGTTCAGCTCCATTCACATCAGTAGGTATTTTAGGGGGTCCGACTGCCACCAATCAAAAAAGTGACAATATATTCTAGGGATTGAAACTGAAAATCCAATACTAGTGTTGAGTGATTCGAAGTACATGTGGACTTTGATCCAAATTCGAAGCTGAATTTCCTCGTGCTTTGTGGTAGCGAATCGATTTTCCCTGAATTGGTGTAAAAAAACTTTTAAAAAGTCATACTTACCTCATCCATTTGCTCGTGATGGGCCGGCCGCCACCATCTTGATTGAAGATCTCGCACAAAATCTCATGCGCAGTGACGTATGATGTCACCACACCGACATGATGTGGGCCACGCAAGATTTCACGCTACATATCCAATCAAGATGGCAGCGGCGGCAGGCCCGTGACAAGCAAATGTATGAGGTAAGTATGATTTTTTTTATTTTGTTTTTTTAATTTTACACTGCGTTAAAACTGTGGTACCTTGAAACTGAACTTATGAATTTATGAAGTTATTACGCGAAGTCTCACGAGACTTTGCGAAGTAATAACTTTGGCTGATCGGAGCCAATACATTCTAATACTGTATACACTATTAGAACAAAGTTTTATGCGAATCGACTTTGGATATTTCATCTGCAGTTGATTCGCTTATCTCTAGTTGTCTTGGCACTCATGTACAAAGTACAAAGAAATGCAATTTATGACAACGTAATTAGTCACAAAGCACTTTTTTGTTTTGTAAAATGTAGCAAAGAAGCCGAATCGAATTTTTGAATACTTCACTCATGTCTACCCAATACAAACTCTTTATAAACAGTTAGGGTATGGCCGCCCACGGACTTGTCATGGATTTTGCAGCAGATTCCAACTCATGTATTGCAAAGGGTAAAATCCGTAGTGGAAATCTACAGCATGCTGCGGAGTTTAAATCCTCACCGAAGATCAATTTCTGATGCACATTTTTTATGCTGCGTGTGGATGATATTAGTTTAACACTCGTCCACTTTGCTGCTACTGTAAAACGCTGTGAATTTTCCAATCGTAAATCCATGGCAGAAATTCTGCAGCAGTTATTCCTGTAAATATGAACTCACCTTGTCGGCATATTACAGTATACTGCACAGAAAATATGATACTGCTGCTCTTTTTTTCTAATTTAGCAGGTGCTTGCCAGCGCAATTTAAGATCCATTTCTGTTACCAGCATCTGCACCGCATTTATTAGGCTACTTTTCAGGCTGCTGCTGCTAATATAATGAAGTAATAGCTGGTTATCTGGTTTGGCCAGCCATTTCCCATGTGAAAATGATGATGATTTGATTATGGGGTCTAGCGGCTGCAGGGTCATCCATGTGATCAACAAGCTGTGTGCTGCAGATGGAAAGTCACAAGAGTAATGGCATGTTTGAAAATTGTAATTTAAAGAGGATCTGTCACCTTTCCTGACATGTCAGTTTTGGTAACTACTTGCATTTCCAATGTAATAACAATTCTGGGGCATCTATTCTTATGACTCTATGTTGTACCATTCCTTTATTATTCCTGCTAGAAGTTATGAATGAATTGCTAGCAGTCTGCAGTAAGGGTACAGAGGGGAGGTAACCAGTTGGGGGTGTGTACCTGCACAGACTGACTCTATCCAATCAGTGCAACCATTTTTAGAATGTGCAGGTACACACCCCCAATTGATTGCCACCCCTCTGTACCCTTACTGAAGACTGCTAGCAATTCATTCATAACTTCTAGTAGAAATAATAAAGGAATGGCACAACATACAGACATAAGAATAGATGTTCTAGAATTGTTATTACATGGGGAATGCTTGAAGCTAATAAAACAGGCATGTCAGGAGTGGTGACAGGTCCTCTTTGAAGAACCTCTGTCACCACTTCTGACAGTTTTAGTAACTACTTGCATTCCCCATGTAATAACAGTTCTGGAGCATCTATTATTATGACTCAAAGTTATGGCATTCCTGTATTATTCCTGCAAGAAGCTTACAAATACATTGTCAGCAGTTTGCAGTAAAGGTAACTGCTGGGTGTCACCAGTAGTAGGAGTGTCTCACTGTGTCCAATCAGAGCTGATGGTGTCAGACTGTACATGGACACACCCTCAACTAATAACACCCATCTGTACCTTTACTGCAAGCTGCTGAAAATTCATTCATAATGTCTACTAGAAATAATAGAGGAATGGCACAACATAGTCATAAGAATGGGTGCTTCAGAATTGTTATTACATATGAAATCTAAGTCGTTACTAAAACAGACATGTCTGGAAAGAGGACAGGTCATCTTTAAGATGGTAATTTTCTTGTTAGAGGATGGCTGAGATAACATATGCAGTGGGTAAATCCTTTGGTATAATCTAGGGTGCTTTGGTATATATCTATCATGGTGCTTTACGGATATTTGGGTGGTTCCTTACATTTGATATACTGTAATCCATATATAATTGACTATATTTCAAGTTATTTTCTACATTAAAGGGTTATTCCCATCACAGACAATGGGGGCATATCTCTAGGATATGCCCCCATTGTATGATAGGTGTGGGTCCCACCTCTGGGACCCATACCTACACCAAGAACGGAAGGGGGAAGGTGGCGGAGGGCGCACTGCACATGCGCAGCTGCCCTGCATTTATTTTTGTGGGGCTGCCTAAAATAGCCAAGTGCTGGCTCGGCTATTTCCATCAGCCCTATAGAAATGAATGGGAATGGTGGCCACGCAAGCATGATGTGCTCCCATTCACTTGTATGGGGAGAGCGCTTGGTGGTGCCCGGACCCTGGGAAACTTGGGGTCCTGCAGCCACCACTCTCCCTGTTCCGTTCTCGTGATATGCCCCCATTGTCTGTGATGGGAATACCCCTTTATGGATTTATATTTTGTGATCACCAATATTAAATCATTTCTTTTAATCTTGTCTTTCAGATTTTGGCGATTATATCAATTCTGTTTATTGTGCTTTCGACCATCGCATTATCCTTGAACACACTACCTGATCTGCAAGAACCGGATGAATTTGGCCAGCCAAATGATAACCCTCAGTTGGCACATGTGGAAGCCGTCTGCATTGCTTGGTTCACAATGGAATATCTACTAAGATTTCTTTCTTCACCCAACAAGTGGAAGTTTTTTAAAGGCCCACTGAACATAATTGATTTATTAGCCATTTTGCCATATTATGTGACAATTTTCCTTACAGAATCCAACAAGAGTGTTCTTCAGTTTCAAAATGTCCGTCGAGTGGTTCAAATTTTCAGAATTATGAGGATATTACGTATCCTTAAGCTTGCCAGACATTCGACAGGTCTCCAGTCACTAGGATTTACACTCAGGAGAAGTTACAATGAACTAGGACTACTGATATTATTTTTAGCTATGGGAATAATGATATTTTCTAGCTTGGTGTTTTTTGCAGAGAAAGATGAAGATGCTACTAAATTCACAAGTATACCTGCCTCATTTTGGTGGGCAACCATAACTATGACCACAGTTGGGTATGGAGACATTTATCCTAAGACATTACTTGGCAAAATAGTTGGAGGTCTTTGTTGCATTGCTGGTGTGTTAGTGATTGCGTTGCCTATTCCAATCATTGTAAACAATTTCTCTGAATTTTACAAAGAGCAGAAAAGGCAGGAGAAGGCAATAAAGAGGAGAGAAGCACTTGAACGAGCAAAGAGAAATGGTAGCATTGTGTCTATGAATCTGAAAGATGCATTTGCTCGGAGCATGGAGCTGATCGATATTGTTGTAGATAAGTCTGCCGATGGATCTAATAAAGTAGAGAACACTAATGATAATCATTTGTCTCCTAGCCGATGGAAATGGGCGAGGAGGACAATGTCTGAGACAAGTTCAAATAAATCATTCGACAATAAATATCAGGAGGTCAGTCAACATGACTCCCAAGAACTATTAAACAATTCTTCTTCCAGCCCACAACATCTCAGTGCACAGAAACTAGAGGAGCTGTACAACGAGATCACAAAAGCACAATCGCATCCTAGTGTTAACTCTGCCTATCATGAGCAGTCAATCATCCCACCTGCATACGAAGAGGAAATAGAAATGGAAGATGTTTCAGCGAGGAGAAACCAGTTATCAGTTGCTCCAAAAGATATAATAACTGACATGAGAAGTGTCTCAAGCATTGACAGCTTTACCAGTTGTGCAACAGACTTTACCGAAGCTGAAAGATCTCCTCTTACACCATTTCCAGGAAGTAACCTTGAAATGAGGTTCCCTTCATACACCGTTCCTCAAGAAGGTGGCAGAGAGGCTAAAATGTCCCAGTTCCAACCACGTACAAAATACCCAGGTTTTGCTCCCAAAGATGTCACTTTTGAATATAAATTATCAGAGCCATCTGCTAGGAATGAATGTGGAACCCCACAGATACTTCTCCAGGAACAAATGGGTACTGAGCGAGAAGATAGCCAGAGTTCCGCAAAACTGAATAATCCACTTAGGTCTAGGTCTTTGAAAGTTAATTTCAAACAGTCAAAGGGCGGTGCTCTCCAAAATCCAGCAACTATCACTAGCTCATTGCCAGCTAAGACAATAGAACACCCCCTATACACTCATCTTCAGCTAAGCACACTTTTTCTGCAAGACTATTCCTCCTCAGAGCAACCAACGCAGACAGAACCTGAGAGGCCAGGTGTATTTTCACATCCTACAACGTCACCTTCTCGAAATCCAAAGCTTGTTTCACTCTCTTCCAAGAAGAGAAGCAGCTTTACAGAAATAGATACGGAAGACGATGACTTCATGCAGGTATGTGGTTCAAAGAATGATACTCAGGAGGACATCAAAACTAACTGCATTGAGGAAAAGAATGATGGCAACAACGCCACAGCAGAAACTGATGTACTCTCCTTGCAGAAAACAATCAATCAAAATTGTACTCAGGACATTTACTTGGCAGGAGAGGACATTAAACAGGACAGTAATCAGGAGGAAAGCAAAGTGGAAAATCATTTATTTGTCCCAGAAATCCCCTCAGACACTGGTGAAACAGGTTATTGTCAGACACGCGAGACCAGCATGTGACTAGTTGCAAGAGCAATAAGGACTTTTTTTCTTAAAAGCACTAAGGTTGATAAAGCCTATGAACTCAAAAGGAAAAGCCTCAAAGACATCCATAAACTATTAATTTTGCATGGCATGAAGAATTGCTTAGTAAAATAGTTCAGGAACTACCTTTTGTAACAAAACATATAATGACTCAGCGGCAGAGTGTAATAATGAAAGCCCTTCTTAAGAGCCAGTGTATTGCAAATCCTGACATTCTTGATCCTTTAATCCATGATTGTAGATGTGTTTCTGAGACATTTAAAAGCAGAGTAGAGTTTGTTCAGGAAAGGATTATGGGTCAGAGATGGAAATGAGGTACTGTGAGCTTTAAGAAAGCCTATATGTGTACATATGTTAGCTAGAACGTCTGAATAGAACCAAGGTGCGTAGAGCAAACCCATTGTTCTGGGACACAGGTATAGTACTTCCTTCACAGTGTACTGTTTGGAGGACTTGTACAGACTTACATTATGTTGCAGAATTGCAACTTTGTCGTTAGCTGGTCCAGTGATACCAAGGTGAGGATTACAACATGGATGCTGTGTTGGAAAACTCACCCAAACTGGAATTGTTTATGCAACTGAAGTAAATGCTTTCTGTTCAGAGATCATTGTTGGTTTAAATTAAGAGAATATTTTTTATTTTTTGTGCTATAAACCACTGCAGATTTTGCTGTGCATAAGATTGTTTTTGCATTTCTTATTTTAAAAAAAATAATAAAATAAAGTAAAAAAAAAAGCAAAAAAAACATCAGGCAAGATTTAACAACCACAATTGCAAGCGTGAAGACTGATATTTAATGTGTTAACTTGCCAAAAATGTTATTAATATTGTCCCAATGTCGAGTACAAAAGTACAGTTATTGATCGCCACGTAAATAGTGCCAATTGCCATGAAATAGTTCATTTTGCAATACACTTGCAATATACTTGTTGGATATTATCGTGTCTATCACCTTGCAGTCTCTGTTTTTCTGCTGTTATGGGGCTCTTGATGAATGAGGGACATAGCAGTATTGGAATATTTTCCCAGGGAGAGAATCCATAAATATGTTCATTGCTCTTGGTTATTCAAGTCAATCGGCAGCATCTTTACATCGCCAATTAACACAGTTTTAAAAATTAAAGTGACAACCTGTGTATTCTCCACACCAGTGGGAAGCTTAATCACATTTGGCCTCCAAATGAGAAGAATCAATGATTCATTATATTGGGCCTGCCCACTAATGTAATCATCCTTGAACGTCTCCATGACATATTGTTTTATAGATTGAAAATGTTATGTTGAGAGAATTGACATAATGTAGTGATGAACAGACCTGAGTTTATAATCAGCTTCTTAAGGGTACATCCACATGGGTGTAAAGAGCAGTCAAAAAACGGCATGACTTAAGTGCGGATTTTGGTGTCGATTTCCCCTAAGGCATTGCAAAGAACAATGGAAACCTGCAACATAAATGTGGGCTCTGGATTTTTTTATGCTACATGTGGATGAGATTTATACAGATCTCTTACACTTTGTTGCTACTTGAAAATACAGCAAATATTTAGCCCACAGCTCCGTGGTGGAAAATCGGCATTGAATATGCCCCATGTGGATGTACCTTTAAAGGGAACGTGTCAGCTCCGAAACACCCCCTGAACTTGAGTAAGAGATGTATAGAGTAAGTGATGCTGAATCCAAATATGTAAGTTTTATCTTCATACTCACTTCCATTCTGACGCTGTGCTCTCACAAACCGGCAGTAAAATGCACTCAGTGGACTCTTCTTTGAGTCCTCTCCATTATGTGAGTGAGCACTGGAGTCCACTGAGTGCATTTTACTGCAGGTTTGTGGGAGCACAGAGTCAGAATGCAAGTGAGTATGAAGATAAAGCTTACATAACCGGACTCGATGTCACTTACACTATACACTGCTTACTGTAGTTTGGAGGGTGTTTCAGAGCTGTACATTTGGGCACAGTGATCTCTATGACTTCAGTGTGGGGGTCTGGGTGCCTAGATCCTTATTAATCTCCAACTCAAAGGGGATACAGCGAAGAGTGCCAGTGTCCCATTCACTCCTGTTGGCCTCATTCTGGGGTGGTGCTTCTAGGCCATTACCTATGGCCTAGCATTGCCTCTCCTGAATAAAGCCAAGGAAGGCCAATGGGTGCTGAAGGTATCTGGTGCTCTTATAAGTGTTACAGCCTCTCTATTAAAGCAATTGATGGGGCCTACAACTCCTCTGGGCTAAACATTTGCATCTACACAGTGGAGCATTTCAATACCCTTAAAACTGTTAGTTTTAGGTATTCAGATCTCCTGCCTTTGTCTGGGAGGAAATAGAGAAGACACTACTGAATGCTTTAATATTGGACTTACTTCAACCCATTGTGTGCACACTTCAAAATGACTTCCGGGCAGTTATTTATGAAGAAAATGGGAAACTGTATGAACAAATATTTTACTTTATTTGTAAATCTAAGTTACCTAATATAATCACTGCATGTGACTGCCATGACATCTACACAACTCATTTCTTGGTAATCGCATTTTATGGAGCAATACAAAATGCCACTAAATAATGCCTATATGAAAAATACAGAATACTTCAATAGGAAATTCTCCAGTGGAAAATTGCCTTTTTGGGTAAAAGCCTTTTTACTAACATGTGCTAGTGCATCTCAATAAACTAGAATATCAAAGAGTTCATTTATTTTGGTAATTCAATTTAAAAAGTGAAACTCATATTCTATAGATTCATTACGCGCAGTGATCTATTTTGAACGTTTATATCTTTTAATGTGGATTAATATGGCTTACAGCTAATGAAAACCCAAAAGTCAGTGTCTCAGAAAATTAGAATATTATATAAGACCAATTAAAAAAATTATTTTTAATGCAGAAATGTTGGACTACTGAAAAGTATGTACAGTATATGCATCAATATTTGGTCGGGGCTCCTTTTGCATAAATTACTGCATCAATGCGGCGTGGCATGGAGGTGATCAACCTGTGGTATTGCCGAGGTGTTATGGAAGCCTAAGTTGCTTTGATAGTGGCCTTCAACTCGCCTGGATTGTTGGGTCTGGTGTCTCTCATCTTCCTCTTGACAATACCCCATAGATTTTCTGTAGGGGTTTAGGTTCAACGAATTTGCTGACCAATCAAGCACAGTGATACTGTGGTTATTAAACCAGGTATTGGTACTTTTGCAATGTGGGCAGGTGCCAAGTCCTCATGGAAAATTAAATAGGCATCTCCATAAACCTTGTCAGCAGAGGATATAACACAGCAGACCAACACCAGGAGATACCATGGCTCCCCAAACCATCACTGACTGTAGAAACTTCACACAGGACCTCAAGCAATTTGGATTCTGTCCATGTCTACAGTTGTGGCCCATGTCCTGGATATATCTGTGTGCGGTGGCTTTTGAAGCACTAACTCTATTTGCAGTTCACCCCTTGTCAATATCCCCCTAATTCTTGAATGGCCTTTTCTTCACAATCCTTTCAAGGCTGCTGTTATCCTTGTTGCTTGTGCACTCTTTTCTCCCACACTTTTTCATTCCACTCAAAATTCCATTAATATGCTTGGATACAGCACTCTGTGAATAGCCAGTTTTAGCAATTACCTTTTGTGGCTTATTCTCCCTGTGGAGGATGTCAATCACTGTCTTCTGGACAACTGTCAAGTCACCAGTTTTCCCCATGATTGTGTAACCTATTGAAACAGACGGAGAGACCATTTAAAGGCTTAGGAAACCTTTGCAGGTGTTTTGTGATCATTAGCTGATTAGAGTATGACACCATGAGTCTACAAAATTGAACTTTTTTACAGTATTCTAATCTGAGATACTGACTTTGGGTTTTCATTAGCTGTAAGCCATAATCATCAATATTTAAAGAAATACACACTTGGAATAGATCACTCTGTGTAATGAATCTATAGAATATACGAGATTCAGTTTTTTAATTGAATTACTGAAATAAATTAACTTTTCGGTATTCTAACTTATTAAGATGCTCCTATAGATGGAGCAATATTGCCTAAATTCATGGTGTTCACCAATCATACTATAGTAGCAGTGATCAGTCCTCATTTCTTAATGATTGCAAAATGGTTACAACATATACATTTCTTTAATTTTTGGAATCCCGTACCCTACCAAGCCAAAATCAGATTGGCCATAAAGTTTATGTTGAAGAGTATACACTTTGCCACCATATTTGGGTGGCAGTCTGGTTACAACTGGAAATTGGCACACATTCCAGCTGCCCATAGGTTTTTTTGTCACTGATCTTTCCATAGTGATTCATCAGGATGATAATATATTAATTTCTTTTTGAAGGACCAGAATGAGTTTATTTCTATGAGATTAGGATGTACAGAAGATTGACCTAGATAAATACACATTTCCCTCTGATTTTTGCTATATAATACACCTGAACGTCTAGTGACAGTATACATAGTGCATGACTGCCTGCATATTTGCATGAAGGCACATTGCACTAATTGCTTACCAAGGCAATAAAACTATTGCATTTTCTTCAACTGACACATCAAACAATGATAACCCTTAAAGGGGTTCTCCAGGAATTAAGAAAATGAAAATATGTTAATATTACTTTATTATAAATAAATTCCCAAATACCTTTCATTAGTTATGATGGCTCGTTTTGTCTAGGGAGCAATCATTAGGAGAAATAAAATGGCCGCCGTCCTATTAGTACACACAGAACCTGTCCTTATCACACAGGAGGACAAGTTACTGAGGTAAAGAGTTGCCTCATCCTCCTCTCTGCTCTGCGTGTCAGGGATTATGATCCTGAATACAGTTTAATATGATCTTCAGCTGAATCTCTTTAGGAATGGAGTTCATGAGGAGACATGAGGTACATAGAGGAGGAGATGGGGATGTGGCTGTGTCCTGCTGTGTGATTAGGACAGGTTTTGTGTGTACTAATAGAACGACGGCCATTTTGTTTCTCCTAACGATTGCTCCCCAGACAAAATGAGCCATTATAACTAATGAAAGGTATTTGGGGATATATTTATAATTAAGTAATATTTAGGTATTTTCATTTTCTTAATTCCCGGAGAACCCCTTTAACTCCTTCACGCTCAGACACCTTAAGCCATAAATGAAAGAAATCAACTAGTAGTTTAGCTAAGAATGTAAACTTTTTTAAATACATTTTAAGGCTGATACAGAACTACTTTTCGTAGACCACGCCACAGAAAAATAGTGTTTTTTTGGGGTATGTCTAGAGGCTCTAGTGGCACACAGTGTGCAAATCTTCCAAGTGGCATTAAATCGATCCTTCACTAGTTCAACCACTTTACATTAGGACACCTAAAAGTTGACCAAAAAAGTACATAGGTATATTTTTACCCTCTAAACAGTCCCTTAAATTGCTAAACGGGGGTTCAAAATTTCTATGTCTCTCACTCAGAAGCAATTACTAGGCTCCCAAACTATCTTGTAGAACTGGTTCAAAGTATTTCCTGCAAAGTGTGGGTATAGGAGAACAGACTTTTGAGCCCTGTGAGGACATTTCACTGCCTCAAAGTCCTTCTAGCTCTATTCTATCGGGGTAGGTGGCCTGTCCTAATGGCAGATGCCCTTTAACATTGTGTAATGTCCAGCCTGTGCCGATGAGTGCAACAAAAAAAACTTCATGGGGTAGATTTATCAAAACTCTGTAAAACAGAATAGGTCTTTGTTGCCCAAAGCAACCAATCACACACCATTGGTTACTCTTGGTAATAAAGGCAGTTTCTGTTTTCATCAATGAAGTCCAAGGTGTTTTGGTGTAAAGTTATGTAAATCAAGACGTAAAGCTGCTAAAATGGTTTCCCAGTAGTTGTTTGGTATAAACTAGTGCTTTTTGTTCATGTAAGATCAGAGAAGAATCAGTAACAGTAAGAAGTGTGTGTTCACGTATGTCACAAGGCTACTTCTTACAAATATTAAAATGGTTAAGTAGCTGTAGAACCATTTCAACTTGTCCATGTTGTCCTGTTTCATTTCTCAATTTCTAAGAGATATTTTTTATATAACTTCTGTTATGTTTCATTTGTCTATAGAAGTAGTGTAGCCGTTATGCATTTTGTGACAAATACGGGTACTGTGTGTAATACTGTACTGGCATACAGAAATCTCATGTAGCACAAGTTGAGGTAAGGTGGGCATTTTTTCCCTGTTGCTTATGGTTTTATATTATATATTTATTGTACTGGTCCAAATATTTTTGTTATTTCTGCAGGCAGGTTCCAGTGGGTCGATAGTTTGAGCGCCATCAGAGGCTTATATGCACTGACTAACCTGTAACCAGAGGGAAAACATAAAATCATTGCATGTAACATCTGTAAAAAAAATCTTAACATTTTAAACCAAGATTAAAAATTAACAATATTCAACCAGAAAGGCGAAGGAAACAAAAAAGTGTGCGAGCAAATCTTATTATGATTATATATCTTTACCTGATAATGGGATTTCAATTTTTCTTCTAACTAAAATAAAGCTTTGATTTAGGAATGATAGTTATAACTAAATCATATCTCGAAAAGACCTCTTAGGATATGCACCTCAGTGTGTAAATTCAAGTTTGCATTCTAGAATTAAAGGCTATGGACACCTTTGGGTCAATCTTTTTATGATTGCATCATTTTGTGCTAAAAATATATATTTTTTAATTGGTCATTTTTAGAAATGTTCAGCCGTTTTTAAGATACAGGAGGTAAAAATCTGTTTGTAGAGTATCACTTCTCAGTCCCATCAGGCGATGGCTCATGTGAATCTTTATCTCTGATCTTTTGACCTCATTTAAAGCTGGATTTATACGGCCAGGTTCCGCAGATCACCCAATGAACAAGCAAAACATTCATTGGATGGAATGATGTGAGGTATGGACACCTCAATAATTGTTCCTGGGCAGCAGATCACGCTGTCTAAACAGTACTCTGCTGCCCAGGAACAAGGATATTGTATGGGCCCTCATACTGTGGAGGTGATCACTACATGTAAATGCAGTGCTTCAACTCCACTAAGGAGGGACAGCCTACAAATTGATAGATTTTTAATTCCTGTATGTCATAAATGGATGAACATTTCTAACAAAGACCAAATCAGTACAATGTAATCATAAAAAAATTGCCCCAAAGGTGTCTATAGCCCTTCAAAATAAGTTCTCCATGCTATTTATTTGACTCATTCTCTTGTAAGCATCTAAGAGGATTGTGAAGTTTTTATTTTTTTCTGCTTGAGGTACGCTTTACTTATTAATACCTATTAATCATAGCTATAGCATTAATCATGCATATAAATCCACCTTTAATACACAAGTGATAGCCCCTTTGTGTTTGCCTTAAGTCTCCTGCACTGTGCATTGCCACCCATAATACAGTGCATAATATGGAAGCGAGGTTCACAAGCCATACTTTGCTCAATATATGGCATCCTCTGGGTTTCACTGCAATTTTATTACCTAGACCATGGATGGCCAGCCTGTGGCCCTCCAGCTGTTGTAAAACTACAACTCCCATCATGCCCTGCTGTAGGCTGATAGCTGTAGGCTGTGTGGGCATGCTGGGATTGTAGTTTTGCAACAGCTGGAGGGCCTCAGGTTGGCCATCCCTGACCTAGACTCCATATAAAAGAAGGCTTTGTATGTCACCATATTTTATATGATGCTATGCATGGATCCATCAAAAGGCATCAACCCTGTATTTGGATCTGTGTAATACAGATCCCAAATAGTCATATGTATAGGGCCAAAAACTGCTCCTGACCTGTCCTATTACCAAACGCTAAGAGCGTCATTCAAGTTTGACTCTCAGCTCTGGTGGATTCCTAGCATCCACTGTGTTCAATGTAACTAGCAGGATCCACCAGCAGGTCTCAGGATGGTGCACTTTCTGAAAAGCAGTTGTCCAAACTAACATATATGGCATATTGATAGGCTGAATGGCCAATGCCTTAGCTATTGTGGGGGTCCCGGTATTCACGCCCCTGCCGATCATACATGTAAGGCATATACTGTTGATGAACATACATTTTAGTGGTGAGTAAACCCATTTAATATTGGTTTTAACAGAATACATCCTGGAAAGCAGTACACAGAAGAGTTCTCTTATTCTTTTATACACAAAACACTGGGACCCTCAATGCTAATAGATTGATACGTTATAAAATGTTACAGGTGAGAAAACCCCTTTCATTTTTACAAAATATTTCCTGAAAAAATTACATATATTCAATTAAACTCATAAATACTTATTCTTATAAGAAAAACATCTTGTACATGTACAAATTTATTCAATGTTGAAGAAAATGATTGTTGAATTCAATACGTTTTTAGTATTTTTCTGTAGTATATTTCAACACATAGAAATTCTACTATTGGACAATATAGTGCAGCCTGAAAGCGGCTGTCTACACTGTGACATGAAAAATGAGTTGCAAAAAACTTTAAATTTCCCTAAAAGACACATAATATATAGAACAAGCGAAAAAATATATATAGCGATTGACTCTTCAATATAATTTAACCTATTCTACTATTTTTGTACCAGGACAGAAGGTAATTATTTTATTACTTTACAGAAACCCAAAGAAAAACTGATCTACTGTGATATACATAGTGCAGGGCCCCATGGGGTGTGACTTCTTGTGCTATTGAACCTCTGAGTCTTGTACTGCCCCCTCGGGACCTGTGTGCATAGCTCAGTACATCAGCGTTCCTTTAAATAGATAATTAGAATTAAATTAAAAATAATGAATTATTTAACATATTTCTATTTTTCAGGCATGCTTATAGTAGATAATAATATGACTGTAGGAATCTGAAAATGATTATTTTATACTATCCTACAAGAAGCTTTATGGGAGGACAACTCTTAATGATGTATGTTGTCCAGTGCCTTGAATGTTAAAAGGGAACCTGTTACCATGAAATGCAATGTAATCTACAGACAGCATGTTATAGAGTGAGATGAGCTAAGCAGATTGATATATAGTTTTATGGGAAAGTATTCAGTAAAACTTGTAATTTATTAATTTAAATTCCTGCTCATTCTGGGCTTTGAAGTCCAGGAGGCGGTCCTATCAGTGATTGACAGCTACCTGTGTATACGCAGTGATAGGGAGAAGGCTGTCAATCACTGATAGGACCACCTCCTAGACTTCAAAGCAGAATATAAAGGAATTTAAAAGTATAAAATACAAAATATACTGAATACATTCCTACAAAACTATATATCAATCTGCTCAGCTCCCCCTTCTCTATAACATGCTGCCTGCATCTCAAACACCATGTTCAACCTGATAGGTTCCCTTTAAGCTTCCATGTCTGATACTGGCCATGGTCTAAAATAGACATCTATCTCACCTTTGTAGATGAAGACCAGATCCTGTAAAAGGGATTGTTTCCTGATATCAGAGAAAGATGTGTGAGAACATGTAGTTGGCTCACTTGTGACAGATCCTTCTTATCATTTGTCAATGGTATAGTACTGCCAAAATGAAAAAGTAAAAGAGCCAAATTTTCTATGAATATTGAGTTAAAAAAAAATATCCCCTACTGATGGAAGTGTCCCTTTAAGCCCTTCTTTCTCCGGTGTATTTTAGATTCTCTGGCAACTGTTGACGCCCCTCTGTTGTCCCCAGCGTATTCTATAGCTTGTGGTACGGTAGGTGCCACATTGTGGTGGCTATCATTTGAGCATATAAAGTAGTCACAGGAGGCCCTGTCTATTAATGAAGTAGACTACACTACCTCTCCATGCCAAACAGATCTATTTTAGATCCTTGCCACTCAGCTGACAATAAGCTTGAGAAGTCAACATGCACAATCTTGAATCTTTAGAGTGCAGTATAAAAAAGACAAAGGGAGAAAGGCGTGATGAGCTTGTAAAGGTGGCCATACACAAGACAAAAGTTGGCCGGAATAGCAGATTTTGGCCAACTGTTTGAAAAACTATTCATGATGGCTGATGGTAGACTAATTTGCCAAAAAATGTGATTGGCCACTGCACATTTATGGCATGATCAGGGGCGGATTGGGAACTGAAAGCGGGCCTGGGAAAAAAATATATAAAAGTGGCCATATGTTGCAATTGCGTCCAAATTGACAGAAGACAAGGCAACATAATTAGGCAGGGCCAACATATGTAGGCAGGGCCAGCAATACCATAGTGCAGAGCAATATACAGCCCCAGCTGAACCAAATACTGTAATTCAGGAGGGCACCTGCGGCTGCTGGCCAGGTGCGTAGGACAGAATCAGATCATTGTGTACCCAGCTGGCAGCCGTCAGGAGGGCTTGAGTGGAAAGTTCCCTGTAGGGTCTATGGCCAATCTGCCCCTATGCATGATCATTTGCCATTGTGCGCAAGGACCAGGGAGTCTGTTTTTAAAGGCCAGTTTAGTCTGACATGTTGCCGGTGGTATCTTTAGTGCAATGACTGATCAGCTGCTATATTGAGTGATCATAGTCTGAAATGAGAGGCTTTGGTTTATACTGGACAGCAAAAGGAGATTAGGTGATATGCCCTGACATACTAAATTCTACCCCTGCTATTACTATAATATTAATAATATATTTTATTTTAACTACCAAATCATTACTTTTTAATAAACCACCCGTCTATAACATCCATTATTTTTAATAAAAAAATGTTCTGATATGAAATGAGGTAGAAGGTTGCCTGACTCTATTGTAGGTATACAAAATGGAATCAAATCCATCTATTTTTATACAAATTCTAGTGTGTTTCTTCACAAAAGCATCCATTAGTAACACATAAGCGATGTAAACACTTAGGATACTTCAGAAATGTACTAAAAGTTGAGTGGTATACTAATAAGTAACCCATCCAGGTCACAAGCATGTGCATGCTGCATCAAACTGAAGAAACAAATGAATGTTGCTCGTTCTTTAAATTTATTACATTGCATTTTTGTTTTGCATAATCCCAATTCACAAATTACCCCTGTACAATGCTGCTTGTCTAATCCCAGTAGGACATTAATAGAACGTTAGTTTACACCCAACGTATACATGAATGTACAGAATCAAAATTCTGGCATTAGCAGTTCTGCTCAGATTGTACGGTATTACTAGATCTGATGTTGTCCTTTAAACAGTTCTATGACATTCCTTTACCCCATCACCGTTATAGTCAAGGGCTACTGGGGAAACCACATTTAGCATTCCCTAAAGCTGCAATAGGGCCTGTGGAGGGGCCTGTGGGAACCGGTGCAGGGCTCCTCCCCTTACAGGTAACTGGCTTGATGGTCATATCATTCTGGCATACCATAATGGATGAAAGGGGGGGGGGAATACAAAAAATATATGGTACTCCTGTCATGGAAAATGGAGGACCAACAAAGGGACCCATTTTTATGAGCATATCTAAGAAAAATAACAGCGGTAAAATATAAAGAAGTAACTTACACATTAGTCTAGATTTATGGTAAGGATATACAGAGTGGCCATTGGGCAGCGGAGATGCAACTCTGATGACGGCAAATAAATGTGCCGAAGTGGCTTTTTCACAGATTAGTGCATTTTTCAAATTGATTGTTAATGGTCACATGATTTTCCAGCAAAAGCATGCAAAATCACATGGCCATTAACAATCATACTGCTATAGTGTACAGTTTGAAAACCTTGCTAATTTTCAATAAAACAGCATGCCGCTGGTCAATGATTATTATCTTTTAATCATGACTGTTTCTTTACGTGTTCAGGTTGTTCTTTGATCAGATCTATGTCATCAATGATTGAGAGTGGGGGAGATTTATTAAGAACAGTGCAAAGGAAGCTCTGAAAAAATGAAAAGTGGAATCTGATTAGTTGCTCTGGGCAACTAAACCAGTTTTCTTTTGCACCAGATAAATTGCCCCCAGTGTGTAGTTCTTTAAAACTTTATGGTACAATCAAGAACTCAATAGGGGAATGAGAACAGCATGTAATATATGCATACTGTAAAGGCATTTTGAATTTTTATAACCAGTGATGGGAATACATACTTCACTGATTTCAGTGGAGGGCATTTAGGGACACTATATAATCATAATCTTAAAATTCCTTCCCCTCTTTCATTCATCTTGAGTCCTGCGTATCAAAGCACATATCTACAGCAGTCTCCCATCAAGTCCTCTGTGATGCATGACTTAAGGCCTCTTTCACACTAGCGGCAGCAAGGATCCGGCAGGTGAAGGGTGCCGCCAGATCCGTGCTGTCACAGGGACATGTGTGGGGCCGGAACCGCGATCCGGCCTCACACGTCACACAGTGCATACACACAGACATATACACATAAAAATATACATACATACTTACATGCTCCCGGCAGGTCTCCACAGCGCAGGAGGAGCAGGACGGCGCGCACATAGGACGATTCCCCACAGCGCCCTCTGCTGGGCGCCGGGTGGAATCGTCCTATGTGTGCGCCGTCCTGCTTCTACTGCGCTGTGGAGACCTGCTGGGAGCATGTAAGTATGTATGTGTATTTGTATGTGTATATGTCTGTGTATGTTTATGTCTGTATGTGTGCATGTATGTATGTGTGCAGGTGACGGATCCATCATGAACTCCATTGGAGGACGGATCCGTTCTCCATTGTGTCACACCAAACGGATCCGTCCCCATTAACTTTCATTGGGGGTCATTCCGGATCCGTCTTGGTGCGGATGCCTGGACCGGAGAGAAAACCGCAGCATGCTTTTAGGAGCATTCCGTTGTCTTCAGTTCAGTTTTGTCTCCATTGACAATGAATGGGGACAAAACTGAAGCGTTTTATTCCGGTATTGAGCCCCTATGACGGAACTCAATACCGGAATTATAAAACGCTAGTGTGAAAGTAGCCTTAAAGGAGGTATCTGAGATTTTCAAATCTGTGGATAAGAGTAGTTAAAAAGTTAATAGATAAAGGTTAAAGATAAACTAAAAAAAATAACTAAAGGTGGCCATACACGTCAGTCTAATGTTCACAAAAATGGACGATTTCAACTAAAACAAACTGTCTTCTATGAAATTTAATAAAAAACGATTGTGCTGACCAATGACTGACCATCGGCTAAAAAGTGTTCGATATCTTCATTCCATAATCGGACAAAAGTTCTTTCATCCACCGTCTGGTTTCATTGACCATGTATGGGCAAGTATGAACAACTGTAATGGCCAATATGGACTAAAATGTGCACGTTCATGTCTGTGAAAGGAACGTTCACCAGGTGATTGTTCAACCGTCAATTTACTTCTAACTCGTGTGTATGGCCACCTTAGCACTCACATTGCCTAACCTTAGGCACATTTTTGAAAAACCTGGAGATTCCTTTAAGAGCTCCATGTTCATGAGCAACTCGGGACTTTTTGTATAAGAATTTATTTCCAATTCAATCTCCTTGGCCTGTTCCAATAACAATGTAAACCTGCTTGTCGTGAGCCATTGGTGGCCAGCCAGCTCTAGATGTCCAAACCCTGAGGTGGAAGAGTAGCCTTACTCCTGTCAGTTTTTGACCACAATTGCTTCGTACAACACCATGTCAAAGTAATACAGTAACAGTGGTAGAAACACTCTGAATGTACATATCTACGTAACACATAACATCTACGTATCTACGTAACACAACCAACACATTATCCTGAACAATGCGGTAACTGCTTCTGCTACAGAATATTTCACTATACCTGGGAAAATCTGCAGATCTTATTTATATAATAAATATAATAAAACCATATACAAAATGCACAATGTTAAATAGTAGGGAGCATGTTTAATACCTGGTAACAAGCCACAAGGATTCCTACTTTTCTAAGATGAGCGATCTAACTCTAAACCTAGAACTAGAGGTTGATATTAGCACACAGACTAGAATGCACCAAACACAAAGCTTATGGGTTCATGATGTTTGACCGCATCAGTAGCGCCGAGTTTTTGTGCAAGTTCTCTTTTTCTGTATATTATTTCTGTTGTCAAATAGTTCCATTATTTTTTTGCTCTGTAAATATATATGTATATACATATAAATTTATATTTGTACGATATTCCT
Source organism: Rhinella marina (assembly GCA_900303285.1). Taxonomy (NCBI): domain Eukaryota; kingdom Metazoa; phylum Chordata; class Amphibia; order Anura; family Bufonidae; genus Rhinella; species Rhinella marina. Next base: position 393,740 of record ONZH01021119.1, read on the forward strand.
TTCAGTAACTATCCTGAATGCTGCAAAGAACGACGAAAAAAAAAGCACAAATGCTACTTCTACATCCTCACACATATGTACCGATAACCGTCTGACCCTCCCGACATTGAAAGGCCGAATAAAGTGTCAATAATGTTTGTAATGAATTTTTTTAAAGACAGCAAGCACACAAGAATCACAGTGAATGTCAGTAGGATTGTCAGTGTTACAGGAAGAGCACAAGACCCAGTAACAGATCGTTGCATCATCTTTACAAGGTGCTCAGGTTAATGTTAGTAACTATCAATTACAAGGATCAGATCATTGTTTGCTTTGTATTACTGGGATCCAGCATGTTCCATTAAAATTCAGTCATTCTGTCTCTGCAACTTCATCCTTCCGGCCAAACAAACCAAAACACGTCTTTTTTTTTTTTTTGCTCTTTTTCATCTACATCAACGTAATCTGCATTAGCGTCCTTTCGAACATATCTAATGGCGCTTTTATCAATGTTTCCATTCTTGCTGCCTTTGATTTACAGGAAGAGGAAATGTGACTTTGTAATAAGTTGGATGTGGATTACCTCCATACCAGTCGTCCTATGAATTCTGTATGCATGCATGTAATTGTTGAGCATTTATGTCAAATGTCTGTACAATGACTGCATTATTTCTTCATTTCAGTCTGAATGCATATGCAGGATAGAAATAAATGTATAAATGAATCATTTCTGTCTCATCTCAATTTTCTGTCATCGACATCGCATTAATTCCATCATATCCACAACAGCCTGCAGGGCATTAGAAGAGATTATTTCTGACAACACAAGGGTTAGCAGTATGTACCGTATGTTTCGCTTTATAAGACGCACCTCAAATTTTAGAGTAGGAAAGAAAAAAATATTTTTTATCACACCTCATATCAGACCCCCCCATAAATTTCAGGACATCACATCAGACCCCATATCAGCCCTCCATGTCAGAACCCCATCAGACCTCAGATCAGCCCACTGTGCCCCCATCAGACCTCACATCAGCCCACCCAGCCCCATCAGACCTCAGATCAGCCAACCCTACCCCCATTAGACCTCAGATCGGCCCACCCAGCCCCATAAGCATAAAATAAAAACCTCTCTTACCTGTCCTGCGCCGCGGCTCCCCCTCCTGGTCCGGCACTCCTCTGGCTTCTAAGGCCGGTGCTGCACTGTCACCTGACAGCGTGCAGCGTCAGTTCATAGTGCGCGCACCACAGCCTGACGCTGTACGCGATCAAGACCGGCCCGGAGAAGACAGGAGCGCCGGACCTGGAGCGGAGCCGTGGCGCAGGACAGGTAAGAGAGTTTTTTATTTTATGCTTATGGGGCTGGGTGGGCTGATCTGAGGTCTGTTGGGGGTCCGGCGCCTGATACATACAAGTGAGCGCTTCCATAATGGAAGCGCTCACTTGTATTCCCTTTATAAGACGCACCGCAATTTTCACTCTACTTTTGGGGGGGGAAAAGTGCATCTTATAAAGCGAAAAATATGGTAGTTTGTTAGTAATGATGGTTTGTATGTGTATTATAAAAATATATTCCATTTATGAAATGTGCACTTACTTTTCAAATTGTTCAAAGTACAGCAACAAAATGGTGAACCTGTACCGATAATATCATATTTGTTTAATTATATCAATTTTTATTACTTTCACCAGTGTAGGTTGGTAAAATAATCTACCAATCCATCACGTATAGGTAATGTTAGGTGTCATCTTGAATTAAGCCCAAACTACGAAGCTTAAAGAGTCATTGTACTTTCACACAATTAATAGATAATGGTGTAAATGGCAAATTTTGAAATCACTTCATTTAAAAATATGCCTGCATCCACCTGAAGAAAAGATGTGTCATTGCCACTTTTCACTTCCACCTAAATTGCAGTCCACTGCCTGTTATCAGGCAAGATCCGTCCCTGGTGACTCAGAAGACAGCAGAGAGGAAGTAGGGGCGTGTCAGAGCTAGCTGAGATGGTGAGCCTGATAAAAGAAGATTGTCAACATCACAGGAGCCTCCTGCCTTCTGTAAGTGTGATTTCCCCCTTCGTATCGGTTCTGTGGGCTCAGAAGCTGAAAACAAACATAGTGGTTAATAAAGGAAAGGATATCACGGCAGTACAGTGCCCGTAGAAGGGAGATGCATCCTGCTTCTGAGTGAAATGCATCTAGCGGTGCAGCTGAAACAGGGAATATGGCTGAAGAAAAACATTAGGGAGGCCCAAACATAATTGTTCCTTCACAGTTATGATTTTACAAAGAAGCACAGCCATTATGAAAACTTTTTTAAAAACTCAGGTATGTTTTAAAGAAAGAACTGTTAAAATAATGAGTTCATATCTATGTATATGGGCAAACGTTTTTTGGACTTCCTATCAAAATCGCATTAGAAAATGCTATGAGTCAAGTACCCAGCATTAAATTGTTGTCTACACTTCTAGTGGTATTCCCATCTTAAATATTTATCCCCAAGGTATACCACTGGGTGAGGCAGCCACAGACTACATAGAAAGTTGTCTCTTACTGTAACTTTACTGCAGATAACTGCACACATGCGTTGTTATCTCTCCATTTAGTCTGTGGCTTGATGTGGAAGCTAATGGCCTGACACCCCACCAATCTGATATTGACAGTCTATTCTGAGGAAAGGCCATCAATATAAAAATACTGGAAAACACTTTAAAAACTTCATTTTAGTGTACTGTCACCTAGTTCTTCCATACTTAAGCAATCTTGTGCCTAATTCTGCCTATTCCCTGACTGCAGTTATCATGGGCCTCATATTTAACCCCTTCTTCCGATTCTGCCACCCTAAGCCTCATATTTAACCCCTTCCTCAATGAGTGTTTATAAGGTAAGAGATAATGAGCCCGTCAGTTTAGCAGGCTGATGGAACAGAGAGAAAATTCAGATACTGCCACTAGAGCATCTCAGCCCTGTACAGAGAAAAGGGCTCCAAATTTGTAAAGACCAATTGAAAAAATGATTTTTTAGCTCAAGATGTGTGCAATGCAATAATAAACAAATTGCACCCAAAGGTGTAGCCTTTAACTTATAACTACCATCTCCACCCTTAAAGAGGACCTAGTTTGTCCCCCAAAAAATTGGTGACCTATCCACCACCAATGACCATTAGCCCCACCGATCAGCTGTTTGAAGAGGCTGTGGTGCTCTGGTGAGCAGTGCAACCTTCTCACAGCTTAACAAGAACAGCGCCATCCATTGTATAGCAGTTGTGCTTGGTTTTGCAGCCCTTTTTCCCATGTGCACACAGTGGGGGAAATTTATCAAACTGGTGTAAAGTAGAACTGGCTTAGTTGCCCATAGCAACCAATCAGATTCCACCTTTCATTTTCCAAAGGAGCTGTGAAAAATGCTATATAGTACATGATAATGTCTTGTTAACAAAGCTAGAACTAGCCCTCTACCACACAAGTCCAGAGATCTCCACATTCATGACTCCAATTGCTCTGCTAGATTAAGTTCAGCCTTGCAGATCAGGGGGCGTGTCCTTTCTGCGGCAGCTCTATCCCTGTAACGGTCACACCTTCTAACAGAACATATGGCTGGTGACAGCTGAAGATTGAAAATTGAGTACGTTCAACCAGCTTGGTAAGATGGCCAAAAAGAAAAAGAGGAAAAGAACAAACAGGGGCACTATATACACATTTTATAGAATAGTTCACTGGCTATGCTAAATTTTTAATCACATGCAATTACAAAATTATTCAGATCCAGGTGCTGGTTTGAGAAACACAGAATATGCTTGGTGACACAACCCCTTTTAGAAATATGGAGGCCACTGTGCTCTTGTGAACTTTCAGTGCAGTATACTCTTCGCCAGGTCTGTGTCTGCACACAATCACGTCTCAGCTTTTGAGCAGTTCTTTCCTCCCCATTGGCTTGGTTTTTGCTCGGTTATGCATTGTCAGCTGATAAACCTTATACAGACATCATGTCCAATCAACTGAATTAACCACAGGTGGACTCCAATCAAGGTGTAGAAACATCTCACAGATGATCAAGAGGAATGAGAGTCCCCAGAGCTAAATTTCAAATGTCATAGCAAAAGGTCTGAATCCTCATGTCCATGCAAAAGTTTAGTTTTTCCTTTTAATAAACTTACAAGCATTTCTAAAATTCTCTTCACTGCTTGTTTCCATGGTTACGACCACCCTGCAATCCATCAGTGACGGTTGTTCTTGCACACTATAAGGAAAAAATCGCCGGCCTATTTGGTGGCCGGGACTTTGGGAGTGCACACAGGCTAGTGCTTTTTCTATAGTGTGTAAGCACGACCACCACTGATGGATTGCAGGGTGGTCATAACCATGGAAATGAGTAGTGTATAATGTGATGAAAAAATAAATCCAACCAGGAAAGGAAGAAATATGGATAAAAACAAAACATTAGTAAGTGCCTTGTATCAACCTCCTATACATAATAAATGCCATTTGCTGAAGTGAGACAACTCCTTTAATAGCAATCCACAATTGCCTGGACAGTCACACAGCCTGAAGGCTGCCTGAGGCAATCCATGGACAGTAAAGGGACCCGGGTTTTGCTGTATGCAGGGCTTGAGCTTCCCTTTAGCGGGCTAATGTTAGAAGAGATCGTGATGAGATGAACCATCTCAGGAGATGATGCTGCTGTAGCCACTTTTATAGTGTCTGCACTGATTATACAGTGACACATGTACAGCATATATGTTATATGTGAGTGATGTGTGTGCTGCATTTGCAAGAAAAACATTTTTTGTCGTTATCTGTGCAACGTGGGTAATCTTTGCTGCTGAATCCGCAAAGGGAAAGGTCCAAAGATCCCACTGTCCAACAAAATATAAAGGATTAAGGTAAATCATGGCACTCAATAAACAAGTTACAATTAGAAGGACGCTTTATTCAGTTTCCACACTGTTATGTAAGGCCAACGTTAACGTTTCGGTCCTCCCGGACCTTGATCATGGCCGTTGGTGTATAGTGGGAGCGTAGGCAGTGGCGTCCATGCCTACGCTGGACGCCACTGCCTATGCTCCCACTATACATCAACGGCCATGATCAAGGTCCGGGAGGACCGAAACGTTAACGTTGGCCTTACATAACAGTGTGGAAACTGAATAAAGCATCTTTCTAATTGTAACTTGTTTATTGAGTGCCATGATTTACCTTAATCCTGGACTTGGGGAATTCCCCGATCACTGAGCACCTACTGAACGCCCTGTATTTTGATCAACAAAATATAATCCGGAACTGAACTGTCTGGTGTGAACTGTTTCCAACCCGGGTGGACTCCTAGCAGGATTAGTGCCTCGGTTCACATCCTCCTTGTTTCCTTCTCCAGAGTCACAGACTGCTGGCAATGCTGCTTCTCTGTGTTATGGTCCTAGTGTACAATCCTAGAACAACTAATGAAGTTCCAGAAATCCTGATTGTGCAGAATAGACATTTACTTACTTACAAGATCCCATATAAAACTCCACTTCAAACCACACAATAGCAGCTTCCACACATCAACATAAAACTTCACTTTTATGCCAGACACGGGTTTCGCTCTGCTTCGTCAGAGGCAAAAACACCCCTGACGAAGCAGAGCGAAACCTGGGTTAGGCTTTTTAGTGAAGTTTTATATTGATGTGTGGAAGTTGCTATTGTGCAGTTTGAAGTGGAGTTTTATATGTGATTTGTTGACAGTGATCTTGTAAGTAAATAAATGTCTATTCTGTGCAATCTGTATTGTGGAACTTCATTAGTTGTTCTAGGATTGTACACTAGGACCACAAAACAGAGCATGCAGCATTGTCAGCAGTCTGTGATCCTGGAGAAGGAAACAAGGAGGGTGTGAACCAGGGTTGCCAACTAGAATTTTTCTTTTTTCTGGACAACTTATCCTAAATTAACGGATGGCCAACATTTTTTACGGACAAATTAGAAAACCATAATGAAGGATAAATATTATAAGTATATACAGGTCTATAGCTGAATATACTGATCAGAACTCATTACCACCATTTACTGTGAGCTGTAAAATGATGATAATTACCACCAAAATAATCTAGTCAAGTATCACCAGCCTGAAAAAAATTTTTTTTTTCATGGACAGAGGAAAAAAGTTGCCTACTTTTACGGACTGTCCAGAAATTTCTGGACGGTTGGCAACCCTGGTGTGAACCGAGGCACTAATCCTGCTAGGACTCCACCCGGATTGGAAACAGTTCACACCAAACAGTTCAGTTGTTCCAAAGTATCAGCGCGGATCCGGTATTTATATTTTGTGTGCTGCATTTGTCTGTGCGAGCGGTCTGTCTGTAGCAGGTATCTACCATGTAAGTGATCTGTGTGCGCAGCATGTGAATGGTGTGTAATATGTGCTTGGCATGTGTGCTATTTGTCTAATGTATGAATGTTGTGTGTGTGTGTGGCGCGTAGCTAATGCGTGAGTGATGGGTGCAATGTAATAATGTGTGAGTGATGTGTAAGGTTTGTAATTAACATGTGCAGCATGTATCTAATGTGAGAGCTGTGTAGCTTGTAACTAATGTGAAAGTGGCTGGTAACTAATGTGTTTACAGTGGGTATAGAACAACGTATGTGGGATTCTTACATGTTCTCCAACTTTACATTTACTATGCCAAATCTGCACTTACCTCTTCAAAACTTCAAGACCACTCAAACAATTATTTCATACTTTTAACTCCGTCCCCCATCTCAGCTGAGGACCTACTCTGTGCTCTTCCCACATAACCCATTAAACTGGAATCATTTCCATCAATGACTGGGTGGGTCTGCTATAAATAATGTATATGATAAATGCTGAGCACACTTGTGCTTGATGACAATTTGCAGTATTGTCTCATTTAGGTTATTTTTGGAAGAAATACAGTCTCTCTGTTAAGTAAAGTGGAAACATTTCCTATTAACGCCTCAGGGCCAAGACATTTTTCAGCTAAAGGACCAGGATGTTTTTTGGCAAATCTGAGATATGACACTTTATGTGGTAATAACTCTGGAACGCTTTTACTTATCCAAGCCATTCTGAGATTGTTTTCTTGTGACACATCATACTCCATAACATACGTTCCACCTTTATTTATAAAAAAGAAAAATCCAAAACTTATCAAAATTTTTGAAAAATTCACAATTTTCTACATTTGAATCTCTCTGCTTTTAAAGGGTTTCTGTCATCAGGTTTCACCATCTTAAACCAGATGACATTCCGGCTTCCTCACTGTGCCTGCGCCGAATGAAGGACACACGGCGCAGGATTTGCAGCGCTGACAGGGCCAGCAGCAGATAGAGGGAGCTGCCTGGCCCTGTCAATCATCGGCGATGATGCGTTCCTAGAGGTGGGGAAAACGGCGCCACTAGGTGCAGGGTTACCGCCCCCTGCACCTAGTAAGGTTGATTTGCATATTACAAAAGTTTCTTTTTAACAAAAACGGGGACACAGATCTTGAAAATATTACCATATTAGACCTCAGGTGACATTTGCACATTGCAAATGTCATCCGGTTTAATATGGTGAAACCTGATGACAGAAACCCTTTAAGACGTAGTAATACTAAATAAAATAGTTATCACTTAACATTCACCATGTCTACTTTACGTCGGCATTTTGTAAACTTCATTTTTTTAGGACATTAGACAGCTTTTCCAAAAACCCCTTTTTCAAAGACCAATTCAGTTATGAAGTCACTTTGTGGAGATTATATACAGTGGGGGAAAAAAAAGTTTTGTTTTTTTTTCCCCCATCAGCAAGGGCATTGAAGATGAAACGTGGCTGGGTCTTTCAGCATGACAATGATCCCAAGCACACCACCAGGACAACGAAGGAGTGGCTTCGTAAGAAGCATTTCAGGGTCCTGGAGTGGCCTAGCCAGTCTCCAGATCTCAACCCCATAGAAAACCTTTGGAGGGAGTTGAAAGTCCATGTTGCCCAGCGACAGCCCCAAAACATCACTGCTCTAGAGGAGATCTGCATGGAGGAATGGGCCAACATACCAGCAACAGTGTGTGCCAACCTTATGAAGACTTACAGAAAACGTTTGACCTCTGTCATTGCCCACAAAGGATATATAACAAAGTATTGAGATGAACTTTTTTTATTGACCAAATACTTATTTTCCACCATAATTTGCAAATAAATTCTTTAAAAATCAGACAATGTGATTTTCTGGATTTGTTTTCTCATTTTGTCTCTCATAGTTGAGGTCTACCTATGATGTCAATTACAGGCCTTTCTATCTTTTTAAGTGGGAGAACTTGCACAATTGGTGGCTGACTAAATACCTTTTTCCCCATTGTATTAGAAACCACCCATAAATGAAAGTACACCCCTCAAATTACTCAAAACTGATTTTTACAAACTTTGTTAGCCCTTTAGGTGTTCCAGAAGAATTAAAGTTAAAAGGTGAAATTTCAAAATTTTCCTATATTTTTGCAGACAGCAAGGGTTAACAGTAAACAAACTAATAATTATTATTCGGATTCTGCAGTTTATAGAAACACCCCATATGTGGACATAAACTGTTGTATGGGCACACGGCAGCGCTCAGAAGGGAAGAAGTGCCATATGCTTTGTGGAAGGCAGATTTTGCTGGAATATTTTTCAAGCACCATGTTGCGTTTGAACTGACACTGAGGTATCTCCACATTAGAAATCCCCAAAATGTGACCCCATTTTGGAATCTACTCTCCAGGGGTGTAGTTTACGATCTGACCCCACAAGCTTTTTATGGAATTTAGAAATACATGACTGTGGAAATAAAAAATTACATTTTTCCCAAAAAATGTTTCTTTAGCTCAAATTTTTACTTTTACACAGAGTAACAGGAAAAAGAACACCCCACAATTTGTTATCCATTTTCTCCTCAATACGGCAACACCCCATATGTGGTCATAAACTGCTATACGGGCACACAGCAGAGGGAAGGAGCACCATATGGCTTTTGGAGGGCAGATTTCACTGGAATAATTTTCAGGTGCATTTGATGAGACTCTGAGGTACCCCTACAGTCGAAACTTCCAAAAAGTTACCGCATTTTGGAAACTACACCCCCCAAGAAATGTTTAAAGGGGTCCAGTGACCCAACAGAAATTTCATAGAATTTAAAAACCCTTGACTGTGAAAATATAATATATATATATATATATATATATATATATATATATATATATATATAATTTTTATTTTTTTTACAAGAGAGGCCAAGTTTTTCATTTTTACAAGGGGTAACAGAAGAATATCACCCCACAATGTGTTACCCATTTTTTTTCCTGAATACAACGAAACACCATATGTGGCCATAAAGCGCTGTATGGGTACACTGCGGGGCTTAGAAGGGAAGCAGTGCCATGTGCTTTTAAGGCCCAACTTACTACTGTAGTTTTACAGCACTGGCTGGAAACTACAGAGGCTCTGAGGTTAAATAAAAAAATAAAGCCTCAAGAAGTGACCCCATTGTAGAAATCACACCCCTCAAAGAATTTATCAATGGCTATAGTGAGCATTTTGACCCAACAGGTGTTTTGCAAAATAAATTCACAGCAGATGGTGCCAGTGAAAATAGAATTTTTACACAGATATGCCATTTCAGTGCCCAATATGTTGTGCTCATTGTGTGCCTGTGTAAAAAGCAAGTCCTCTTATCATTACGCCGTGCTTCCTGGTTTTAGAAACACCATGCATGTGGCCCTAATCTTTTGCCTTGACATACAACAGGGCTCAGGAGTAAAAGAGCACCATGCCCGTTTGAGGCCCAGTGTGGTGAGTTATGCATCTTCTGCTGGCAACTATAGAGGCTCTGGGGTGAAATGATAAATGGACCCCTTAAAAGTGACCCTATGTCAGAAACTACAAGGTATTTAGGTATGCTACAAGATATATTAAGGGGTGGAGTGAGCATTTTGACACCACAGATGTTTTGCAAAAATCAGTAGGGGTCTGTGCAAAATGAAAATTGCAAGTTTTTCACAGATGTTGCATTTCAGTGCCCAGCTCATGCCATCTGAGACACACAACACCATTTAACCCCTTTTACCCCGGGCCAGTTTTCACCCTCTTGCCCAGGCCATTTTTTCCAAATCTGATATGTGTCAATTTATGTTATAATAACTTTGGAACGCTTTTACCTATCCAAGCCATTCTGAGATTGTTTTCTTGTGACTGTAGTACAATTTGAGTCAATATATTTCACCTTTATTTATAAAAAAAATTCTAAAATTTATCAAAATTTTTTTAAAAAATTCACAATTTTCCAAGTTTCAGTTTCTCCACTTTTAAAACAGAAAGTGATATCTCATCAAACATTTATTACTTAAAGAGGCTCTGTCACTAGTTTTAAGCATATAGCATGAGATATATAGGCAGATAGGGCTCATCACCCTTTCCCCACATATACCTTTATTTCCCAGAAGGAATCAGCCATTATGCAGGAAAATCCACTTTGGAAAATATGTTAATGAGGCATCGGAGCACTGGGAGGCATGTTCTAGTCTTCTGAGCACCGCATCTGCGACGCCCTTCTTGCATGTTTAAAAAATGCCCCCCTGCTGGATGATGGACAGCGCTAGACTCTCTGGTCTAGCAATGATATCCCGCGCTTGCACACTCACTCGTTGGACGGCGCGTGCGCACTACAGAGAAAGGGCTTGCAGAGTTTGGCGCTGCAAGCGTAGTGCGCACGTGCCATCCAAGTGAGTGCGCAGGCGCGGGATATCAGCGCTAGACCATCATCCAGCAGGGGGGCATTTTTTAAACATGTAGGGCGGCGTTAGGAGCAAGAAGGGCGTCACAGATGCGGTGCTCAGAAGACTAGAACACGCCTCCCAGTGCTCCGATGCCTCATTAACATATTTTCCAAAGTGGATTTTCCTGCATAATGGCTGATTCCTTCTGGGAAATAAAGGTATGTGTGGGGAAAGGGTGATGAGCCCTATCTGCCTATATATCTCATGCTATATGCTTAAAACTAGTGACAGTCTCTTTAAAGGGGTTGTCCGGTTAAGATCTGAACCTGGACATACCCATAACGTCACCCAGGCATCCTGCCTGACAAGAGCATCGGAGCATGTCATGCTCAGATGCCCTCCCTTGCCCTGGATCACGCAGGGCAAGGGCTCTTTTATTTACAATAACACACTGCCAGACGGAGGCTTCCGCCCGGCAGTGTGTTCGGTGACATCACCGGCTTTGACGGGCCGGCTTTAGCGCTGCCCTAGCCGTTTTACAGGCTAGGGCAGCACTAAAGTCTACCCATCAGTGCCCATGACGCCACCAGGCTCACTGCTGGGCAGAATCCTCCGTCTGGCAGAGCCCGGTTCGTCAACAGAACTTCACAAAATACATCGATTACTCTTACCGGTAATCCGTTTTCCATGAGCCCATGACAGCACCTGTGAGAGATCCTCCCCTTCCCGACAGGAAACAGGAACTTCCCAGATCTTTAAATAGGTATACTTCATTCCAATCCTCAGTTTGTAACAAGATTCCTGGAACTGGCAGAACCTAAACATACTTAAATTTAACAAGATAAGGCATCTTAAATAATTGCTTTAAGATAAGGAGACATTGGAACCCCAATGGACTAAGGAAAAAGATGTGTACCTATATACATACTTCCATTATTATTTTATATATATTTTTTTTTTTTTTTTTCCTTTTCCCTTTGTGTTTTTTTTTTTTTTCATTATATATATGGGAGGGAATTAGTATAGGTGCTGTCATGGGCTCATGGAAAACGGATTACCGGTAAGAGTAATCGATGTATTTCCATTATGCCCCTTGACAGCACCTGTGAGAGACTAGACTAGATAATCTAGGGTGGGACAACTGCCTGCAACACTTTCCTGCCAAACGCAAGATCCTGGGCAGACAAGGAGTCCAACCTGTAATGCCTGAAAAAAGTGTTAGGGGAGCTCCAGGTAGCAGCCCTACAAATTTGATCAATCGAGGCACAGCCCCTTTCTGCCCAAGAGGAGGCGATCGCTCTTGTAGAATGAGCCGAGAACCCCGAGGGAACCTGGAGACCTGATGAGGTATAGGCAATACTTATTGCCTTAGTGATCCATCTCGCTAAAGTATGGCTAGATACCTTCAATCCCTTATTAGCTCCTTGAAATTGAATAAAGAGCTGAGAGGCTTTCCTCCAATCTTTGGAAGAAGCCAGGTACTGACATACAGCCCTGCGTACATCCAGGGTATGGAACGCTTCTTCCCCCGCATTTTTGGGGTTTTGACAGAAAGAGGGTAGGATAATTTCTTGGGACCTGTGGAATTCCGACACCACTTTAGGTAAAAAAGCCGGATCTGGCCTAAAAACTATTCTGTCCTCAAGAATCTCTGTATACGGAGAGACAACTGACAGAGCTGACAACTCACCCACCCTATGGGCCGTCGTAATTGCCACCAGGAAGGCCGTCTTATAAGCAAGGAGTCTCAAGGGGACCGAGCTCAAAGGTTCAAAGGGTTTTTTAGTAAGGGCGGATAGGACAACGCTTAGGTCCCAAGGGGCGAGTTTTGTTTTAATGGAGGGGAGCAACCTCATAGATGCCTTAACAAACCTTCTAACCAGTGGATGCGAGGCCAACTTGAAGTCAAATAGAACGCTGAGGGCGGAAATGTGAACCTTAAGGGTACTGGGTTTCAACTTCTTGTTAAGCCCTTCCTGCAAAAAATCCAATATTAAAGGTATGTCGGGCGGAGCCAAGGGGTCTAAACCTTGGCCTGCAAAGACAGTGAAGGTTTTCCAAACTCTTAAATAAATCTTAGTAGTGACTTCCTTCCTACTAGCCAAAAGGGTGTTTATGACTTGTTCTGATAAACCCCTAGCTCTGAAGACTTCCCTTTCAAAATCCAGGCTGTTAAGTGGAGCTTTGATATCTCCGGATGACGAAGAGGTCCCTGAGATAGAAGATCCTCTCTCTCTGGCAGAATCCAAGGATCTGCAAGGGATAGCCTTCTTAACCAGGAGAACCAGACTCTCTTTGGCCAAAAGGGAGCTATTAGGATAATTGTCGCTTCCTCCTGTCTGATTTTCTGAATTACCCTGGGTAGTAGACCTAGAGGGGGAAAGGCATACACCAGACCCGTGCCCCAACTCTGAGATAGGGCATCTATCCCCAGTGGACGGTCTGCTGGGTTGAGGGAAAAGAATTGCTTGCACTTTCGATTTTTTCTTGATGCAAATAGATCCAGGGATGGGGTCCCCCAGAGCTTTACTATTTGCAAAAAGACTGCCTGATTGAGACACCAGTTCCCTTGGCTGAACTTGTGCCTGCTGAGGAAATCTGCCTGCTCGTTTTGCACCCCTTTCAGGTGAACAGCTGATAGCGACAGAATTTTCCCCTGCAACATGGGAAAAAGATTGAATGTTAGGCCCAGTAGCTGAGAGGACCTTGTTCCCCCCTGCCTGTTGACATAGGCAACCGCCGTAGCACTGTCCGAGAGGATTCTGACATGCCTGTTTGTTAAAGAAGGAAGATGCGTCTTCAGGGTACAAAGAATGGCCTCCAGTTCTCTTGCATTTTGAGACTGTCGGCTCTGCTCTACCGACCATAGGCCCTGGGAAAACCCCAAAACTGAATGCGCTCCCCACCCACTCGGGCTGGCGTCTGTCGTTATTACTATGGGATTCCCTTTCAACCACTCCACCCCTGTTGACAGATTCTGATCCTCCCCCCACCATAAGAGAGAATTCTTCACTGACTCGGGGATCAGGCACTTGTAATCCAGAGAACGTTTCCCCCCTTCCCATCTGGATAGGATGAACGACTGTAGAGCTCTGGATCTGAACTGGGCCCATTTGACCGCCGGGATGCAGGCCGTCATCAGCCCCAGGACCGACATGGCTTCCCTGAGAGAGGAGAGTCTGGCCTGGCAAAACCGCGCCACCCTTTCTCGGATGACCCCCTTCTTTCGTTCTGGTAGGGAAGCTTTTTGCGTCACAGAGTCCAGCCATATTCCTAAAAATATGCACTGCTGACAAGGGGTTAGAGACGACTTTTCGAAGTTTATGAGCCAGCCCAGGTCCTCCAGAATTTGCAACACCTCTTGCACATGTAGCGACAGAGATTCTGGGGACGGGCCTATAATCAGTAGATCGTCCAGATAAGGCACAATTATAATGTCCTTCCTCCTGACGTGCGCCATAGTTTCTGCCATCAGTTTTGTGAATATTCTTGGCGCTTGAGAAATCCCGAATGGAAGGGCTCTGAACTGAAGGTGAATCACTTCCTTTTTTATTTGGACTGCCACCCTGAGATATTTCTGGGATGACTGATGTATAGGGACGTGGTAATAGGCATCCCTTAGGTCTATCGAGGCCATCACGCAGTTGAGGAGAGATGGGGAGAACCCCTCTTACCCCCAGGAGTACCATGCAATCGGTGTGCTGCTCCTGTCTATCCGAGCGCTGTACAGCCTCTCCTTCTTCCTGCATTATGCGCACAATGGAGAGTTTGGAGGGGACAGTGTCTCCTATGGAAGGCCTGCCGCTGCTTACTACTGCCGCTGCTGTGCTTGCCGCTCACAGATGCCGCCGCTGGTGCCCTCCAAATTTCGACCGGCCGGTGTTCCTTTTTGAAAGGGCCGCGCTCCGCCCTCCATCCCTGGCCTGCGCTTCCGGATTCCGGTGGAACGCACACGTCACTTCCTGCGCGACCACCGGAACCAGTGTGCTACCCGCGTGGAGCAACGCTACGCACGCCGACTCTCCTGGAGGCCGAATACCCCCACCTACTGGCACCGCCAGCCACACACTGGAGGAAGGGGCCCCGGGAATCCCCCTGGATGGAACAGGAACAACCGGACTTCGTATGGCGGCTCCTAGTGGAGTCTTACGCCCCCAGGTACCTCCACAAGGTTAGGAATAGAATAGCCCTAGAGGTCCTGCGGTCCGTTCAGATCTGAGAAGAACCTCCCCTGTCCCTAGGACAGGAAACAGGAAAAAACTGAGGATTGGAATGAAGTATACCTATTTAAAGATCTGGGAAGTTCCTGTTTCCTGTCGGGAAGGGGAGGATCTCTCACAGGTGCTGTCAAGGGGCATAATGGAAACACCTTTGCCCTGCGTGTTTCAGCGCAAAGGGCAAAGGAGAGCATCGGAGCGTGAAATGCTCTGATGCTCTTGTGAAGCAGGCTGCCTGGGTGAAATTCTGGGTATGTCTGGGTTCAGTTCTGAACATGGACAACCCCTTCGACGTTCCCCATATGTTTTCCGCAATATATGTCGAGGTACAGGCCTAGCCATAAATTAGACAAATACACGGGCACCGGCCATGTGCACCCCGCATAACAGACCGATTCACTTCAATGGGTCTGCAATCACGGAGATGCGGACGGAGGCACGGATCGAAACACAACAGAAGAACTACGGTGTGCTTCCATGGTGTTTCTGGCCATGCCTACGCACCGCAAAAAAAGTAGCACATGCACTACTTTTTTACGGTGTGGACCGTCAGATGCGGATCACGGACCCCAATCAAACGAGGTCCACAGCATGGGCATTGACAGCACATGTTCATGTGCATGAGCCCTAACTGCCACCACTTCTAACAGAAAATAGTTCTCGTTCACAATTCCGTGTTAGTTTGACATCCAGAAGGATCCATGTTTGGTCTGTGTGTGATGTGCATTCCATGGACACTGCTCTGCTTTAAAAAAAAAAAAAATAAAAATCAATCGTGCTGGATGTTTTGATCCGCACGACGGGGAGATGCAGCGGTGGCTGTGCAGGGATCTGGAGACATGCGGATACTGGGGAGCGGGGTAAGTATAATCTATAAGAGGGACCCAGGCATTATTAGGAGAATTTGTACAACTGGATAACCCCTTTAGGCCGTCCGCAAATTGCGGATCTGCAAAACACAGATGCCGCCCATGTGTGTTCCGCAATTTAGGGAACAGAACAGGTGCCCCTAATAGAAACGCCTATTCTTGTCCACAAAATGGAAGAATAGGACATGCTCTATTTTGCGGGGCCACGGAACAGATGCATCTTTTGTGGCCCCATTTAAGTTAATAGGTCTGCATTAGAGTCACAAAAAAGGCAGCTCAGATGCAAACCAAAACAACATTTGTGTGCATGAGGCCTTAAAGGGGTATTCCCATCATAGACAATGGGGACATATACCTAGGATAAGCCCCCTTTGTCCGATAGGTGTGGGTCCCAGCTCTGGGACCCGCACCTACAAGGAGAACGGAGCGGAGAGAGCTGTGGCTGGAGGACCCCGGATTTCCCAGGGTCCATCCACCACCAAGCACTGCTCCTATAGAAGTGAATGGGAGCACAACACGCATGCTCCCATTCATTTCTATGGGGCAGACAGAAATAGCCGAGCCAGCTATTTTCGGCGGCCCCATTAAAATGAAAGGACAGCGGTTGCACATGTGCAGTGCACCCTCCATTCATTTCCCTGCTCTGTTCTCCTTGTAGTTGCTGGTCCCAGCGGTGTATCATTATAGAGCAAATGAAGTGTTCTAGCCATCAAAGAACACTAGGGGAAATCTAAGGATTGCCAGTTATTGTCACCCAAGGTGACTTAAAAAAAAAGTAAAAAGTTTTTATAAATATGAAGAAAATAAAAAAAAAAAAAAAAATGTATAAAAGTTCAAATCACCCCCCTTCCTTAAAATATAAATACTTAACCAATAAAAAAAATAAACATCATGGGCATCGTCACGATGCGAAAATGCCCATAAAATTAAAATGTATGCCATTCATATTGTTATAACAAATGGCATAACGGGAAAAAAAAAATAAACACACCAAATTCAACATTTTTGGTCACTTCAACTCCCCAATAATTTTTTTTATTAAAAGTGATCAAAAAGTCGCACACACTTCAAATTAGTATCACCGAAAAATACAGATCGTCCCGCAAAAAGTGAGCCCTCACACAGTCCTGTACACATAACTACAAAAAAAGTTATAGGGGTCAGAATATGGTGATACATTTTTTTCTCAAAGGTTTTAATTTTTTTTTTTTTTAGTATTAAAACGCAAGAAAAATATACAAGTGTGGTATCGTAGTAACCATAATGACCTGGAGAATGAAGATAACAGGTCAATTTTACCACAAAGCATACTGCGTAAAAAAAAATAAAAACACCTTTGCTAGATTTGCATTTTTTTCCCATTAGGAATTTTTTTTCCGCTTCCCACTACATGGCATGTAAATGGCGCCATTAGAAAGTACAACTTGTCCCACAAAAAATAAGCCCTTGTAAAGCTATGGAAAAACAAAGGACTATAGGAAGGTGGGGAGTGAAAAACAAAAAGACAAAAATGGAAAACCCCAGGGTCCTGAAGGGGTTAATCTGTCTTTAGAGCCATCAAAAGTTATACCTACCTGACAATAGTACCAATAAAACTGACCGGTCATCCCACAAAACAAGTAACAGAAAAAAAAGCCCTGTCTGTCCCTGAATGCAAAAAAAAAAAAATTACTTCCATTGACCGTCTGTCGCAGAACAGAGCCCAACAGCAGTGCTCCGGTACATGAGTTCAGTATGTTCGCCTCAGGTACCGGTGACTATCAGCACCGAGCACGTCACTGTATTACACGGCTTTCATACTGCTCCCCCTCCTCTCCACCACTGCTATTTGAATCAGAGTGGCGGGAGTCTGTGTGGACTCTACGCATGCGCACTATCTTGATAGCAACAGCGCGGTATTTTCAATATTTGGCGGTGGCGGCTATGGAAGAGGACACATTGGAAGCGGCAGTTTCTTTCGACCAGGCGACAAAAGTTGCCACTTCCTGGGTTTTTGACTACATGTTTGCTACTTTGTGTCATTACTTCTGTGACGATGACCGGGCGGAGCAGTTTCAGCGGACGTGCAGAGCAATGGAAGGTAAGGAAGGAGGGTGGAATGATGAGGGGGACGGAACTATTTCCGCACTCGGTAGGTGCGCTGATGATTAGTGACGTTGGTGTATCAGTGCGCCTGTCATAACCAGTGAGAGGTTTACTCGTGTGCATCCGCCACGTACTGTTACAGCCTGTCTGCTGTGGATGAGGCGTAGGAATAATTGTGAAGTTCAGTCTAGTAGGGGCACGTCCTGAAAATAGTGCTATGTGGAGCAGGGGGTTGAGAAATTATCCTGCAGTATGAGATATTGGGGCTTATTTTCATGTTGTATAAGCCTTCCATAATTAGTGCATAAATAGGAGTCAGACCCTGTACTCACCAGTTCTGTCAAGTCAAGCTTATAATTAGTGTTGAGAAAATTTTGATACGAATTTCAGGGAAAATTCAATTCACCACAAAGCCAAATTTCCTATTGCTTTGTGGTAGCAAACCAATTTTCTCTGAATAGAGGTAAAAAAAAAAATCAAACTTACCTCATCCATTTGCGTGCAACGGGCCACCCACTGCAATCTTGACTGAAGATCTCAAGCAAAATCCTGTGCATGGTGACGCCAGCCTATGTAATGACATCATCACGGGCTGCACGAGATTTTCTGCTAGATCTTCAGAATGCGGCATCTGAGGGGTACAGTGACGAGGAGCAGGACCACCCCAAAATAAGCAGGACATTCCCACAAACTGCATACTTTGGGGCATGGGCTGTGTAAAGGGGACGGTAGCTACACCATCTGGGTTGCTGACTATCCAGAAATTTCTGGAGAGTCCATAAAAGTCGGCGACTTTTTTTTTCTTGCGTCCGTGAAAAAAAAAGTGTCAGTGATTTTGATGAGGCCGGTGGTACTTAATGAGATTATTTTGGTCGTTATTATCATCATTTTACAGCTCACAGTAAATGTCGCTAATGTCTATATTGAGCTATAGACATTTATTACTTATAATTAGAGATGAGCGAGCAGTGCTCGTTACGAGCACTGTAACGCTCGGGTCCCGTGTGAAATGCCCGCAGGCATTGCGGATCCGTCCTCATCTGCATGTAAGTCAATGAGGACGGATCGTTTGGTATGACACTCATACCAAACGGTTCCGTCCCCACTGACTTTAAGACGGGTGAGGACGGAACCGTTTGGTATGAGTGTCATACCAAACGATCCGTCCTCATTGACTTACATGCAGATGAGGACGGATCCGCAATGCCTGCGGGCATTTCACACGGGACCCGAGCGTTACAGTGCTCGTAACGAGCACTGCTCACTCATCTCTACTTATAATCTTTATTATTCATTATGGTTTTCCAATTTGTCCATTAAAAATGTTGGCTGTCCGCGATTTTGGGATAAGTTGTTCAGAAAAAAGAACAATTCTGATTGGCAGCCCTGTACACCATGTGTGAATCAAACATTGTGTACAAAGTATCTGATCCGTTCATCGCTCTTATTGACCAGTCTATCAGGTAGGGTTGAGCGCTAAACCGGTGTGAATGATATACCGCGGTTTTAAGAAACGGCGATATGGCGCTGTTTCCAAATAACCGCTGTATTTAGTGACGTCATAGGAGCGGTCATATGCGTGCTGACCGCTCCTAGATGTGCGACAGCCCGCCTCTTGTATATGCCTACCGTAGATATTACTTCGTGCAGCTGCCGTCCCTGGCTCCTCCTCGCTCCCATATTCAAGTCTCCTCCCAGCGGCCAAGCTCACGAGCGAGGAGAGAGGCGTGCAAAATCAGCAGTCCATGAGGAGGAGGCAAGAAGAGTGAGATATCCTAACAGCCTTGGTGTCATAAATAATACACTGTCTATGTCAGGGGTGTACCACAGATTGGGCCGCATGAGGCCGCACAACAGATGATTACAGCTCCTGCTCCCGCACCGTAGCAGGAGCAGGACGGGTCCGGAGAGCAGGGGAGATGAGGAGAAGGCAGAAGCAGTGTATCAGCGCTTCTGCCTTCTCCTCAGATAGGTGAGCAGCGTACTGTGCAGGATGGACCTGGGGGCAGAGGAGCGCAGAGCTGCAGGGTCAGGAGACCCTGATCAGCTCTGCCTTGTATAATGCCCCAACAGCAGGCTGGTTTCCCCTGTAACTGGGGTTCCTTTGGAGTAATCGAGGTTGCAGGCAAATAATTTCCTGTGATCCACCTCCCTCTTATAAAACCTCACGTTTATTATTTGTAACTAGAACTGCATTTCATTTCCTATGCGGCTATATAGTGGAGAAGACACGAACGTCACGCTCGCTGCGTATCTCCACCACACACCACTGTTATATCAGCCAGCAGTCAGACAGGGGCCCAGTGTATTGAAAGGTTCTAAACTAAACCCCCTGAGGTGTTTCACCTTTAATGACTGGGAAAATTCCATTATTTTTTGTTTTTTCATTTTTGTTTTTTACTCCCAGCCTTCTCAAAGCCATAACTTTTTTATTTTTCCATTCACATAGCTGTATGAGGGCTTGTTTCTTGTGGGACAAGTTGCACTTTCTAATGGCTCCATTTATGCTTGCATACAAAGTAGTGGGAAGCGGGAAATTCCAAATAGGGTGGAATTATTAAAACAAACACAATTTCGCCACAGTTTTATGGGTTTTCTTTTTACATTGTTTCCTATGCAGTAACTTTACTTTCATTCTCTGGGTCAGTACATTTACAATGACACCACTTATGTTTAGTCTTTCTTGTGTTTTAATGCTGAAAAAAAAGAAAACCTTTTTTTTGCATCACCAGGTGAAGCGGCCAAAAAATGGCAAATCGGCCATTTTGACTTTTTTTTCCATTTGTCGTACGGGATATATATTTTTATATTTTAATAGTACAAGCATTTTCGCACATGACAATATCCATGATGTTTATTTATTAAATTGTTTATGTACTTTTAAGTTTGAGGAAAGAGGGATGATTTGAATTTTTATATTTTTTTTTTTTTATATTTTACTATAACTTTTTTGCCTAGGGAACTATAACAAGCAATAATTAGATTGCTTCTCTCATAGACTCTAATGCATTAGCATTTGAGTCTATGAGAATATCACTGTGTTCCTATGGAGCCCTGCCACAGGCACGCTCTCCATAGGAACTAATATGCAGCAGCCTCTTATCACTCAAGAGGGCAGGGGCTGCTGCACACATACTCCAAATCCTCCCCCGGGGAGCTGGCGCATGGCTGGGAGCGCACGCTCCTAGTTTTTACTAGTTTTTATCATTGCAGATGCCGTGGTCACATGCAGGGCCGCTTTATTCATAGGGCATATGGTGCATCTGCACCGGGCCCACCAATAGGTCACGTGGGGGGGGCCCCCCCTTACAACCGACCGGTATGGGCCGCCGATAGGGCAGTACAACTGGTACTGCCCTATGGGGCCCGGACTCTAGGACACTGGGGGGGGGAGGGGGCTTGGGAGGGGGGTTAATGATTCTTACCCTGCCGCTGGCGTCGGTCTCCGACTCCTGGCTGCGCGCTTCCTCCTGGGCTGGCTGTGTGATCCCGCGAGATCCAGCGCTGGGTCACAGGTCTCGCGGGATCACACACTGCAGGAGAAGAAGGCGCGCGCAGGAGAAGGAGAAGAAGACCGGAGCAGCTTTTTGTAAGTATTTTTTGTGGCTGGGGACCCCGGGGGGGGGGGGGATGTCGCTGGGGGGGGGGTGTGGTTTGGCTGACCTGAGGTCTGATGGGGGCAGAAATGGCTGACCTGAGGTCTGATGGGGCACATTAAGCTGACCTGAGGTCTGATGGGGCACATTAAGCTGACCTGAGGTCTGATGGGGCACATTAAGCTGACCTGAGGTCTGATGGGGCACATTAAGCTGACCTGAGGTCTGATGGGGCATATTAAGCTGACCTGAGGTCTGATGGGGCACATTAAGCCGATCTGAGGTCTTATGGGGGCACATTAAGCTGACCTGAGGTCTGATGGGGCACATTAAGCTGACGTGAGGTCTGATGGGGGCACAAGACGCTGATCTGAGGTCTGATTGGGCCACGAGACGCCGATCCCTGTACTGTGACATCACTGTGTTTATTATCTCTGTACGGTGACATCACTGTGTTTATTATCCCTGTACAGTGACATCACTGTGTTTATTATCCCTGTACTGTGACATCACTGTGTTTATTATCTCTGTACTGTGACATCACTGTGTTTACTATCTCTGTACGGTGACATCACTGTGTTTATTATCTCTGTACGGTGACATCACTGTGTTTATTATCCCTGTACACTGACATCGCTGTGTTTATTATCTCTGCACTGTGACATCACTGTGTTTATTATCCCTGTACAGTGACATCGCTGTGTGTATTATCTCTGTACGGTGACATCAATATGTTTATTATCCCTGTACGGTGACATCACTGTGTTTATTATCCCTGTACAGTGACATCACTGTGTTTATTATCCCTGTACGGTGACATCACTGTGTTTATTATCCCTGTACGGTGACATCACTGTGTTTATTATCCCTGTACAGTGACATCGCTGTGTGTATTATCCCAGTGCAGGAAGAGGTAAGTGGTCTGTGTTTGTGTGTTTGTTTTCTATTTTTCAGGGTCGTGAATGCAGAGGACTACGTCGGATTCGGTGGACTACGTCGGACAGCTTTTTTTTTTTTTTTTTCATAAAATGGTCAAACAGGGGTCTGGGGGAGTGTTTATTTCAATAAAATGTTTTATACTTGTGTGTGTATTAATATTTTTACAATACTACAGTTTTAGTAATTATGGCTATCTACAGACGGCCCTGATTACTAATACTGGGCTTAGTGCTTGCCGGTATGGCAGGCCAGCACTATTACCTCGGCACCCACCGCCACCAGGGGTGCCGGGAAGAGCCGGGTACCTGCAGGACCGGACCTTCTAAATTGAGGGTCTGGCTCTGGGGCGGCTGCAGGCTGGTACCATTAGGCTGGGAAGGGCCAATAACCGTGTCCCTTCCCACCCTGGTAGTGCCAGGCTGCCGCTGCTGGTTGTATCTGGCTGGAAAAGGAAAAAAGGGGGGGACCCCACGCCATTTTTTTACAAAAATAATTAAATAATTAAAAAAAAATGGCGTGGGGTCCCCCCCTTTTTTCCTTTTCCAGCCAGATACAACCAGCAGCGGCAGCCTGGCACTACCAGGGTGGGAAGGGACACGGTTATTGGCCCTTCCCAGCCTAATGGTACCAGCCTGCAGCCGCCCCAGAGCCAGACCCTCAATTTAGAAGGTCCGGTCCTGTGGGTACCCAGCTCTTCGCGGCACCCCTGGTGGCGGTGGGTGCCGAGGTAATAGATGTTGGGGTTAGTGCTGGCCTTCCATTCCGGCAAGCACTAAGCCCAGTATTAGTAATCAGAGCCGTCAGTAGATAGCCGTAATTACTAAAACTGTAGTATTGGAAAAAAAAATACACACTAGTATAAAACATTTTATTGAAATAAACACTCCCCCAGACCCCTGTTTGACCATTTTATGAAAAAAAAAAAAAAGCTGGTCCGACGTAGTCCACCGAATCCGACGTAGTCCTCTGCATTCACGAACCTGAAAAATAGAAAACAAACACACAAGCACAGACCACTTACCTTTTCCTGCAGTGGGATAATACACACAGCGATGTCACTGTACAGGGATAATAAACACAGTGATGTCACCGTACAGGGATAATACACGCAGCGATGTCACTGTACAGAGATAATAAACACAGAGATGTCACCATACAGGGATAATACACACAGCGATGTCACTGTACAGGGATAATAAACACAGTGATGTCACAGTACAGAGATAATAAACACAGTGATGTCACAGTACAGGGATAATAAACACAGTGATGTCACCGTACAGGGATAATACACGCAGCGATGTCACTGTACAGAGATAATAAACACAGAGATGTCACCATACAGGGATAATACACACAGCGATGTCACTGTACAGGGATAATAAACACAGTGATGTCACAGTACAGAGATAATAAACACAATGATGCGACTTGTTAAGAAAAAAAAGTTAGCCGTTTTGCAATCTGTAAAGTTTACCCGAAAGGGGGGGGGGGGCCCACTCTTGATCTTTGCACTGGGCCCACCAATGTCTTAAAACGGCCCTGGTCACATGCCTGCTGTAGTGGTGGCTATGGTGCCCACTGCACCAGCAAGTGGGTGCCCTATTTAAAGTCCTGACCGCCAGTGTTTCTTTTTTCTGGTTGGTGGGATTCGGTCACCACCATCTTGAAAAAGAGAGGTATCCAGGAGGAGTCCCATGCTCCTGGCAGAGAGTTGGCATAGTTCCTCTCCATTGTAGTCTGTGGGAGGTATGGAAACAGCTGAGCCAGGGCAGATACAGTTGCATGCATCAGTTTGGGCACGCTTTGCTCAAAATTACTGTTATTGTGAACAGTTAAGCAAGTTGAATGTGAAATGATCTCCAAAAGGCATAAAGTTAAAGATGACACATTACCTTTTGTATTTTAGACAAGTATCACAGCATGTAAGTGCTTTCAGTTCTTGTCTTTCATTTCTTGTTGGAGAGATTTTCATCCATTCTTTCTTGCAAAAGTCTTCCAGTTATTTGAGATTCCTGGACCGCCTTCTATTTACCGCTCTTCTGAGGTCTATCCACAGATTTCTGTTTCCATTTCTTCCTGAAGGTCTTTTGCAGTCAAGTGGTAGTTCTGTTTTGCCTTTCTAGCAATCCTATGAGCAGCTGTCTCTGATATTTTTTCTTGCTTTTCCAGACCTTCTCTTGACCTCCACTGTTCCTGTTGACTGCCATTTCTTAATTACGATTTGAACTGAGGACATGGCAACCTGAAAACTCTTTGCTAGCTTATTATAACCTCTTGCTGCTTTGTGGACCTCAACCATTTTAATTTTCAGAGTGTTAGGCAGCTGCTTAGAAGAACCCATGGATGCTGTTTTTTGGGACAAGGTTAGATGAGTCTGAGTATTTATAAAGCTTTAAAATTTGCATTATGTGGCCTTTCCTAACGATTATGAACAAGCCTTAAAGGGGTATTCTCATCTTAGACAATGGGGGCATATCGCTAGGATATGCCCCCATTGTCTTATAGGTGCGGGTCCCACCGCTGGGACCCGCACCTATATCCAGAACGGAGCGGGGAGCGCTGCGCCTGGAGGACCCCAGGTTTCCGGGGGTCCGGCCACCACCAGGCGCAGCTCCCCGCGCCGCTCATAGAAATGAATGGGAGCCGGGCCGTGCATGCGCGGTGCGCTCCCATTCATTTCTATGGAGCCGACGGAAGTAGCCGAGCCAGCGCTCGGCTATTTTCGGCGGCCCCATAGAAATGAATGGAGGGCGCATGCGCAGTGCGCCCTCATTCAGTTCGGGGGCTCCGTTCTGGAAATAGGTGCGGGTCCCTAGCGATATGCCCCCATTGTCTAAAATGAGAATAACCCTTTAACCCTAACAGGCTATTTAAGGTCTGAGACCTCCGTCAAAGTTATCAGAGCGCTCAAATCTCCTTGGGTTCCCATACTTTTCCAAGCTACTCCTTTATTTGTTATGTTTTTTACTCTAAAATTGCACAAAACCAAAATAATACACTGATATTACTTAAAATGTTGAAAAGTGTGTTTCATCTTTAACTCTCTGCTCTTTGGGGATCATTTCATCTTCAAATTACAGTCATTTTGACCAGGAGTGCTCAAACTTTTGCACGGCACTGTATAAAAGTATGGTAACTTATCCACTTTCTTCCGCAGTGATTCTGGAGGGTATACCTACACTGGATTCAGAGACGTCAAAGGCTGTCTTAATCTCACAGTTTCTTACCCGTGTTGCAGAAGGAAGACATCTTGGTAACTCTGATTAACGCTATTAGTCTATGTTCTTAGTCCCTTTGGAATGAATGTAATAAACCAACCATGCATATTACCCTTTCTAGATGTACAGTATGAAACAGATGAGAAGCTCACACCTCTAGAAGCAGCTGCAGTGGTGTTTGATCAGATTATTGAAGAAGACAATGACCTGAGAGCTCTTCAGGAAGAAATAAAAACATTGGTTAAAGTTCAGGTGAGTGACTAAAGTTTCATTAGAGGCGAAATTACCCGTCCGTAATGGGCGGTAATAAGCCATTCTGACCCGGTAAGTCACACCGTCCTCACTGATGCCCCGCAACTCCCGTTCCAAAAGCTTCCTGGGTCCACTGTCAGTCTCTACTTCCCTGTTCCTCTTGACAGTGGTCATTGCTGCAGCCAGTAGCTGGACAACCCCTTTATATTATGGGTATGTGTTTTTGTGAAACCTTTAGTTTTTTTAAATGAAGATTTGAAGTGTATCACAGGAAGTATTCGGATAAAACAGATACGTTTAACTGATGGAAACATATTGTCTTACATTTCAGTCTGTCTCCCATTCACTGTAGTGTGAAAACACTATACTATACATTTCACTATACTTTTCTGTACTTTGTTTTTTGTTTTTTTTTGCAGGACAGAAAAGCATAGTATGCTATATTTGCCCTATTATGGTCTATGGGACTGTCAAGCTTTAGGCTACTTTCAGACTAGCCAGAAGAGCCTGCCGGATCCGTGCTGCCAGAACTAAGCTTCAGTCCCATTCACTATAATGTTTGCAGCACAGCAAACATGCTGAGAAAGAATGGGGCCGGAGCGGAGTTCCGGCGGCACGTGTTCACTAGCGGCAGCACAGATCCGGAAGGCTGTTTACCCACCGGAACGGCCTGCCAGAGAAGGCTGCCGCTAGTCTGAAAATAGCCTTTTCTGTTTACAAATGTATATGATTGACATACAGCAAAAAAAAGAGGTGAACAGCCCCTTACATTCTCTATTCTAAAATTCTCAGTGAAGATATTTACCGCCTCCAGCCCAGTGCTATTACATAATGGTAAGTGGCCCAATAGTATGTGAGGGAGATGGCACAGGAGCTGTATCCTCACCATCTACAGATGGAGCTGGCTGTAATACACAGCCAGGGCCCCACCACAATAGTCAGGATAAGAGCTAGCTCAGATCCTGTACATTTAACCCCCTTGATGCGGAGTTCAGTAGCAACTGCAGCATCTAGTGGAGTTTGACAGAGGATGTTAGTTCCCTCTGTCACTCCATCAGCCCCCGTGATGAGATCACGGGTTGCAAATGATTGCTATGGCCACCTAATAATGACCTCTGTGTCTGCCATCTATGGAAGCCTTTGGCAGGCTACGGATGCAGCAGAGTTAACAGTCACACTCGGTGAGTTATCACATCTAATGAATACGTTATGACTGTTAACTCTGCTGCACCTGTATCTTAGGGGCCATCTGTCAGTTTAATGCTCTGCAATAGATAATTCTTTTCAGTGCTCGGGTAATGGGAGGCTTAGTTTTCCTAGTGGGACTTTAACCCTTTCCTGACCTAGCAATTTTCCATTTTTGCGTTTTCATTTTTTACCCTCTGCATTCCTGGAGTTATAACTTTTTTATTTTCCCATTCACATAGCTGTATGAGGGTTTGTTTTTTGCAAGTTTTACGGCATTCTTTGTGCAGTGAAACTGACCTGTGCCCTTCATTCTCTGGGTCAGTACGATTACAATTATATTATAGAGTTTTGCTTGTTTTCATACTAAAAAATAAATAACATTTTTGCACGGTGAAATCCACAGATCTGCAATTGGCATTTTGCTGTATAAAACATGAGAATAAATGCTCCAGATTTTGCATTTCATGTAGAATACAGTTTATTTAATAAGCCGAGGAGAGGTGACAGGCCCTCCTTAGCGGTTAAAGAGTTTGTCCGCTCAAAAAAATATTTTGAAAACAGCAGAGCATGTTATACAAAGAAGGCCAGACATCGGCTGCAGCAGCCGTCCATCTAGAAGCCCAGTGAAGGCAGCCAGGGAACTGGAACGCAGCGGCATGGAGCAGGTGAATATGTGGTTTTCAACAGCTACAGCATCCTGCTGACCACAGTTCAAATGTAGAGAATCTGGATAAGGGAGAGTTCACACCACCGTCAGAGGAACAGAGGAAAAAAAACAGGATCCTGAAAAAAAAATTAAAAATCCGATCCTGTGTATACGTTATGCACATTTGGCATCCATTTGAGCCTTTTCCATCTGACAGTCGTTTTTTAGACTGAATAAAGTCCTGCATACAGACGTCAAGGGCTCAAACAGATGCCAATTGTGCATAACTGATGCACAGGATCTGTTGGGGTTTTTTTTTTTCTTTTTATACAGCATCCTGGCAAAAGCTGAACTAAAAGTATTTTCCCCTGTTATCCACGGGATTTCTGTAAATATCCTAACCGCCAATCAATAAAGTTCATATTGCTGCCAAGAAGGTATTAGGAGGCCTTCTGCTAAACGGCACATATAGGTAACAACCATTATTAGTCTTCTCTTTTACCTGGAGGTAATTAGTTCAATGAAAATGTCGTTCAGAACCTCTCTGCGGACACACTAAGACACTAAGGCCCCTTTCACACGGGTGATGTTTCCGCGCGGGTGCAATGCGTGATGCGAACGCATTGCACCCGCACTGAATCCTGACCCATTCCTTTCAGTGGGGCTTTTCACATGGGCGATTTTTTTTCACGCCTGAGTTTGCCGTTTGTGCAAATTGCAGCATGTTCTATATTCTGCGTTTTGCACGCTGCCCTGGCCCCATTGAAGTGAATGGGGCTGCGTGAAAATCGCATTGCATCCGCACACAAGTGTGGGTGCAATGCATTTTTAACGCATGGTTGCTTAAAGATGTTGTTTGTAAACATTCAGTTTTTTATCACGCGCGTGCGAAATGCATCCATTCGCTTCGCACCCGCGCGGAAAAAACTGAACGACCGTACGCAATCGCAGTCAAAACTGATTGCGGATGCGTGCCGATTTTCCGGAACGCCTCCAGACTGAATCCGCGACGCCCGTGTGAAAGGGGCCTAAGTGCAGTTTAGTTATTGGCGACTTTGTACCATTTATTGTTTACGCTGCCACGTGGGCTCATTACATAATGCACACACGTGACAAAACTTCATAAACAGATTAAAACCTAGGAAAGACTTTATTATAATATAGAATATTATAATCCAGCAGCTATTGTGAATGGAGTAGTTGTATTATTCTTAAGGCGTTGTTCAGACTTGTGGATATAAGCATTGAGTCACAAATAGTTATGAAATGTTCTAATATTCTTCAGTTTTCAGTTCCTTGCCATTTTTTGTTTGCTTTTAGTGAATGAAAACATTGTTTCTTTTCCACAGAAAAGATCCGCAATACCACAGCCGTCTAAGGGGCCCCTTAGATGCATCCTAGGTTTAGGTTACATGTGCAGTAACGGCCATCACACGACCATTTTTAGCATCAGTTAAAGTCACCAGTTAACAGCTAGTGAATGGGGACCGTCAAAAAATAGAACATGTCCTATTTTTGGCCATTTTGACGGCCAGACGGACCCCATTGAAATCAATGGTTTTTAATGGTCGCCTAGACAGGACTGCACCCCTCTAACAGCTGTTAAAAAAGGTACACTAGAACAATATGGCCTTTTAGGGGTTAACAAAAAAAAACTCATCCACTTGCACATGCAAGTGGCCCCCATTTGTAATAATGTCCTCCATAGTGGCCCCCAGCTGTAATGTTTTGCTTTAGCAAAAAAAAAGAAATACTCACCTTATCCACCGGCAAGCACAGAAGCAGTTGCTCCTCTCTTGATTGAAAAGAACCTTCCAAAGAACCTGTGCACAGCGTGATGACGTCACCACGCACTAATGCTGGGAGTGTACGGCGACATCATCACGCTGAGGCACAATTTGGCACATTTAGTGTTTCTGCACTTTTTTTCTGAAATGCTTAACAAGGGGCCTGCTCTTTTCCTATACATCATGGTAATCTGACCACTTAGCCACTGGCCTCAGCTGTGACTTGCCTCAACCAGTAAGTGGTCATGTCCTTCTTGTCAAGAGGGACCAGGAAGTAGAGACTGATGAGGGACCGCGAACAGTCAGGGACTGAGCGGCAAAGAATCGTTAAAGTATTTGTGCAGCCAGTAAATACTGATGACCTATCCGCAGGATGGGTCAGCAATATCTGATCGGTGGGGGTACTACTTCCTCTTCAAGATTACACTGTGCGTAGTCTCCGAAGTCTCGGTGGCCCTGTGTAATTACAAGTGCTTGAGCGATGAGCCGCCTACTGAATGGTGGAGGTGCCGGACCCCCACCGATCAGACAATGATGACCTGAGGATAGATCATCCATATGTACTGACTGCACAACCCCTTTAAGGTAAGTATCACGAATCGTATGATTGTACACTGTTTTCTGACAGTCAGTATCTTTAAGTATCTGTTCTGAATGTAATAGAATTACCTGAGTACGCCGCCTCCTAATAACATGTATTTTTATGTGTACAGGCGGTAGCAGTTTGCATGGAAAAGGGAAGATTTAAGTTGTCATCAGAAGTTCTTGATCGACAGTTTGAAGAATCTGAGACGAATAAGGTCTGTCAATTCTTCATGCGAACGAGCTGCTAAATATATTATGCAATTGTCTAGGTAACAATTCCCAAGTCTTGGAGGAACTGGAGACTTGATATGGTCAGAAAAAACTTGCCACTCTGTAAAAGTTTAGTTTAGTTTTTTTTTTTTTGTTGTTGTTTTTTCATTCTTTTTTTTTTTTTCTTTTAGAGAAACTTTTCATAACGATTCATAGATGTAAGGAGGCCATCTACTGGCCATTTAGCCAAATGCAGGTCTTAGAGGTCTTAGCAGCATAGACATGTTTGTGTTTTTTGTTGTAGTCTATTCTCTAGTCTATTAGAATTTGTTTTAGAAAAAAAAAACAGTAGCGTACATTTGAAAACATGTAGAAAAAATTCTATTTTCCTTGTTTTCTTGGCATGCATTGTTTGTGTTTTCTAGCTTGTGATACATATAAGGTAGGTTTAAGCCAAATGACTAATGTGCAAATTGAACAAAATTATACTCTATGCTTTTTATATGTTTCTAATGTTTGTTTGTTTGTTTGTTTTTTTTACTTTGTGTTAACCAGTCACATGGTTCTGACCTTGGTGCCTAGTTTTGGTAATCCTGCTCTCTGCACTTTCAAACTGCTACTTAGGGATCCAGAGAGCCACCCATGACTCCCAAACCACTGAATAACATTGCTGTAGATCAGGGTTCTACAACCTCTGGCCCTCCAGCTGTTGTAAAAACTACAGATTCCAGCATGCACACCTGCTCAGCTATTCTCAGAGCTCTCATAGCAGTGACTAGCGCGTGCTGGGAGTGGCGGAGGTTGCTGACCCCTGCTGTACATGTTGAGAATTGCGTGTGGTGTTCAGTAAGTGTTTAATGCTGGGTATTCTGCACATGGTAAAAGAACTTGTTTTCTCTTTTCTTTCAGTATCTGAGAATGAAAATGTCTATGGTGGTTGGTAAAAAAGACCCATATCATGAATTCCTGGAGAATTTCTCTTATACCAAAATGTTGAAGAAAATCAAATCTTACATCAGTCTTACACTGGACAGAAGGCCCCCTGTTTTTTTGCTACAGGTGAGATAATGTTAGTGTAGGGACCATTTGAAGAGGGGTGTAAGGGGGTCTGTTCACACTGACATCAAGGATCTCTTTTATAACAAAGCCGTAACAGCTACACCGAATTGGAAACTGTCAAGTCCTGACTAACCCTATTGACTTTAATCCCAGTATAGAGCTGCAGGCTGGGAAATAACCTCAACACACCCATTATGTTGTTTTTCGAGTTGATTTTCACATCTTTGAATGTATTGTGGATCTCACACATGGCTCTTTTTCAACATTTATAGAAAAGCAATCACAAGCTACCGTATTTTTCACTTTATAAGACGCACCTGATGATAAGACGCACCCCAGATTTTAGAGTAGGTAAATAAGAAAAAAATATTTTTCATCACACCTCATATCAGACCCCCCATAAATTTCAGGACATCACATCAGACCCCCATATCAGCCCTCCATGTCAGAACCCCATCAGACCTCAGTTCAGCCCACTGTGCCCCCATCAGACCTCAGATCAGCCCTCATATCACCCCACTGTGCCCCCATATCAGCCCACTCTGCCCCATGAGACCTCAGATCAGCCCCCTCTACCCCATCAAACCTCAGATCAGCCCATCAGCCCCCATATTAGACAAATGTGCCCCATCAGACCTCAGATCAGCCCCCATATCCCCCTCTATCCCCATCAGACCTCAGATCAGCCCATAAGCCCCCATATTAAATGAATATGCCCCCATCAGACCTCAGATCAGCGGACCCAGCCCATAAGGATAAAATAAAAACCTTTCTTACCTGTCCTGCGCCGCAGCTCCGCTCCGGGTCCGGCGCTCCTCTGGCTTCTAAGGCCGGCACTGCACTGTCACCTGACTGCGTGCAGCGTCAGGTCATAGTGCCTGCACTACGTCCTGACGCTGTACGCGGTCAGGACAGTGCAGCGCGGCCCCGGAGAAGACAGAGGAGTGCCGGACCCGGAGCGGAGCTGCACCGCTGGAGAGGTAAGAGAGGTTTTTATTTTATCCTTATGGGCTGGGTCCGCTGATCTGAGGTCTGATGGGGGTACTGGCACTATATACATACAAGTGAGCGCTTCCATAATGGAAGCGCTCACTTGTATTCACTTTATAAGATGCACCGCAATTTTTCCCCCACTTTTGGGGGGGATGGGGAAGTGCGTCTTATAAAGCGAAAAATACGGTATTTTTGCCCACTTCTCCTTATTGTGTTCATGCCCAGTATGCTAACACACAGAGCTGCATGTCACCAGGACTGAACTACCGTTCTGGTGAACAGAAGTGAAATTGCTTTACTTTGTTTTGTAATTTTAGGCAGCAACAAAAATGGTAGAAGCCAAAGAG
The DNA here is from genome assembly GCA_900303285.1 of Rhinella marina. NCBI lineage: Eukaryota > Metazoa > Chordata > Amphibia > Anura > Bufonidae > Rhinella > Rhinella marina. The sequence continues at coordinate 426,428 of ONZH01021119.1, forward strand.
AATACGGAAGTCCAAACAAGCGAAAATACAGTTCACGAGCCACCAAGTGATATAAGGTATTCCTGATACTGTAGAACGCATTAGTGGACCATGCTCTGGTGGTATTTATGAGGTTTTATACTTTATATAAGTGGTATTTTTATAATGTTATTTATGATAGTATTTATGATGTTTTATGTAAGTGGAATTTCCTATTTCAGCCATCCATAACCAAGATTAGCATGCTATGCTTTTTCTGTAACTCCAGTAGAAGTGAATGGGGGGCTACAGAAACAGCATAGCACAGTGACCCGCATTGTTTCTGAGGCTAGTTTTCTGTGCTCCACTTATTCCATCACTTCCGTTCACTACTCAGGGACCACTTGGCTTTTTCTGTAACCCCGGCCCCCTTTTCTCTGAGCCATAAATCTCTGAGATGGGAATATTTCTTAATTTTCACAAGTTTATTTGTATGTGAAGTATTTTCACAGTGATATTTTAGTATGGACCGTTCCAACCTAAATATTTTATCTTCTTCAGGGAGAACAAAAACCAACAAGCACAAGCAGATGATGATGATAAGTAAGGTTTTTTTTTTTTTTAATAGATTAAGAAAGATTTTCCCTTTTAGTTTTTAATGAAGTATTCCAGCACTATCAAAATGCTGTTCCTTGGCCTGGAAAGGTTATAAAATTAACTACTTTGTGCGCACCTTGCTAGGCCCTGTTGCTGCTGTTCTGATGGTGCCCTGGTCCCTGCTGTACTCCACTTCCTGTTCCTGTCCTCAAGATCAGTGGTCCCCAACCTTTTTTGCACCAAGGCCCGGTTTCTCGCTACACAATTTCCCCAGGGCCCGGGGGGGGGTTTGGATGGGGGGGGGGCGGACGCTGCGGTTGTTGGGGGGCGGAGCATAGTGCCCCCACACAGTAGTTATTCCCCATTAGTGCCCCCAAACAGTAGTTATACCAGCATAGTGCCCCCACACAGTAGTTATAGTAGCATAGTGCCCCCACACAGTAGTTATAGTGCCATAGTGCCCCCACACAGTAGTTATAGTGCCATAGTGCCCCCACACAGTAGTTGTAGTGCCCACAGTGCCCCCACACAGTAGTTATAGTGCCCACAGTGCCCCCACACAGTAGTTATAGTGCCATAGTGCCCCCACACAGTAGTTATAGTGCCCACAGTGCCCCCACACAGTAGTTATAGTGCCCACAGTGCCCCCAAACAGTAGTTATAGTGCCATAGTGCCCCCACACAGTAGTTATAGTGCCCACAGTGCCCCCACAGTAGTTATAGTGCCCATAGTGCCCCCACACAGTAGTTATAGTAGCATAGTGCCCCCACACAGTAGTTATAGTGCCCATAGTGCCCCCACACAGTAGTTATAGTAGCATAGTGCCCCCACACAGTAGTTATACCAGCATAGTGCCCCCACACAGTAGTTATAGTGCCCATAGTGCCCCCACACAGTAGTTATAGCAGCATAGTGCCCCCCACGCAGTAGTTATAGTAGCATAGTGCCTCCCACACAGTAGTTATAGTGCCCATAGTGCCCCCACACAGTAGTTATAGTAGCATAGTGCCCCCACACAGTAGTTATAGTGCCCCCACACAGTAGTTATAGTGCCCCCACACAGTAGTTATAGTGCCCCCACACAGTAGTTATAGTAGCATAGTGCCCCCACACAGTAGTTATAGTGCCCATAGTGCCCCCACACAGTAGTTATAGTAGCATAGTGCCCCCACAGTAGTTATAGTGCCCATAGTGCCCCCACACAGTAGTTATAGTAGCATAGTGCCCCCACACAGTAGTTATAGTGCCCATAGTGCCCCCACACAGTAGTTATAGTAGCATAGTGCCCCCACAGTAGTTATAGTGCCCATAGTGCCCCCACACAGTAGTTATAGTAGCATAGTGCCCCCACACAGTAGTTATAGTGCCCATAGTGCCCCCACACAGTAGTTATAGTAGCATATTGCCCCCACAGTAGTTATAGTGCCCATAGTGCCCCCACACAGTAGTTATAGTAGCATAGTGCCCCCACAGTAGTTATAGTGCCCATAGTGCCCCCACACAGTAGTTATAGTGCCCATAGTGCCCCCACACAGTAGTTATAGTGCCCATAGTGCCCCCACACAGTAGTTATAGTGCCCATAGTGCCCCCACACAGTAGTTATAGTGCCCCCCACACGGTAGTTATAGTGCCCATAGTGCTCCTCTCCTTCAGTTTTGTACAATAAAAAAACAAACACTTATACTTACCTCCATCAGCCTGGCAGCATTGCGATGCAGGCCTCCTCCGGCCTGTGTCCCGCTCTGCACGGCTCAGGCGGCGCGATGACGTCATCGCACCGCCTGAGCTAGCCTCTGATAGGCTACAGGCACTAGGCCTGCAGCCTATCAGAGGAACGGGCAGGGGAGACGCCTCTCCCTCCCCTGCCCCACCGCAGCACAGGCATCTGTATCGCCGTCCTCAGGACGGCGATACAGATGACTATGGAGATGAGCGCTTCCACAATGGAAGCGCTTATCTCCTTGTCCCCTGCTACCGCCGCGGCCCGGCAGACATCGCTTCAGGGCCCGGTCCTGGGCCGCGGCCCGGTGGTTGGGGACCGCTGCTCAAGATGACAGGAAATGGCTGGGAGTGATCACTGGTTGCAGAAATTACCCGCCTCAGTCAGTGATTGGCTGAGAGGCATTCCCAGCCATTTCTTGTCATGCCGAGGAAAGGAGCAGGACGTGGAGCTCAGAGGGGACCCCTGAGTACAGTCAGAAGAGCAGTCGTGGGATTGTTCTATTTTTCTAACCATTTCAGGCCATGGAACAGATTTTTGATTAAGCTGGAATCCCAGTTTAAAGGATCTGTTCTAAAGATATCCTCTTTTCAAATAGAAACCAGCCCATCATTCAGATGACCATTGCGGGCTGTGTTCTCTAACCCCTGTCAGTCAAATATTACTACCAGGGGAGCCGTTACATGCAGGCTATTCAAGTAAATGGCTAAGAGGTTTGCAGCCTCTGATACTCCAGCTGTTGTGGAACTACAGCTCTCAGCATGTTCCATTTACTTGTATGGGAGTTCAGAAAATGGGCATGCTAGGAGTCGTAGTTTCATCACAGGTGGAGTGCCATACATTGCTGACCCCTGATGTAGTGCATGGATGTGGTGAGTCCACCAGAGTGTGAACCACCCAGAGGTGCTGTCCCTATTGACTCACAGAAGAATGGGGTCCTGCAGCTTATATACAGAATAAATATACACAAGGTTGAGTATCCTTGTAAATGCATGACATTACTTATCTTGCACTGTTCCAGAGTTTAGCGCCAAATTCAGAGCATGAAAAAAGGTGATCACCCGATGACCATTCAGCAATCTTATCCAGCCGAGAAGAGGTGAAAGCTCATGGGTGTGACTTTTTTTAAAGCAAATTACATGTGCAACCACCTTTCCTATATGTGTTAGCAATAGTGTGTCAAGTTGGATCCAGGGTTTCTGAGGTGGCGCCACTACCCTAAACCCCATCAACCCTGATCTGGCCCTGCCAGTGTATGGAATGACACCTGTAATGAGGCATACAAATTTAGCATCGCCTGTGGTAAAGATTGGTAACAAATAAAATATTTGCTTTCTTAAAACATAATATTTTTTAGCTCACCAAAGGAAGACATCGCTACAAGTGAGAGTGCAGACATGTCTGGGGAGAAGAGCGGTGCCGATCAGTAAGTTCGATTTTCTTTTTTGGTCAGTATGTATTTATATTGTTATTCATCTGTAATTTTACTTGTCACGCTCTGGTGTGGAAGGAATTGCCACAGCAAGCGTAAGAGGGAAGGGAAAAGACCTAACAAGGGAAACGGTCACCTCCTGCAGGGAACCCTGAAACTAGGCCCTGACTGACTATCAGTATGAACAGGCCTTAGTTGTAGGAGAGTTCATACACAGGAGCCTAATAACAAACTGACCCTGTACAACCCTGCAGCTAGTGACACAGGAAAGAGTCAACCCGTTCCTCCAAGAGGACGGACGAATGAACAGGAGACTCCAGAAGGCAAAACCACAACAGGGAAAATGACACTTATCTTAATGCAGATATTGCAGCAACCGGATCTCAGCCGAGAATAACACCACACACAGCAAAGTTAGGCTACTTTCACACCAGCGTTTTTGCCGGATCCGTCATGGATCAGCAAAAACGCTTCCGTCATGATAATACAACTGTCTTCATCCGTTCTGAACAGATCCGGTTGTATGATCTTTTAAATGGCCAAGACGGATCCGTCATGAACACCATTGAAAGTCAATGGGGGACGGATCAGTTTTCTATTGTGTCTGAGAAAACGGATCCGTCCCCGTTGACTTATATTGTGAGTCATGACGGATCCGTTTGGATCTGTTTCTTCATGCGGACACCAAAACACAGCAAGCAGCGTTTTAGTGTCCGCCTCCAAAACGGAATGGAGACTGAACTGAAGCAAAACTGATGCATTCTGAACGGATCCTTTTCCATTCAGAATGCATTAGGACAAAACTGATCAGTTTTGGACTGTTTCTGAGAGCCTGTGACGGATCTCACAAACGGTTCCTTACAACGCAAGTGTGAAAGTAGCCTAAGCAGAAAGTATAAACTGCAAGGAATACTGGGAGAGGAAGGGATAAATAGGGGAAAGATAATCACCACATCCGCAACAGCTAAGGGGAAGGGGTGTGGTAAACAGCAGCCAAACCAAGAGGAAAACATGTCAAATTATGTCACTTTTGATAGCCTAGCCGAACGCCTGCAATCTAATGCAGGAATGTTCGTGACATTACTTTTATGATAATAGGTGAGAAAAAGAAAATAAATTAAGTAACTGTACAGAATTTTGTCCCAAGTTTTAGTATTGGATATAATTGTATATGGCAAATATAATATACCCGTATATGCCGGCGTATAAGACGACTGGGCGTATAAGACGACCCCCAACTTCTGCCCTAAAAATATAGAATTTGGTATATACTCACTGTATAAGACTACCCCTCTCCCAAATGAAAAAAAGTCTGCTTTGATTTCAACATGTTAATTTTAATTCAAATGCATATGACATGCAGGTACTGTATATAGCAGCAAAACTGTCACTTATAAACATAAGGTTGTTTCAAACATGTACGGTAAAGCTAAAACTTTGCAAAACAAACAAGAGAGCAAGTGCCTGGTGATCATAACTGTAAGCTGCGATATTGTAACAGGTCTTGCTGGCATGACAGTTTCCCTTTAAAAGCCTTCAAAATCCTCCTGAGAATATAGAGAATAGTATGCTACTTCAGTATGCTAAGAGCAGGGCTCTCTACGCGCTGACGGGGAAAAAAAAAACACCTCACACAGTGCGGCCCCCGTATATCCGGCGTATAAGACGACCCCCCACTGTAGCCATTATTTTAAGGGGTTAAAAAGTAGTCTTATACGCCAGTATATACTGTATATTTTTTCAAGATATGTAGTCAGCTTGCAAATTTGGAAAAATGAGGTGTACAAAATTTTGCTTTTTAAGAGTTTTTTTTCCTTTATAAAAGAGGGTGGTTATAACCAGTTCATACCTAAATGGAGATGAACACTGTAGATAGGCAGCAAAGCATTATTTCTAAGTATTTTTTTCCCTCTCTCTTCCTGGTGGGTGGGTTGATATTGTCCTGGGCTGTCCTTAATATTACGTAATTGGCTTTCCAGCCATATTATTTAGTAGAATTTTATATAATTTAAATAAAAGAAAAACAGAAATATATATTTATTAAAACGGTGAGCTTGATGCATGGTCTATGGAACTGTTACTTTACAATTACTCTATATCCCTTTAGCAGGAATATGTGGAAGTTCATGGGATTGTTAGGCCCCTTGCAGATCAGTGTGTGTCATGCAGCGAGTCCGCAGTGCAGTTCCTGTCCTGACCTCCCAGCACTGATGGGGGTCACATAGCATTATATTGATTTATGATGCTATGTAACCCTCACAGTTAGTGTCATCTAATACATTCCAGAACTGGCCAAGAGCTGTGCCACGGACTCGCATTGTGACACGCTTGTCTGCAAGGGGCATTAGGGTATGAGAGCTGAGGCAAGTCTGCACCAAATTGTGTAGATTTTGATGCAGATTCTCTTGTAGATTGGCTGAATATGCCCACCATCCCAATCATCTTCTGCTTGCCTGGTCCCCTACCGGTTTATGTGTCCCCTATAGTGGTTTTATATTAATTTTAAACTGCTATTTTAATCAAAATCTGCAGCATTTGGGTTTTGTTGCAGATTTTGACTTCCCCCTTTAACCTCAATGAGGAAAATCATCCACTTTGCTGCTGTTGCTTTCCGCTGCAGATTTTCCACCCCTTTTTTATTTTATGATTATCCACACATCCAGATTTTGGTGCAGCAGTATCCTTTACATGGGAAAAATCATCCACTTTGCTGCTGCTGCTTTTCGCTGCTGATCCTCCACTCACAAATGCAGAGGGAAAATCTAAAGAAGTTTTGGTGCGTGTGGGTCTGTCCTTATTGTATTTTAGGACATTTTGTAGCTTTATATAATTGAATATGTTAATGCTGAGTGAAAGTCCTTTATTATTGGTGCATATGGACAGAGTTTGTCTTCCTGAGACAACCCTGTAAAATGCGATAACTCTGGCTTCAATGTATTGCCACTCGGCGGACTAAAATCCTTTATTCCTTTGCTTTTATTGACAAGAAGTGAATTGACAGCAGAAGCCACAGATATAACAGATAAAGCAACAGAAAGGTAAGTAGCTTTTTGCTTTCTTTAAAGGAACACTAATGATAGATAACAGGAGATAATCTTGCTCGCACTGTTTGGAAGTTTGCAGGATTTTCGGTAGGCTCTAAGAGTCTTATTGAAATCGTGCAGAAAACACATGGAATAATCTCCTGATGATCTGTTCCATTTTTGGCTAGTAACAGCTGAGGCAGGGCTGCCCAACCTGCGGCCTTCCAGCTGTTGCAAAACTACAACTCCCAACATGTCCAGACAGCCTACAGCTATCAGCCTACAGCCAGACATGGTGGGAGTTGTAGTTTTACAACAGCTGGAGGGCCGCAGGTTGAGCATCCCTGAGCTGAGGGATTGTGATTGAGGCAAGAGATGGGGGAAAACTGTCTTTATGTGCTACAGCAGACAGAGCAGAGGGGGAGGCTCCTGCTCCAGCCAGTGGTCTCCCTGTCAGACACAGGTCAGTGAGGAGGAGACGTTCATGGCTGTTCTCTTGGACACTGAGAGATTTCTTTATGTATTTCTCAGAGTTAGGGCTCATTCAGCAAACCATAGTGTTTTGTGGTCCACAAATTGTGGATCCGCAAAACACGGACACTGGCCGCGTGCGTTCCACATTTTGCGAACCACACATTACTAGCCCTATGATTGGAATGACTATTCTTGTTTGCGATTGCGGACATGAATAGGACATGCTGTGTCTTTCTTGCGGGGCCGCGGAATGGAACTACGGATGTGGAGAGCACACGGTGCGCTGTCCGCTTCTTTTGTGGCCCCATTGAAATGAATGAATCTTCTAGGGATTTTTCTACGTTTACTGTCCCTTCTAAAAAGATTTTCCAATTTTAATTTAAAAGAAACATTAAAATGTCTATCAAAAACTGGGGCACAGGCAGATGGTGGTATAAAATAAGCATTACTTACCTTTGAATGACCCACCATTCCAGACTGTCCTGGTCCTTCCTGCCTCTTGTCTTGCAGCCAGTCACTGGCCTCACAGGTAAATTGTCTTTTGCTAATCTTGGAGAACCCCTTTAATCATTCCGTGCAATTTTTAAATAACTTTTTTTTTTATTTCATCACTTTTTCATGAACTTTGCTTGCTGTCAGTGAATGAGAATATTCATTGTTTAAATCTATGGATGAGCGAATAAACTTCGGATGAAACATCTGAAGTCGATTCGTATAAAACTTAGTTCTAATACTGTACGGAGCTCCGTACAGTATCAGATTGTATTGGCTCTGATGAGCCGAAGTTATTACTTAGCAAAGTCTCGCAAGACTTCACGTAATAACTTCATAAATTAACTTCTACTGTAAAAAAAAAAAACATTTCCCGAACTCTGGTTCGGTTCCAAGCGGTATAAGGATAAAAACTGTCCCTATATCCAGTTTATACAGATTCTGTCTCTTATAGAAAGTCAGTGTCTGCTAGATTAGATCTATATGACAAATGGAAGTCACATGGAGATTTCTTACCATGGGGAAAAAAATCTGAAAGCCACCTTTAACTATTGCAGAAGGATGGAATTTTTTCAATAGTCACAAGGTGACCGATACCATAGATAAGAATAAACAAGTTGCTTATATAGCTCCAACATGTTCCACAACATTGTACAGAGAGTCACAAAAGCCGGATTTGGGGCTCGGAATATAATTTTATACAGTAGGGACACATTTTATACACGTTAAGCAGCACTGCTAACCACTAAATCATCATGCTGAAGTTTTATTGCAACAGTTTTAAGATTTATGTGTTACTTTTGCCTGTGTTGCCCAAGTCTACATGATCAAGAAAGGTTTGAACTAGATAAACAAACATGCTTCCATTCACTTACAGCAAGCAGAAAGATTGCACAGAAATTGCAAGAGTAATATTAGAAAGGTATTATTGCTATATATCTGTAGAGCCAAAGAGCCGGAAACAGTCTAACATGGCTTTTTTTGTAGACCTCTGAGGAGACTCTTTTCTTTGGAGCAAGGCACACCATGGCATCCAGACAAAATGTGCAAGAGGATAATAAGCAAACCCATTATAGGTGAGTCCATTTCACAAGTCTTTAGAACTGTTTACTTCCAGTAATAATAATAGTAGCTCTGTCCCCTTTTTTATTTTTGCATCATTACCTCAGACTCCATTGGTCCTCCAGCTACTGGGTTCACACTGTAAAGCTTTAGTGCAGTGTGAGGCTCTACACTGTGTAACACTAACATTAGGGTGAGTAGCACAGTGGGGTTCAGTTGTTGATGTGACCGAATCTGGCCTTCCATTTGTTGTCTGATATAAATTGGTTTCATTGTGGTTTATGAGTTGAAACTTCATTAATTCCTTAAAAGTGTTTTCCTCTACTTATAAATTGATGGCCTATCCTCAGGAGGGGTTGAATACCCCCATCGAGCAGCTGCCAGTACTGGAAACTGTACAGTCCATCCAATGTCTAGTTTCCAGCACCGCTGTACTGCAGCTCAGCAACTATCTACCATGCACCTGATGATAAGACGCACTCCAAATTTTAGAGTAGGAAAATAAGAAAAAATATTTTTCATCAGACTTCATATCAGATCCTTATATCAGACCCCCCCCATAAATTTCAGGACATCACATCAGACCCCCATATCAGCCCTTCATGTCAGACCTCAAATCAGCCCACTCACCCCCCATATCAGCCCCCATCAGACCTCAGATCAGTCCATCAGCCCCATAAGAATAAAATAAAAAAACTTTTACCTCTCCTGCACCGCTGCTCCGCTCCGGGTCCGGCGCTCCTCTGTCTTCCCCTGCCGGCGCTGTACTGTCACCTGACTGCATGCAGCGTAAAGTCATAGTGCGCGCACTATGTCCTGACGCTGTACGAGGTCAGGACAATGCAGCGCCAGCAGGGGAAGACAAGGGAGTACCAGACCCAGAGAGGAGCTGAAGTGCAGGAGGGTGAGTATGTTTCCCTGCTCCCGGCACCTATTACATACTAGTGAGCGCTTCTATAATAGAAGTGTTCACTAGTATTCGCTTTATAAGACGCCCAGCACTTTCCCCCCTACTTTTGGGGGGGGAAAGTGCGTCTTATAAAGCGAAAAATACGGTAGTTGAACAGAGCGAGTACTTGTATTTACACTAGGCCGCTGCTACAGGGAAACCACGCGTAGTATAATGAAGAGGAGCAGCCCTCACATGAACTGCCACCTCCTGGGTGCACGACCTCCACAATCCGATATTGATGACCTATCCTGACGATAGGTCATCAATATAAACAGGCTGCACAACTCCAAATACCCCAGTAGGGTATTCAACGTTTTTTTTCTTTTTACACTAGACAACTATGTTTATTAATTTTTAAAATACATTTTTGTCAGTGAAATAACCTGCGTGCATTTTCTTACTGTCATACAACAGGAAAGCAGAACTCTGATGCATTAGAAAATGTACCACGTGAACATCTTGAAACTTCTATTAATTCTGCAACAATTAAGAGAAGACAGGTAAGGTGTTCTGAACTGGGATAACCAAATGTATTTGTTAATCTGTGGGAATCTGCTCAATATTTTAAAAGAATCCATTTTTGTAACAACTTATAAACTGCAGTTCACATATTTCCTGGATTTGGTTTCTTCTAGCTGATATCTTTAAATCATTTGATGGGTATATTAATAGTAGCAACTCCTGGGAAAGTAATAAAGGTTATGTAATCATATTATTGGGCGACTTCAAAAGCACTTGTTAACCCCTTGGCGACAATGGACGTACCGGTACGTCATGGGCGCGAGGTACTTCGCGCAACAGGGCGTACCGGTACGTCATGCATGTTAACCCCCGCTGCTCAGTGCAGCGGGGTTAACATGCTTTGATGGCGGCTGTTAGACACAGCCAGCCATCCGTAGTGAAGGCCTCGGGGGGTGCCGTGCACCCCCCATAATGGCGATCGCTGTGAATGGCTGGTCTATTCAGACCAGCCATTCACAGCAGGCTCCGTGTACTCGGCGGGGATAGCGCTATTCTAGCGAATCCCCGCCGAGTGTCAGGGGTTAGGGGGGGTCAGGGTGTCCCCCCCGCCCCCCTGATTGGCTGTGGGCAGATGGGTGGGCAGATGGGCGGCGGGGGGGAGACTTCCAATGTGCGGGCGGCTGCCGCAAGTGCCGCCCGCAATAATTTTTCTGGCCCAGCGTTATTCAAGCAGAGTATCAGCATACAGCTGATACTCTGCTTGAAACTGCTGACATCGGTGCTGGCACCGATGTCAGCAGTTTAACCCCTTCCATGCCGCGGTCCGTAGGGACCGCTGTATGGAAGGGGTTAACAGGGAGGGAGCGCTCCCTCCCTCTCCCATCGGCGCTGCGGTGCGCTGGCAGCGCCGATGGTGTGGGCAGATGAGAGGGAGGAAGCTCCCTCTCCCTTCCATCGGGACGCTGCTCTGCTGTGGCAGCGTCCCGATGGTTACCATGGCAACCAGACGCTTTGGTCTGGCTTGCCATGAAAGCCTGTTCAAGCTCCTGCTAAAGGCAGGAGCTTGAACAGGCTATAAGAAAATACACTGCAGTACACTATACAGTGTACTGCAGTGTATTGTAAAATACCAGACCCACTGGTTCTTGAAGAACCAAGTGGATCTGAGTCCAGAAAGTGGAAAAAAAAAAGTTAAAAAAAAAGTTAAAAAAATTGATTAAAAATAAAAAAACACACAATACATGAACATGTTAGGTATCGCCACATCCGTAACAACCCGCTCTATAAAAATATTACATGAGATGGCCCCCCAGGCGAATGCTGTAAAAAATTTTTTAAAAAAACTATGCCAAAATAGCCATTTTTTCCCCTCTTCCCTCACAAAAAGTGTAATAGCAGGCGATCAAAAAGGCGTAATTACCCCAAAATGGTATCAATTCAACCGTCATCTTGTCCCGCAAAAACTGTACCCTACCTGAGACAATCGCCCGAAAACTGAAAAAAATATGGCTCTCTGAAAATGGCAACACAAAAAAAATATTTTATTCTGTTCAAAAATGCATCTAATGTGTAAAACTTTCCAACAATAAAAAAGTTGGACATATTGGGTATCGCTGCGTCCGTAACAACCTGCTCTATAACAATATTACATGAGATGGCCCCCCAGGCGAATGCTGTAAATTTTTTTTTTTTAAAACGATGCCAAAATAGCCATTTTTTCCCCTCTTCCCTCACAAAAAGTGTAATAGCAGGCGATCAAAAAGGCGTAATTACCCCAAAATGGTATCAATTCAACCGTCATCTTGTCCCGCAAAAACTGTACCCTACCTGAGACAATCGCCCGAAAACTGAAAAAAATATGGCTCTCTGAAAATGGCAACACAAAAAAAATATTTTATTCTGTTCAAAAATGCATCTAATGTGTAAAACTTTCCAACAATAAAAAAGTTGGACATATTGGGTATCGCTGCGTCCGTAACAACCTGCTCTATAACAATATTACATGAGATGGCCCCCCAGGCGAATGCTGTAAATTTTTTTTTTTTAAAACGATGCCAAAATAGCCATTTTTTCCCCTCTTCCCTCACAAAAAGTGTAATAGCAGGCGATCAAAAAGGCGTAATTACCCCAAAATGGTATCAATTCAACCGTCATCTTGTCCCGCAAAAACTGTACCCTACCTGAGACAATCGCCCGAAAACTGAAAAAAATATGGCTCTCTGAAAATGGCAACACAAAAAAAATATTTTATTCTGTTCAAAAATCCATCTAATGTGTAAAACTTTCCAACAATAAAAAAGTTGGACATATTGGGTATCGCTGCGTCCGTAACAACCTGCTCTATAAAAATATTACATGAGATGGCCCCCCAGGCGAATGCTGTAAAAAAATTTTTAAAAAAACTATGCCAAAATAGCCATTTTTTTCCCTCTTCCCTCACAAAAAGTGTAATAGCAGGCGATCAAAAAGGCGTATTTACCCCAAAATGGTACCAATGAAAACCTCACCTCATCCTGCAAAAAATGAGCCCCCACATAAGACAATAGCTCAAAAAATAAAAATCAATGGCTCCCGCAAACCACTCCATCAAAATCTGTGTTGTAAAATCCATATGGCGCTCCTTCTGTTCTGAGTCCTGCCATGTACCCCCACAGCAGTTTACCACAACATATGGGGTGTTGCCGTATTCAGGAGAAAATGGGTAACAAATTATGGGGTGGCTTTTCTCCTGTTACCCCTTATGCAAATAAAAAAAATTGGGGCTAAAGCAACATTTTATTGGAAGAAAAAAATTTTTCATTTTCACAGCCAAGTGTTTCCAAATTCCGTAAAATGCTTAGGGGGTCAAAGTGGTCAGTACCCCCCTTAATATATTCTTTGAAGGGTGTAGTTTCAAAAATGGGGTCACTTTATGAGGGTTTCCACTGTAGGGGTGCGTCAGGGTCTCTCAATTACAAAATGGTGCCTAAAAACTATTCTAGCAAATTTTGCCTCAAAAATCCGTATGGCGCTCCTTTCCTTCTGACCACTGCCACAAACCCATAGAGACGTTTACCACCACATATGGGGTATTTCTGTAAACTGCAGAATCAGAGCAATGTAAATTGAGGTTTAGTTTGCTGTTAACCCTTGCTATGTTGCAAGAAAAAAAATATTAACATGAATAATCTACGAAAAAAGTGAAATTTTGAAATTTCACCTCCATTTTCCATTAATTCTTGTGGAACACCTCAAGGGTTAAGAAAGTTTGTAACAACAGTTTTTTATAATTTGAGGGGTGTAGTTTCTAAAATGGGGTCATTTATGGTGGGTTTCATTATGTAAGCCCCTCAAAATCACTTTATATCTGCATTGGTGCTAAAAAAAAAATGGTTTTGGAAAATTTGGTGAAAATTTGAAAAATGGCTTTTAAACTTCTAAGCCTCCTAACGTCCTAAAAAAGTAAAATGACGTTTACAAAATGATGCCAACATAAAGTAGACATATGGGGAATATAAAATAAGAAGTATTTTTGGAGGTATTACGGTGTATTTTGAAAGTAGAGAAATTGAAATTTGGAAATTTTTCAGAATTTTTGGTAAATTTGGGATTTTTTCATAAATAAGGGTGAAATATATTGACTCAAATTTATGACTGTCATGAAGTACAATGTGTCACGAGAAAACAATCTCAGAATGGCCTGGATAAGTAAAAGCGTTCCAAAGTTATTACCACATAAAGTGACACATGTCAGAATTCAAAAATTTGGCCCAGACATTAAGGCCAAAATGGGCTCTGTCCTCAAGGGGTTAAAGATCTTTGTTTCTCGAGATTGGATGGGGGAGGGGGGGTATTTGGAAAATTTCTTTGCACCACCGTAAGGACCAAAGATGGGTAAAGTAGTATTTTTATTTCTATATACAATGAATAGAGTTTCCAAAATTCACCTAGATCTTATATAGTGACAGAGCAGCATGTTACCCAAATTTATAGCAGACAGACATCCTGTTCATTATAGGCTATTGGTATTTTCAGAATAGACACTCAAAGTACTCACCAAAAAGTGTGAGAATCTGTTGACATCCTAAAGTTACTTGACTCAATTATGCTATTGTTCTTTGGACCAGCATAAAGGGGTTTTCTGACCTTGGAGCCGAGAACCCCTATGTTAGTAACATAGTTTGTATCCTGTAAGTTGATCCAGGGGAAGGGAAAAAATTGTGAGGTAGAAGCCAATTTTCCTCATTTCAGGGGGGAAAATTCCTTCCCGACTCAATTATTAGGGGTACAGAGAGGGCAATTTGTCACAAAGACCGGGATCGTCAGATGGTGTGCTGCCTTCCAGGCGCTCGAGTTCGGCACATCGCGGATCGGGTTGACAGATTACTGGGAGGGGCTGGAGAAGATCCAGCAGTCATGGTCCATATCGGTACCAATGACAAAGTTAGAGGTAGGGGGAGCGTCCTTAAAAATGATTTTAGGGATTTAGGGCATAAGCTTAGGGCAAGGACCTCCAAGGTAGTGTTTTCTGAAATACTGCCTGTACCACGAGCCACACAAGAAAGGCAGCGGGAGATTAGGGAGGTAAACAAGTGGCTCAAGAACTGGTGTAGGCAGGAGGGATTTGGGTTCTTGGAGAACTGGGCCGACTTCTCTGTCGGCTACAGGCTCTACCGTAGGGATGGGCTGCACCTCAATGGGGAAGGGGCAGCTGTTTTGAGGGAGAAGATGGCTAGAAGGCTGGAGGAGTGTTTAAACTAGGGACTGGGGGGAGGGTAACTACATTATAGGAGGGGAAGATAGTGCAGATAGAGACCTGGGGCAAGGTAATAGAACTGGGGGAGGAATGGAAGGAGGAACTAGAACAGATCAGAAGGAAAGGTGTAGGGTAAAAAATATACATCAACCTCTTAATTGTATGTACACTAATGACAGAAGCCTAACTAATAAAACTGGTGAACTGGAATTAGTGATGTGTGAGGAGAACCATGACATAGTGGGAGTAACTGAGACATGGCTGGATGATACCTATGACTGGGCAGTTAACGTACAGGGTTACAATCTTTTTAGAAAGGATCATCAAAACCGGAGAGGGGGAGGGGTCTGCCTTTATGTAAAGTCCTGTCTAAAGCCCACACTGAGGGAAGATATAAGTGAGGGACATGAAGATGTGGAGTCACTGTGGGTAGAAATAAATGGAGCCAAAAACAATAATAAAATACTAATAGGGGTTTATTATAAACCACCCAATATATCAGAGACCACAGAAAATCTACTTCTAAATGAAATAGACGAGGCGGCAAATCATAATGAGGTTGTTATTATGGAGGACTTCAACTACCCAGATATAGACTGGGAAACTGAAACCTGTATATCTCATAAAGGAAACATATTCTTGGCAATAACCAAAGACAATTACCTTTCCCAACTGGTTCAGGACCCGACTAGAGGGACGGCCATACTGGACTTAGTATTAACCAATAGACCTGACAGAATAACAGATGTGCAGGTTGGGGGACACCTGGGAAACAGTGACCATAACATAATAACCTTCCAACCGTCATTCAAAAGAGCGTTTCTTCAGGGAGGAACAAAAATACCAAACTTCAAAAAAGCTAAATTTAGCCAACTGAGAGAGGCCATAGGCCTAACTAACTGGGACAAAGTCCTCAAAAATAAAAATACAGCCACAAAATGGGAGATTTTTAAAAGCATCCTAATATCTAATTGTGAGAGGTACATACCTTATGGGAATAAAAGGTTAAGGAACAAGAAAAAACCAATGTGGATAAATAGAGCTGTAAAGAAAGCAATAAATGACAAACAGAAAGCATTTAAATCACTAAAACAGGAGGAGAGCGAGGAAGCATTGAAAAACTATAAGGAAAAAAATAGAATATGTAAAAGACAAATTAAAGCAGCAAAACTAGAGACCGAGAGATTAATCGCCAAAGAGAGTAAAACTAACCCAAAAATGTTCTTTAATTATATAAATACTAAAAAGTATAAACCTGAAGGTGTCGACCCCTTACAGAGTAATGAGGGGGGAGTTGCAGAGAGCGATGAGGAGAAAGCGAAGCTACTAAATAACTTTTTCTCCACTGTATTCACTGAGGAAAATAAACTGTCAGATGAAATGCAGAGTATAAAAGTAAATTCCCCTTTAAAAGTGTCCTCTCTGACCCAGGAAGAGGTACAGCAACGTCTTAAAAATATTAAAATAGACAAATCACCAGGACCGGATGGCATACACCCCTGTATCCTAAGAGAATTAAGTAATGTCATCGACAGACCCTTATTTCTGATATTTAAGGACTCTATACTGATGGGGAGTGTTCCACAGGATTGGCGCATAGCAAATGTGGTGCCAATATTCAAAAAGGGTCCAAAAACAGAGCCTGGAAACTATAGGCCGGTAAGTTTAACTTCTGTTGTGGGTAAACTGTTTGAAGGTTTTCTGAGAGATGCTATCTTGGAGTACCTCAATGAAAATAAGCAAATAACTCCGTATCAGCATGGCTTCATGAGGGATCGGTCATGTCAAACCAATTTAATCAGTTTCTATGAGGAGGTAAGTTCTAGACTTGACCGCGGTGACTCAATGGATGTCGTATATTTGGACTTCTCCAAAGCGTTTGACACGGTACCACATAAAAGGTTAGTATATAAAATGAGAATGCTTGGCCTGGGAGAAAATGTCTGTATGTGGGTAAGTAACTGGCTCAGTGATAGAAAACAGAGGGTGGTTATTAACGGTAGATACTCAGATTGGGTCACTGTCGCTAGTGGGGTACCACAGGGGTCTGTATTGGGCCCTATTCTCTTCAATATATTTATTAATGATCTTGTAGAAGGCTTGCACAGTAAAATATCAATTTTTGCAGATGACACTAAACTGTGTAAAGTAATTAACACAGAGGAGGACAGTACACTGCTACAGATGGATCTGGATAGACTGGAGGGTTGGGCAGAGAAGTGGCAGATGAGGTTTAACACTGACAAATGTAAGGTTATGCATATGGGAAGGAATAATGCAAGTCACCAGTACATACTAAATGGTAAAGCACTGGGTAACTCTGACATGGAAAAGGACCTAAGAATTTTAGTGAACAGTAATCTAAGCTGTAGAAGCCAGTGCCAGACAGCTGCTGCCAAGGCCAATAAGATAATGGGTTGCATCAAAAGAGGCATAGATGACCGTGATGAGAACATAGTCCTGCCACTTTACAAATCACTAGTCAGACCACACATGGAGTACTGTGTACAGTTCTGGGCTCCTGTGAACAAGGCAGACATAGCAGAGCTGGAGAGGGTTCAGAGGAGGGCAACTAAAGTAATAACTGGAATGGGTGGACTACAGTACCCAGAAAGATGATCAAAATTAGGGTTATTCACTTTAGAAAAAAGAGGACTGAGGGGAGATCTAATAACTATGTATAAATATATCAGGGGTCAGTACAGAGATCTCTCCTATGATCTATTTATCCCCAGGACTGTGACTGTGACGAGGGGACATCCTCTGCGTCTGGAGGAAAGAAGGTTTGTACATAAACATAGAAGAGGATTCTTTACGGTAAGAGCAGTGAGACTATGGAACTCTCTGCCTGAGGAGGTGGTGATGGTAAGTTCACTAAAAGAGTTCAAGAAGGGCCTGGATGTATTTCTGGAGGGTAATAATATTACAGGTTATATTTACTAGAGAGGGGTCGTTGATCCAGGGAGTTATTCTGATTGCCTGATTGGAGTCGGGAAGGAATTTTTCCCCCTAAAGTGAGGAAAATTGGCTTCTACCTCACAGGGGTTTTTTTTTTGCCTTCCTCTGGATCAACTTGTAGGAAAACAGGCCGAACTGGATGTACAAATGTCTTTTTTCGGCCTTACAAACTATGTTACTCTGTTACTATGTAACTCCAGTCAGGCAATCGGAATTACTCCCTGGTAACAAGAAGTTATCTCCTATTGACTTGATAGGGGATAACTGCCAGATTAGTAGGGGTCCGACCGCTGGAACCAAAACACTCTATCACTGTGGTCAGATGTTACATTATAATAAATGGTATTTTATTAGAGCGGTTGAAATCCATGCAGTTTTTCAGGGCATATTTAGTTTCTTTTGTTACTGGTTTGTGTTGTAGCATTTATTTCTTAAGAATTGAATAACAACATCTTAAGAGATCAATGTTTTCCTGCTGGAACAATGCCAGAGATCATCACGCAGCCCCATCAATCACATCTCATATTTCATCTTTTGTTTTGTCCAAGCAATAAATGACATTCTTGCCTATGAGTGTATGCATTTGGTTAATTAGATGTTTTTGTTCATGAGCTGGTGTATTCAATAACATGAGCTCTATATATATATATATATATATATATATATATATATATATATATATATATATTACAGACCAAAAGTTTGGACACACCTTCTCATTCAAAGAGTTTTCTGTATTTTAATGACTATGAAAATTGTAGATTCACACTGAAGGCATCAAAACTATGAATTAACACATGTGGAATTATATACTTAAAGGGGTTGTCCGGGTTCAGAGAAGAACCCGGACATACCTGCAATTTCACCCAGGCAGCCCGCCTGAAGAGGGCATCGGAGCATCCTATGCTCCGATGCCCTCCTTTGCCCTGCGCTAATTAGCGCAGGGCAAAGGAATTTAGCCAGGTTCCGGTGACGTACCGGTCCCTGCCGGGCAGAGGCTTCCGCCCGGCAGTGAGCCGGTGACGTCATCGGCGCTGATGGACGGGCTTTAGCGCTGCCCTAGCCAGTAAAACGGCTAGGGCAGCGCTAAAGCCGGCCCACTAAGGCCGGTGACGTCACCGAACTCGCTGCCGGGCGGAAGTACCCGCCCGGCAGCGAGTATTTATAAACAAAAGAGACCTTGCCCTGCGCGATCTAGCGCAGGGCAAGGGGGGGGCATCGGAGCATGAGATGCTCCGATGTCCTCTTCAGGCAGGCTGCCTGGGTGAAATTGCAGGTATGTCCGGGTTCTTCTCTGAACCCGGACAACCCCTTTAACAAAAAAGTGTGAAACAACTGAACATATGTCTTATATTCTAGGTTCTTCAAAGTAGCCACCTTTTGCTTTGATTACTGCTTTGCACACTCTTGGCATTCTCTTGATGAGCTTCAAGAGGTAGTCACCTGAAATGGTTTTCACTTCACAGGTGTGCCCTGTCAGGTTTAATAAGTGGGATTTCTTGCCTTATAAATGGGCTTGGGACCATGAGTTGTGTTGGGCAGAAGTCAGGTGGATACACAGCTGATAGTCCTACTGAATAGACTGTTATAATTTGTATTATGGCAAGAAAAAAGCAGCTAAGTAAAGAAAAACGAGTGGCCATCATTACTTTAAGAAATGAAGGTCAGTCAGTCCGAAAAATTGGGAAAACTTTGAAAGTGTCCCCAAGTGCAGTCACAAAAACCATCAAGCGCTACAAAGAAACTGGCTCACATGAGGACCGCCCCAGGAAAGGAAGACCAAGAGTCACCTCTGCTGCGGAGGATAAGTTCATCCGAATCACCAGCCTCAGAAATCGCAGGTTAACAGCAGCTCAGATTAGAGACCACGTCAATGCCACACAGAGTTTTATCAGCAGACACATCTCTACAACAATTGTTAAGAGGAGACTGTGTGCAGCAGGCCTTCATGGTAAAATAGCTGCTAGGAAACCACTGCTAAGGACAGGCAACAAGCAAAAGAGACTTGTTTTGGCTAAAGGAATGGACATTAGACCAGTGGAAATCTGTGCTTTGGTCTGATGAGTCCAAATTTGAGACCTTTGGTTCCAACCACCGTGTTTTTGTGCGACGCAGAAAAGGTGAACGGATGGACTCTACATGCCTGGTTCCCACCGTGAAGCATGGAGGAGGAGGTGTGATGGTGTGGGGGTGCTTTGCTGGTGACACTGTTGGGGAATATATTCAAAATTGAAGGCATACTGAACCAGCATGGCTACCACAGCATCTTGCAGCGGCATGCTATTCCATCCTGTTTGCGTTTAGTTGGACCATCATTTATTTATCAACAGGACAATGACCCCATACACACCTCCAGGCTGTGTAAGGGCTATTTGACCAAGAAGGAGAGTGATGGGGTGCTATGCCAGATGACCTGGCCTCCACAGTCACCAGACCTGAACCCAATCGAGATGGTTTGGGGTTAGCTGGACCGCAGAGTGAAGGCAAAAGGGCCAACAAGTGCTAAGCATCTCTAGGAACTCCTTCAAGACTGTTGGAATACCATTTCAGGTGACTACCTCTTGAAGCTCATCAAGAGAATGCCAAGAGTGTGCAAAGCAGTAATCAAAGCAAAAGGTGGCTACTTTGAAGAACCTAGAATATAAGACATATTTTCATATTTACAGAAAACTCTTTGAATGAGAAGGTGTGTCCAAACTTTTGGTCTGTACTGTGTGTGTGTGTGTGTGTGTATATATATATATATATATATATATATATATATACGCACACACACACTGTATATTGTCATATATAAGTCAAGATTGTAATTTACCAGCCATTGTATTTGTTTTCTTTAGCCTTGGACCTGGGAAGAAGATGAGCTATTGAAGAAAGGAGTTAAAAAATATGGAGCAGGGAACTGGAGTAAAATACTAGTCCACTATAGATTCAACAACCGCACTGGTGTCATGCTAAAGGATCGCTGGAGAACCATGAAGAAGCTGAATATAGTCCACGATGAGTGATCAGTCAAAGAACTGACTTTAAATTGGGAGGATCCTCCTTGTTTTTTTTTTTTTGTTTTTGTATTTATAAACCATTATCTTGAAAAAAAGGAGCCACAGCTCGGCAGCTTCTGAGCTAAAATGTTGCACATTATTAACCAAGGGAAGTACATTCTCACTTCATGAGATGCTGCAGCTTTCTTTCTTTTCTTTTCTTTTCGTTAATTTGGTTCCTAATTTTAGACCTAGCAATATTAAAGGAGTTTTCCAGTTCTGTGCATTTTTTTTACATTTCAAGCCCAGCTTTCTGTGCTCAGTTGAGAAAACCATACTCACCTCCTCTCTGCCACTGCTCTGAGTCCCTAGCTTATTTATGTTGTCCTGCAAACTTCCAGGCAGACATAGTCACGTGGACCACTAATCTCTGACCTCAGAGGTGATGTCTTCCCGAGCAGGCCTGTCACTGCTGGGTCATGTGCCACTCAGGAACACGTCACTCCTGAGACCAGTCATTCGCTGAAGAGGTGCACATAAACCCGTTCATTCAGAAGTTTACAGTCCAGGGACCAGAAGACCGCAAAAGGGAATGTGAAAGGAATGGCAGGGAGCAGGTGACTATTGTTTTTTCAACAGGTACAGAAGGTTGGGCTTGAAATTTTAAAAAAAGTGCATAAAGCTAGACAAGTCCTTTAAAGGGTTTCTGTCACCAGTTTTTTTTTCGGTATGAATCAGGCTGACATTAGAGATGTGCTAATGTCACCTGATTCCAAATATATATCTGTTTTATTTACTGGTGCCCCCATTTTTCTATAAAATGAACTTTTATTTTATGCTAATAAGGCCTCTAGGTGCAAGGGGCGTTACCCCTGCTCCTAGAGGCTCTGTTGATTGACAGGCCCAGGCAGAGAAGAAACACTCCAGTCAGCATAGCTTGCAAGGACCTTCAATGATGTCATGACCATGTGATCAGTCACATGGTTAGGATCACACAAACAGCCTGTCTCCTCCTAAACCATGTGACTGATCACATGGTCATGACATCATTGAAGGTCCTTGCAAGCTATGGTGAATGGAGTGTTTCTTCTCTGCCTGGTCCTGTCAATCAACAGAGCCTCTAGGAGCAGGGGTAACGCCCCTTGCACCTAGGAGCCTTATTAGCATAAAATAAAAGTTCATTTTATATAAAAATGGGGGCACCAGTAAATAAAACAGATCTATATTTGGAATCAGGTGACATTAGCACATCTCTAATGTCAGCCTGATTCATACCAAAAAAAACTGGTGACAGAAACCCTTTAAGTGTGTGGAAGACAGTATTTTGTTTTTGTTTTTTAAAGAAAACAAAGGCTTTTATGTTTTTTTAACAACTGAATCTAATCGCAAAATCGCCTGTAAATAGCCAAATGTCAGCAGATTAATGCATTTGTAATACAAAAATGTCCAAACTTTTGATTTAAATAGTATCGGTTTACTGGTTTGTATGAAATGGGGTAAAAGTGAGCCCAGAGGTGGATCTCTGGCTGTGATGGACTAATAGAAAACCATTGGCTGAGCTGTGGAAGTACAATATGTCTGACTTTTTCTCGTCCAACAGATCTAGATGACTGGTTTAGATAAAACAAAATACTAACATTTTGTGTTGGGTTTTTACATCATCATTGGGTAAATTCCAGTAACGTCAGCCTAATGATTTCTTCCTTTGATGATTCATAGGAAGGTAAAAGTACCCTCTCCCTGTCTGTGCTCACTGTCAAGCCTTTGTACACTAGATTCCTCTGGATATGCTTACAGGCCTGGATATAAATCCTGTACTTGGCTGTACTGGTACTGCAGAGAGAGGTTTCCCTCACTAATCTGTATGGAGAAGATGAGCTGGAAGCCCCTAACCACTAAACATTGGCCTCTTGGTTGATCCACACCCATCAGCTGGCTCGTCTTAAAATGGGAGGGATCAGGAAATCATTACCTGTGTCATCTGCAAGATTTTACAAAACTAATTGTGTTAGCCACATGTATAGATTGCTATGATGGGACGGACTGGCAAACATTGTGGACAAGTTTAATTTTGTCATTTATTAATAGGCTTACTATGTCTCAGTCCTCTCTGGCCTTACTTTCTTGAAGAGTTTCCAATACTTCAAAAGTGAAAATCAGTATTGGCTTATAATACATTTTGAGACAATTGTCTCTTACATTTTCATTGCTCTGATCGGTCACACTCACCTGCGTTAACCTTTGGATGTGAGGGCTGTGACAGTATTTTGTGTGAGAAACATTATTAATTTGCATGCGTGGCACTTGTGTGTGTGCCCCTCATTTATTTGAATACCTCTGCATCATGAAATGCATACATCTGTGAGGTGACTAATAAAATAGGAACATTGCGTCCCAACTGGTGCTGTATAACGTCAGGATAGCATGTTTATCACAGACGTACCTGGCCCCGCTTTTTGGTCATATTCGCAACTAAACAAAAGATAGGTTTTTTTGTTACGTAGTTTTAATTCAGTGACAAAGCTATAGATTATCAGTTAATTACATAGTAACATTGTTTATAAGGCTGAAAAAAAGACATCTGTACATCCAGTTGATCCAGAGGAAGCAAAAAAAAAAAAAAAAACCCCTGTGAGGTAGAAGCCAATTTTCCTCACTTTAGGGGAAAAAATTCCTTCCCGACTCCAATCAGACATCAGAATAACTCCCTGGATCAACGACCCATCTCTAGTAACTATAACCTATAATATTATTACCCTCCAGAAATACATCCAGGCCCCTCTTGAACTCTTTTACTGAACTTACCATCACCACCTCCTCAGGCAGAGCGTTCCATAGTCTCACTGCTCTTACAGTAAAGAATCCTCTTCTATGTTTGTGTACAAACCTTCTTTCCTCCAGACGCAGAGGATGTCCCCTCGTCACAGTCACAGCCCTGGGGATAAATAGATGATCTCTGTGCTGTCCCCATTACAGTTCTGTCCATCTTGTGAGCACAGTCTAATTCTCCAAGTCTTCAGCATCTGAATATGTAAAGCAAACAGTCTGTGCTTGTTAGGCCTCGTTAACCTCTGCGCTGTGAACTCCGGCATTTTCTTCCAGCGGAGGAACAGACTGCCGAAATTCACTGTATCTGGCTTTCGACTGGACGAGAAAATGCTGCATGTAATATCTGGCTGAAAGCCTGCGTATACGGTGGATACAGTGACCGGATCAGAGTGCTGGAGTTCACCGCGCATGTGTGAACCCGGCCTTAGTGTTGGCCTAGCCAGGAAAGCTAATTACAAGGACAATGATGGCTGACAAGTTATTTTCTATTGAACATGCATGAGCTGATCGTAATTTAGAATAAGGGTGGCAGTACACTTTAAGGTGTCCATGCACCTTCTATAACTGTAGCCCAAATGGTCGTTCGGCCAGCAGCTATCTCTCCCAACTCCCCCGTGCACCTACTCGGTTTGGCCGAGCCTGTATTTATTTTACAGGAGATATTTGCTGCCAAAATATCTCCTGTAAAATAAATACAGGCTCGGCCAAACCGAGTAGGTGCACGGGGGAGTTGGGACCTGTGAACTCTGGTAGCTGCTTATCTCATTCATTAAAATTCTCCCTTGACATCATGTATTGGTGGGATAGTCGTGAGCTCTTCATACACCTAAGACTATTGGTAGTCCCGCCAAAAAAGTAAAATGTGTATGGGGCCTTCAGACTGCTGTCTCGGCCAACGGCTATTCCTTCTGTAAACTCATGCTCTTAATGGAAAAAAGAAACAAGGACCCATTTACCATGAGCAAATTCACATTTGTTGAGAATGTATTATTTTGTTCAGCTGTTGCCCTTTGTATCGCCCCATGCACTAAGCATCTGCCAGAAAAGACGAAGCAGATGAACCTCTTCATTCTTTTACATGTTTTATATGTGTATTTAGGTAGTGCAGGAGTAACTTTCAGGGATAGATTTTCTGGCTGTCTAGCAAAACAGTCCAAAGGAGAGAGCACCACTTACTGATCCACTTTGGTAGATCCAAGCAGTGCCAGCAGTGTTGAGTCCTAGTCCGTTGGGTTCCAAATAGTTATAAGATGAAGAGCAGACCGCGGTACTCAGTGTCTTCACAATAGTTTGAGTTTTACTCACCAACCGTGCAACGTTTCAACTCCTAAGAGTCTTTCTCGCTTTAGAAAGACTCTTAGGAGCTTGTCCTCTCACCACTCTCTGTCTCACATTTGGTACTATGTAGCCTGTCTAGTTCTGACCCATTTACGTATGACTCTGGTATTGTGTTTGTCTTTATTTGTCTGTCTGTCTGTCTTATTTAGCATATGGACCGTCAACCAGTTGGAGTCTAGCTGTGTAGGGCTTGTAATGTAAACAGGTAGGGAAAGTGGGCGGGGTCTAGCCTTAGGGCCCATCGTCCTTGTCTCCCACTCCCTACCTATAGTTTGTTACCGTGTATTTATTGTGCATATGTAGTAAAATATGAAAAAAACTATAGAAATACACTGTATCCATTCTGATCCATAGAGTAAAATAAAAACATTATTTATTGCCGTACGGTGAATGCTACAAAATTAGCAAGTACTGCGGCAAAAGTTTTAGGCAAGTGAAGAAAAACGCTGCAAAGCAAGAATGCCTTAAAAATAGTAGTATTAATATTTTATTTTTTATCATAGTAACATAGTTTTGTAAGGTTGAAAAAAAGACATCCGTCCATCCAGTTCGGCCTGTTATCCTGTAATGTTGATCCTGAGGAAGGCAAAAAACCCTCATGAGGTGGAACAAATTTTGCTAATTTTAGAAGGAAAAGTTCCTTCCAGACTCCAACCAATCAATCAGAAAAACTCCCTGGATCAACAACCATTCTCCAGAATTCAATTAACAAAATGCAATGTGAAGCAGGTGTTTGGGTTCAGATCAGGAGACATGATTGGTCGCTGAATCACTTTCACCCTGTTATTGTTCAGAAATACAATCGTAGCCTTAGATTTGTGTTTTGGATAATTGTCATGTTGGAAAAGTGTACAACAGCCAAGGGCACAGAATATGGTAGCATCTTCTCTTTCAATATAGAGCAGTACATCTGTGAATTCATGGTACCATCAATGAAATGCAGCTCCCCGACACCAGCAGCACTCATGCAGCCCCACTATGTCTCACTGTAAGCACCATGTATTTTTCTTTGTACTCCTCACTTTTGCAACGCCACACAGTTTGAAGCCATCAGTTCCAAAAACATTTATCTTGATTTCATCACTCCAGAGTACCAGTAGTCTTCATCTTTTTCAGCATGGGCCCTGGCAAATTGTAAGTGGGCATTTTTGTGAATAAGCTTCAGGAGAGGCTTCCATCGTGGACAACACCCATGCATGCCATTTCTCTGCATTGTACATTGTATAATGTCAAGGGAAACACTCTCCCCCGTTTGGCCTTCTACTTCTTTAGCTAACTGCAGTGAACTTGCAAGGTGATTTTCTTCAATCCTTCTCATCAGAAGACGCTCCTGTCTAGGTGTTAACTTCTGTAGACGTCTCTGTGAGATGGTTGCAGTTCGATCTTCTTTAAAGGATTTCCGTGGCCAGAATTATCCCTATTAAACTGGCTGACATTAGCGATGTGCTAATGTCAGCAGAACCTAACTCTGCTATTCTTATGTTTATTCATGCCCCCGTTACTGCACTGCACACTAACTTTTATAATATGCAAATTAGCCTCTAGGAGCAGGGGGTCGTTACTCCTGTTCCTAAAGGCTCCATTCTCCCACCTCATTCCACGCCTGTAACGGGGAGCCGGCGGCCTCCCACTAGTAAGCAGGAGCGAGGACCCGGCTCCGGACGCGGCCGGCGTCCTCATCTCCATGATGACCAGGGGGCGGGGAGAACCTAGCCGCGCACTCCTCCTCAGCATGGCTGGTGTCCTCCATCCCCTACACAACGAGCAGGGGAGGAACTGAGCGCCAACGTTAGGTGTGCGGCTTTTTATGATGTGGGTCACATGACCCATCGACCTGGCCTGTTCAAACAGGCAACCTGCTGGCCACAGGTTGCCTGTGATTGGTGTTTTTGTCTCACTAGCGTACCCTTGGATTTTGCTGTATAGTTATCAGGGCTATGGAGTCGTGGAGTCGGTCACCATTTTGGTGGAGTCGGTATAAAATGGACCGACTCCGACTCCTAAAATATATAATGAATTAGTACATTTAGTTCAGTGCTGAATATATTTTTATAAGAATTTGTGAAAATGATGAAATGTCCTATAAATGTCTGTTCTATTCCTGATCTAAGGATTTAGGCTTTTAGTTGAGATGACTGTGTACTGCCCTTTATGTCCGGTGCATGTTCTCTCTGTATGCTTTATGTTTCCTCTGAGCTCATGTGTGGAGAGGTTAGCTGCTCTCATGGCTTCTATCTGCTGATGTAAAACACCTAGAGCCTTATGTATGAAAACTGTCTAGGTGTAGAAGTTTCTTTGTTGCCCATAGCAACCAATCAGAGCTCCCCTTTCATTTCATATAGTGCCCTGGAGAAATGAAAGGGGAGCTCTGATTGGTTGCTATGGGCAACAAAAAAAGTCTTAGACCTAGACAGTTTTCATACATCAGGCCCAGAGGCGTAGCTACTGGGGGGAGAGGGGGGGCAGGGGAGGCGATGCTCTGGGCCCAATACCTCTGGGGGAGCCCAGCAGGGATGGCCTTAGTACAATCAGGCGAATACAAGTGAGCGCTTCCATTATGGAGTCTGATGGGGGCACATTAAGCCGATCTGAGGTCTGATGGGGGCACATTCTGATGATCTGAGGTCTGATGGGGGCACATTCTGCTGATCTGAGGTCTGATGGGGGCACATTCTGCTGATCTGAGGTCTGATGGGGGAACATTCTGCTGATCTGAGGTCTGATGGGGGCACATTAAGCCGGTCTGAGGTCTGATGTGGGCACATTAAGCCGATCTGAGGTCTGATGGGGGCACATTAAGCCTATCTGAGGTCTGATGGGGGCAAGGGACTGTTAGTTTAGTGATGTAAAAGCTGGGGACAGATTTCCTTTAACATAGGAGTCCCCTTTTTTACTCCTATTAATCCTATATTTTCCTGCATTATGTGGTAGAGTATTTAGAGTAGGGTATGTAGAAAGTCTATTGTACTGTACTTAACAGCATAGATGATCTAGCAGTTTATATAGTCATCTTGCTAATACAGTATTATAACCACAACTAGTAGTATGTGCCTGTGAAGTTGGAAACGTGCGTTTGGGAAGCCAATAAGTGGGGGGCCCACTCAAGTATGTTTCGCCCCCCCATGTGCTGAACCTCTAGCTATGCCTCTGATTAGGCCCTAAGTGAGCTGTACTTAGAGAAGCCTGATAGATTACAAACTGCTTTTGTCATGACTTATCTGTACTATTGATTTTATGCAAATTTGTTTAAAGTTATCACTTAAACATGCTCCATGTATGAGGGAGTAGGAGTCTGAGTCGGGGTGAGGGGAAATTGAGGAGTCGGAGTCGGGGCTTTGGCTTACCGACTCCACAGCCCTGATAGTCATTGACCTCAGCTTGTACTTGACCTCGACCTTGTGGTATCCCTTGTACTGACGTGACCTCCTGGCTCCTGACCTCGGCTTGTTCTTGACCTCGACCTCGTGATACCCCCTTGTACTGACTCAGCCTCCTGGCTCTTGACCTCGGCTTCATCTGGTTCCGGTTTTTGCTTATGTTTGGATTTATTAACTTCTTGGTTTCCGACCCGGCCTGGTATTGATTACGCATCTGTGTTGTCTGTCTTGTCGGTCATTTTTCCCTTTCTCTTCCTTCCTGTAAGGCCTTGCACTTACGTAAGCTAGGGACCACCATCCAGTTGTGCACCATCAGTTAGGACGGACCGTGCAAGTAGGTAGGGATAATGGTGTGGGTGGAGCTCAGGGCTGCACTATTCCCTACCCATTACGTGACAACGCCCTTCTAGTCTTTATTGACAGGGCCAAGCAAGCGTGCGTCTCTTCCTGCCGGCCCTGTGTGCTGGGTAAACGGCACGGTGCAGGCGCGAGTTTTACCCAGCACACAGGGCCGGCAGGACTAGACTAACGCTGGCTTGGCCCTGTCAATCAAGGTGGGAGAACGGAGCCTCTAGGTGCAGGAGCAACGTCCCCCCTGCTCCTAGAGGCTAATTTGCATATTATAAAAGTTAGAATTGTGCAGTAACTGGGGCATACATAAAAGAAACAATAGCAGAGTATGGTTCTGCTGACATTAGCACATTGCTCTTGTCAGCCAGTTTAGTAGGGATAATTCTTGTGACGGAAACCCTTTTAATGTTTATATCAGTTTTGCTACAGTATTCTGACTTGTAAGTAAAGCTTTGCTGATCTTCTTGTAGCCTTCACCTTTCTTGTGTAAAGAAATTATTTTATTTCTCAGTAAGAAGGGGCTTTCTTTAAGTAACGCTCCTTCATAGTCAACTGTCTGCTGGACACGTTTAAAAGGAAATGTCTCATCAAAAATTTTATCTGCCAGTTAAAGCCAGATAGTAACACATATCCTTTGTGTTCTAATCTTTTATTTTCATTTTTTTTAATTCTATTTCCTGAACATTATTGGGGGGGTCCATCTTTCCTGAGCTGTTCTTAACCCTTTCAGTACCGGAGGTTTTTTCGGTTATGCGTTTTCGTTTTGCGCTCCCTGCCTTCAAACAGCCATAACTGTTTTATTTTTCTGTTCACATAGCTGTATGAGGGCTTGTTTTTTGCGGGGCGATCTGAAGTTTTTATTGATACCATTCTGGGATGTGTATGACTTTTTGATCACTTTATATTTAATTTTTTTTTTAGAAAAAAAAGCGACAAAAAACAGCGAATCGCCATTTGGACGCTTTTTTTCCGCCACACAATTCGCCATATTGGAATTTTTTTTTATATTTTAAAAGTAAGGGCGTTTTCGGTCACAGTGATACCCATGATATCTATATTTATTATTATTTAGGTATTTTTTAATTATACGGAAAGGGGAGTGATTTGAACTTTTATAGATTTTTGATTTTTTATATATTTTTTAACATTTTTTAAAAAAAATTTTTGTGATTTTTTAAAGCTCAAATATGAGCAAATAAATTGTGTGTTTTATTTTTTCTTTATGAGCGATGAGGGTCTTTTATTTTTGACTTAAAGACCGAATTTGCTCATTTCTTATCCTGGCCTGCCATCTAGTGACCAGAATAAGAATTGCACTTTGAAAGCTTTAAACCTCATTAGCGAGGTTTACAGCTTTCAGATCGTGTACAGACACCCCGATTGGCCACACATCTAACATCTAAAGGCCTAGGAAGTCGCCGCCGAAGGCGGTAAGAAACAGCAGAGACTTGCCGGCCATGACGCCCGCCTCATGTGCGAGCAGGCGCCATGTGTCCGCATCGCCCCAGCGCCGTACATGTACGGCGCTGGTACTGTAACGGTTAACAGCATTTAGAAAGCATTAAAAAAAAAAATTCTTTACGCCCCATGGTCCATAGACACAATGGAGTGACTTCTATGGGAGAGTCTTCTAGGCATGCTCTGTGACCTGTGCAGAGGTCATTGTACAAGGAAAGAATAGATAAGATTTGTCAGTCACCTGGACCCTGTCTTATCTGTCATTCTAATCCTGCCTGTAATGATATCAGCTCTGGGTATAGACGAGCAGGTAACTGCAGTAAAGAGATCTGTACAGACCAAGAAGTTATTAGTCTTAGTGGCCAGTGCAAAAACTGCAGGATTTTATGTTTTTTTTATTTAAATCTAGGTATTGACATGAAAAATTAAATGTGTAAAACATAAAAATGTGATTTAATTAACATTTTCTGATGACACATTCCCTTATTGAAGAATTAGACTCCCATGTGGTTGAATCCTTGTTAATTACAATTTTGTAGTATAAACTTTAGATTTGCTTCTAAGACTTTAAGTTGGGGTGTACTCATTTTTGCAACATGGTCTTGAATGAATTTGTTAGGAAAATTACTTTTTTGTGAGAGCAAATTAACAAACATGTTTGCAATCAGTGTTATTTTGTAGTATGGTATCATAGATCATAGATGCTGAAAAGAAAACCCTTTAACTCTTGCACAACTGAGACTCGGAGTGGTTTCAGTACACGTCGACACATTGATCTGCTGACGCGCCTGCTGGAGTCATTTTTCTGTTCATTTCTTCTGGCTACTCATAATCCTCTGCTGGATGTCTGCCAACATGTCTGGGTGTCCGAACATGTGGATGTCTATTTTCTTTGCATCAGGCACAGATCTTGTATTACACCACTTCTGTACAAAACCATGTATATTGCTTTTTGCTGTAACAGGAACGTGCTGGACAGGATACAGTTTAGTAGTTTACTTTACAGTATGCTGCCCAGGCCCTATATGCCCCCTGTGAGGCAGTGACAGGCCTCATATATGAAGAGGAGATGTATCTCATATTTGATGTGTGTTCCCCACAATCATCTGGTCTGAGGTGAGGTCACGTGCGATAATCACTTGGGGATAAAGCAATCCTCAGAGTGTGAAAGTTAGGCCCTAGGGAACAGACCTGCAGAGGGCCTGCGTGGTTCCAGCCAGGAGGGCTGGGCGGCCACAAGGCTGAGGAAGCCTGAGTGTTGGGGGGGACCCAGTGACGTCTGAAGAAGAGAGGTGTCGCACGGTCAGAGTCAGGAGGACTGTTGGACCTTATCCCCCTAAGGTATTTAGCTGCTTCCACCAGGAGCACTGGTGGGTTGCACTGGGCACAGCTAGGAGGCTGCCTGACCGAAGCCGAATACCACAGTGTGAACACTGACCTAGAGGTGAGTTATGGAGACCTCTGTATAATGAGTGCCTAGCCGGGCAAGCTGTGACTTCATAGTGCCAAGTGATGCCAAACCTGTAAGTATGATGTGCTGTGTGACAAATAAAGCACAGTTTGAGCTTGCAAACCCCCTGTCTGATGAGAAGTCTGTCATTGCCGACCCCTGAGAGAGAGAGCGATCCCTTACACCCCTTACTGCTCCACACAGTAGTTATTCCCCCTTTGTGTCCTCTACACAGTAGTGATGCCTCTTTAGTGCCCCAACACAGTAGTGATGCCCCATTTACAGCAGTGATACCCCTTTAGTGCCCTCACACAGCAAAATGCCCTCTTAGTGCCCTTACAAAGTAGTCATGCACCCTTAGTGCCCCCACACAGTAATAATGCCCCGTTTACAGCAGTGATACCCCTTTAGTGCCCTCACACAGCGGAATGCATTCTTAGTGCCCCTACATGGTATTTATGCCTCCTTAGGGCACCTACACTGTAGTCATGCCCTCTTAGTGCCCCCACACAATAATGAGGCTCCTTTAGTGCCCCCCTTTCAATAGCACTGGCCACTTTATGTCCTCTTACAGTAGTGAAGCCCCTGTAGTAGGGCTGGGCAATTAATCGAATTAATTTGATTAATTTGCCCATTGCAAGCCTCACGATTTAATTTTTTAGGAAAATCGTGAATTCGATTTTCCTAAAAATGGCGCCCGACATATGAAATAAAAAAAATCTCTTACCTGTCCTGCGCCGCGGCTCCACTCCAGTGTCCGGCGCTCCTCTTCTTTTCTGGGGCTGCGCTGCAGTGTCTTGACCGCGTACAGCGTCAGGACGTAGTGCGCGCACTCTGACCTGACGCTGCACGCAGTCGGGTGACAGTGCAGCACCGGGAGAAGAAGAGGGGCGCCGGACGTGGAGCGGAGCCGCAGCGGAGGACAGGTGAGAGAGTTTTTTATTTATTATTATGATGGTGGCTGCTCTGAGGTCTGGAGGGGACACTTTGGGCTGCTCTGAGGTCTGAAGGGGGCACTTTGGGCTGCTCTGAGGTCTGAAGGGGGCACTTTGGGCTGATCTGAGGTCTGATGGGGCACAGTGGGCTGATCTGAGGTCTGATGGGGCACAGTGGGCTGATCTGAGGTCTGATAAGGGCACAGTGGGCTGATCTGAGGTCTGATGGGGCCACAGTGGGCTGGTCTGAGGGGGCCACAGTAGGCTTTTTTTATTTATTTTTTTATATTTTTACTAACAAAAGAACATCGAGATTTACATCGTGAATCGTCCAAAATTTTTTAAAAAATCGAGATTTTTTTTTTTTGGCCATATCGCCCAGCTCTACCCTGTAGCGTTAATAAAGTAGAAAAAAGTAATACCTAGCTCCGTTCCCCCAATGACCAGAGCAGATCATGCTACCCCCCAGCAGCAGGCATGATGCAGTGACGTCATGGCGGCTGCTGAGCAGAGCAGGAGAGCACAGGCCGGGGAATGAGGCCAGGGGCCATAATGGATGACAGACTGGGGCAGCCAGGCTGTTGCGTCTGTTATCCATTATGGCACAGGTCTTGCCTGTCAGTACATACACACATCCACAGTAATCATTACTGCCCCACCATTCGCAAGGACGTGGGCCACATTCCCCCAAAATGAGCGGAGCAGCAGGTCAAGTATGCATACTTTCACTCCATCCATTCTCTATGGGATTCCAGAAAATAGCATTCCCCCTTTTTATACTGTGGTTGGTATAAATTTAGTAGAGCCCTGCTACTTTGATGGTGGTGGTTTTTTTGTAGATTGCAGGATTAGTAAATCTGCCCCTTTGTGTTTGCTATATTGTATCATGTATAAGCTAGATACCTCAGCAGTAGCACAAGTCTGGAGTTCTTACCAAGGCTAGGTGGAATGGTAGCAAAACAATGGTAGCAAAGATCTAAGTTTAGACCATATTAAAAAATTAATGTTTTTATTCACTGACCATAAGCAGAGAGTGCAAAACACAAAGTACATTTCAAAACTTAAAGTTTTATAAAGTAGAAGCTTTGGGCAACATGGAAGATCATCCGCTTTTCATAGTGCCAATAGTGTAATTTACTGTGAATGATTTCTGTCTATGAACAGAGCAGAAAGGACATTGTGATAACCATCTGCATCCATAATCGTTCCCTGTATGCTCTGATGGTGGCAGGAAGAGCAGTTCCTGTGCTATGTTGCTGAAACACTTTATTCTGATTATACAGCTACATAATATACTAGTGAAAGTGAAAACCTCTAGTAGAAAAGAATCTATTAGGTTTACAGCACGGCACAAAGGCAACACTATATTGTATTGATTCCTAGTCAAACATCGTTATTACATAAAATATTTTATTATAGCACTTTATTTTTTTTCAACAGTTATTTTTATTCATTAAAGCAAAATTGCATACATTTGTCAGGACAGTTCTTTTATCTCAAAAATAATAACATAGCGGGGAACAGGCACAGCAAGTATAAAATATACATGTTATAAGAAAAAACACTTGGCATGTAAACAATTCAACCTGACAAACAATTACCGTAAAGAAATGCTTATTATATTTTTGGGCTCTAAGAACAGGGGACCCAACTTTTATATTTATTGTAACACCTGCTAATAGCACCAGTTATGTATGAAGCCAGTTATGTCCTCCTTTTAGGGTTTTTGTGATGCGCCAAAGACCACGGGCTACTGTGGCTTTCCTTTGGAATGTTAGCTTAGGGTCCTTAAAGAAACCAGTCCTGTATAGAGACTTATTGGAAGTACTCCCTGGTGTGGAGACTTGACAATGCTCCATGGGAAAACAATATCCAAAGAGGTATCTCCCAAGGAAAGAGAACCATCTCAATAGCACCAGCTTGTGGAAGTGGCTCCCTACTAGTCAAAATCTGACTTTTTAACAAGCTTTAGGACCAGTGGTGTACATAGGGAAGTAAGGGCCCCATAGCACGGATAAAACCAGGCCCTCCACACAGAACAGAAGGGTTTCGGTTTCTGCCTAAACCCCTTGCAATGACCCTTGGGCCATTTTTCCACTGCTTCATTTGCTAAAAGTTCTTCCTTTAGAGAGTAGAGTCCTGAACAAGTTTTCACCTCCAGTAGAAGAGGAGATGATCCCAACTAAGACTGGGCCTCCTCTTGTCCTGGGCCCCATAGCAGTCACATGGTCTGCCACTATGGTAGTTACATAACAAGGGAACCAAGGCAAATATCCATCTGTAAAGTTGGATTTTGACCTGTAGCAAGCCACTTCCACAAAGTGGTGCTAATGAGATGGTTCTCTTTCATTGGGAGATATCTCTTTGCACTCTGTGGTATTAAAGGGAACCTGTCATCTCCGAAACACCCCCTGAACTAGAGTAAGCGGTGTATAGTGTAAGTGATGCTGAATCCGAATATGTAAGTTTTATCTTCGTACTCACTTCCATTCTGACTCTGTGCTCCCACAAACCAGCAGTAAAATGCACTCAGTGGGTGCGCACTCACATAATGGAGAGGACTCAAAGAAGAGTCCCTTCAGTGCATTTTACTGCAGGTTTGTGGGAGCACAGAGTCAGAATGGAAGTGAGTATGAAGATAAAACTTACATATTCTGATTCAGCATCACTTACACTATACACCGCTTACTCTAGTTCAGGGGGTGTTTCGGAGATGACAGGTTCCTTTTAAGTGGCTGTTAACAATTTGCTGGGAAACCACTCCTCCCCCCAAACCTTGTAGCCCTTAGTTCTTTGCTTTTTGATCTTACCTAATTGGATTTAAGGTTTCTTCATATATGTTAGTATTTTAACCATAATACTTACAAAAATATATAAAATAGCTTATTTTCCTTTACATGGTTACATAAATTATGTAAAAATAAAGCTATGGACCAAGGGACAGGAGCACTTCTCAAGCTCTCTAACTTTTTTCCAGGTTCCATGACACCTGCCATTTCCCACAGCTTGCCAGTGAAGTATTTGGTCCCTGAAAACACAAAAAACAAGCAAATGAATGTTTAGTGATGTGAGCAGAATAACTAATCATAAGAAACTCTAGATACTGGAATTCTAAAGACAAAAAATGAATTATATTGATTAGGTAGGGTGAGCAAAACGGGGTATAATGTAAGGTGTGTACTTTGTAGAATCAGAACTCCTGCAGCTGTCATCCTGCAGAGTTAAAGGTTTTATTCAAGTTATTTTATTGATTGATTTATTTTAGATAAGGAAGGTATTAAATAATAAAGAATGTTCCTAAGCCCCCTCCATTCCAGCTCTTTCCTCCCCACTGACCTTTATTTTCCTGAGTGCAGCAGTGACGTGCGCTTACACCACAAATCACTACTGCAGCCATTTATTGGCCTCAGAAGTCACATATCGAGTACTGCTGAGGCCAGTGATTGGCTGCAGCAGTCACATGAGATAAACATCATTTCTGCAACCAAAGCACAACATGATGGCTGCGGCGCTGGAATGGAGGTTTGGAATGATAAGTAAAACAGTTTTTATTACTCTAAAAGACGTCCTTTTTTTTCCAAAAGATAGCTAAATAAATAACTCAGACTGCCCCTTCTATTTCTCCTCTTGATTTGGAAAATGTTGACCTTTTAACATAACTTGGTTGGCTCAGATAGACGTATTTCCTTTGACATAACAGTTTTTTGGTATACTTCCAGTTAGCAGGAGATAACATTTTCATTTACTACGATATAATCATAAACTCCCGGGAGTATAGTCACATGTTGTCTTGAAT
Source organism: Rhinella marina (assembly GCA_900303285.1). Taxonomy (NCBI): domain Eukaryota; kingdom Metazoa; phylum Chordata; class Amphibia; order Anura; family Bufonidae; genus Rhinella; species Rhinella marina. Next base: position 462,810 of record ONZH01021119.1, read on the forward strand.
GTGTAACATTTTATACACAGAAATAATGGGGGGGAGGGGACTATCATGAGGGTAATATTTGAGGTCAGTTTTGATTGAGATTGCCTCGGTGTACGGTGTACACATTTATTAATCCTCATACTTGTTTTTTTCAATTAATCTAGAAATACTACTCTAGTTTTTTTATGTCACCCTCATACTGGAGTGACTTTTTTTTTATTTTTGAATATGTTTTAAAAAGTTGCACTGATAAATTTGGAGTGAAACTTATTAATAGTGTTGAGTGAATAGAACTTCGGATCCTAGATTCATCTCTGTACAGATTTCAAATGTATGGGGTCCAGCAAATTCGTTATCATGGAAGTTTTGCGGGACTTCAGTGAATAACTTCGGGATTTGATTTTTACACTTTAAAACATGGAGTGTACCAGTGTACCAAAGCAAGCGTCGGATCCATGTTTTAAAATGGTTTTAAAGTTTTTAAATCGCTGGCCGAAGTTATTCACTGATATCTCGCAAGACGTCCATGATAACGAATTTGCTGGAGCCCGTACATTTGAATTCTCTCTGTTCAATTCGCTGGAGCCCATACATTTTAATGAGACAGGTCTCTGTACAGCATTAAAACAAAGTTTGGAGCAAATCAACTTTGTATCTAGGATCGATTCGCTCAACACTACTCATTAAGATAGCTAACCACACCCACCTTCCAACCCACTTTTTAAAGCTGGAGTGAGTGATAAAGTCTCACATTTTTGCTCCAGTGAGCCCAAAAAGTTGCAAAAGCCCTATTTATTTTACTCTTTAAATCCATAATTCTGGAGTGTAGGGCATAATAAATTCCCCCCACTATATTTAAATTCTCACCTGTTAGCACCAGTACCATCTCCATAGCACCGATGGTTCCTGACATTCATTGCGGGGTGCTGGCATGCCACACACACAGTGTAGCCATCTCTGATATACAGCATCCAGCGAGCATGTGGTTCATCCTGAGTCAAGCAGGCTGGAGAGAAGGATTCAATCTGGAACTCAACGCAGTACCTGACGTAAAGATTAGCAAGTATTATCTTCACCTGAGGCCTCATGCACACGTTCCGCTTTCTATCCTTTTTTCAGGATCCTGAAAAAAGGATAGAAAAAACGGACCCATTCACTTGTATGGGTGACGGACAGGCATCCGTTTTTTCACGGATGCCTGTCCGTTCCGTTTTTCCGATCCTTTTTCACTGGTTCATGTCCCATTTTCATCCGTTTAAACGTGACGGATGGCTCCATTGAACTCTATAGGAGCGTCCGTGAAAATGGATGGAAACGGGTATGTATCCGTTTTCCATCCGTTTTCACTGATAGGTTGCTTGGAGACACAGAACCAGTCAGAAACAACCTAAACTAAAAAAAAACGGATCCGTTTAAACGGATGGAAAACGGATGAAAAACGGATCAGTTTAAACGGATGGCAGTCCGCTTTAACGGATAAAAAATGGATTGAAAATTACGGACCGTAAAAACGGAACGGGTGCAGGCGGAACGTGTGCATGAGGCCTGACAGCAGCTTAAACTTTATATTAAGTCACGTAGCCACGGACTTTTTTGGAAGGGTGCCTTCACATGCTGAGGATTTTGTTGCAGAATTTTCCACGATTGAAAATCAGTTCCTTTCACCTAAATGCAGAAATCTATATTCTTGCTGCCTCATTCAAGTGAATGGAACTGATTTTCAGTCGTGGAAAATTCTTGCCATTTCCATGTGGCAAATCTGCGGCAATGTACAGTACCAGTAAAGTTGATGAAATTTTAATAAATCTCATCCACACACTGCATAAAAATCCTCAGCGTCAATTGGCCTGGGATTTGGATTTGAAATCTGCAGCATGTCAATTCATGCTGTGGATCGCCATCACAGATGTCACCCTGTGCAATAGGGAGGGTAAATCATAGCCATTTCTACACTTGGGTGAGCACTGCCTGTTCATTGGTCTCAATGTTTTTCTTGGCATTTTTCAGGCATTCTTTCTTGTATAAATGGGAAGATGTCTGAAAAAAATGCCACACAAAGAACGTTCTGCAAAAAAAAAAAAAAAAACACCATTGATCCACAAAAGTGCATCTCACAATTGAAAAAAAAACTCCTCTAAAAAACCTTATATGTCTTGTTTAATCGTTCCCCTAGACTTCCATGCTACATCTGTAGTTGCAAAAAAACACCAACCACCAAAAACCCCTCAGGATAGGTCATCAATACCCGATCGTTGTGGTCCAACTCTTGTTACCCCTGCTAATCAGCTGTTTGAAGAGGCCGCTGTACTCAGGTCAGCTAAATCACTGAAAATTCACTGCAGATCTGTGAGTGCCGCTCCATCTACTTTCTTCCACAAACACTTCAAACATCTGACATCTTGGAACCTCACCAATTCGATATTGATGACCTGTCCTGGACAGTCCCTCTAATTCTGTAAGTAACTGGTGCCTTTTACATGAGCATGGCCAACTAAAGGGTTTTCTGATTCTTAGATATTGATGGCATATTCTCAGGATAAGGTCATCAATATCAAATCGATGGGGGTCTGACACCCTGCCCCCCACTGATCAATAGTTTCGGACATCTGTTTCTGAGCCAAAAGCAGAAGGTTCCATCCAATGCAGCTAGTTCCCTTTCAAGTGAATGGCACCAAAAACTATAAAGTGGATGGAGCCTTGGTTTCCGGCGATGGCGGCTGCCCTTAACAGCTGACTGATGGGGGCATTGATGATCTATATTTGGAACAAGCCATCCATATTAACCTTTTTAGCCAGATATGAGGATATGACAACATACAATACGCAGTATATCCATTGAGGTTTAATACTGTACCCAGAATCCTCTGTATTGGATGCCCAGTCTATGGCCACCGCACGCCTCTTTCTTTCTTTGTTATATTCAGAAGTAGTAATGAAGGCAGGAACTATGGAAGAAAACAGTTACTTTTACCTTCAGACCTACGTTATTCACATATACCATTTTTAGAAGCATTTATCTGTCTGTTAAAGGGATTCTGTCACCAGGATTTGGCCTATAAAGTTATTCACACTACCGGATTGTGCTCATTGCGGTGAATGTAAAAAAGTTACTCTTATTGATCCTAGAGATGTATTTTATGTAAAAAAATCGTTTTTTGTGATATGCAAATTACTTACATAAGGAGCCCAAGGGGATGTGCCCAGCGCTGTTGGAGTCCGGCCACGCCGCAACTGTTGGAGCCCAGCACCGCCCACCTCATTATTATTCACTGCAAATCTTCAAGCAGCCTTCCTCCGGCACCAGCGTAATCCCGCGCAGGCGCATGCGCACTGATCTCCTTGATGCCGATGCCAGTAGACCGCACGGGCGCAGACTGCTTGAAGATTTGCAGTGAATAATAATGAGGTGGGCGGTGCTGGGCTCCAACAGTTGCGGCGTGGCCGGGCTCCAACGGCGCTGGGCACATCCCCTTGGGCTCCTTATGTAAGTAATTTGCATATCACAAAAAACAATTTTTTTTTACATAAAATGCATCTCTGGGATCAATAAGAATAACTTTTTGACATTCACCGCAATGAGCACAATCCGGTAGTGTGAATAACTTTATAGGCCAAATCCTGGTGACAGAATCCCTTTAAGGCTGCACTGGACATAGATAGCCGGGTGAATGGAAAAGCAAGGTCTTATCTGTGCCTTCATATGCTCATTTGGAGTCCAGCTTCCTGATTTTTCCAAAAATAGACAATACTGAGGGAACTCCTTCCCGTCAACTGAGTATAATGTCAAAGTCAATGTATACAGTATATAAAGACTACTAAGAGTTTATTCACATCACCGTTCTGATCCGTGAGAACAGAAAAATAAAAACAATGGATTATTTAGGCTACTTTCACATTGGTGGCACAGCTTTCTGACGGGATGTTACTGAAATGCTTGCTGGCCCGGAGATCTGTCCAGAGAAAAGACTCTGCAGAAAACATTTTTTGTACAGCCAATTCCTGGCATTCTATTCTGGAACCGCCTTCCAGAGAGCTGTGCCGTCAATGTGGAAGTAGCCTTTTTTTTTGGGCATCCGTTGTGCTAATTTTTTATTCGGAATTTTTTATTCGTTTGTGTCATTCCGTCAAAGTGCCGTTGACAGATCAGAAGAGCGGAAAATAAAACGGTGATGTGAAGGAACCTTTATATTGGAATGAGTTATACAATTGTGTATAATAAAGAATAACGCATCCAGTACTGGGTCATGTTAGAATAATAGAAGCTGTCCGAGGCTTCCATGATCTAATTAAAAATCTCTTTATGTTTTACCATATAGATGGCCACATTCAATGCCCTGGTTTGTGAAATATTCCAGACATCCGGCCTTCTCCTCTAGGTGTGGGCAGGGCTCTCCCCCGTTTTCAGGCTCCTGTAATACTTGACGACTGCGCACTCTGTATGTTGGGCTGCACTGGATCGCACAGCCACTCCAATGGCTCCATTCACCAACAACACAGGAATGAGCTAGGGGAACAAGGATATTTGTGAAATTAGAGTAGTCTTTTCAATACCTGATTTCTGCTTTCTCTATTTGCTGTTATTAAGGTTGTGACTGCTAGAGGTTACCGCTTTGAAACAAACCATACACTTCCATGCTAACACCTTTTTGTTTTACAAGTACTTCTCCCCTGATTTCTCCTTCTCCTGCATAAGACACCTATCCATTAGCCAGAGCACAGTTAAAAGAGTTCTGGCAGACTCTGTGTAATCATGAATTACATTGACACACATGGGAGTGAGTGGATCAGGTAATCAGCTTATGGGTGAGATCAAATGTTGCAGCTTACCAGTTTTCATGGAAGTGGCCAACAGGCTTCATGCACACAGCCAAAGCCGTTTTTGTGGTCTCCAAATTGTGGATCTGCAAAACATAGGTACTGGCCATGTGCATTCTGCATTTTGCAGATTGGTACGTCCTATCCTCTCTAGAACCGCCTCTTCCCATCCGCAAAACAGACAGGAATAGGACATGTTCTATTTTTTTTGCAGGGCCGCAGAACAGACATATGGATGCAGACAGATCGTGGTGTATTGTCTGCATCTTTTGAAATGAATGGGTCTGCATCTGACCCACAAAAAAAGCAGACTGGACCAAAACCATGATTGTGTGCATGAACCCTAAGGCTGTCGTCACACGTTGCAGAATATTCCACAATAAAATCATAAAGTCATCCCATGTGTTAGTCTATGGGGATGAAAAGTGTTAATACTGCGTTCTGTTCCGCTAAGGATCATTAAAGGGGTTTTCTGGGATTTTACTACTGATGACCTATCCTCGGGATAGGTCATCAGTATCTGATCGGTGGGGCCGCGGCCTTCTCTTAGCTTTTCCTAGGCCAGTGAGGTCACGTTCAAGTGAATGGGGCTCAGCGCGATACCAAGCAGAACCACTATACAATGTACGGGGGTGTGCGTTGTTAAGCCGCGAGAAGTTACCGGCGCTCACAGGAGCGCCGATGCCTTCTCAAACAGCTGATCAGGGGGGGTCCCGGGTCTCGGACCCCCACCAATCAGTAGTTTAGGATAGTTGAGGATAGGTCATCAGTAGTTGAGGATAGGTTTAATCAGTAGTTGAGGATAGGTCATCAGTAGTTAAATCCCCGAAAACCCCTTTAATTCCGTAGCGGAACAGAAGGCAAATAATGTTTTGTTGCAGATTTCTTGTACAGTACGTAGCTGACTCCATTCAATGGAGATGTAATCTGCCCAGAAATCCATAACTAATTCACAAAAGAAAATGCCCATTCTATTTCTATCTGCAGTATAATCCACAACAAAAAAATGCAACTTTGCAAAATCTGCACCTGCGGATTTTGTTGTGGAAAATTCTTCAACATGTGGGAGCATCGTAAAGGCAGTCTGTCACCACCAGAAACAGTTTTAAATACTATGTCAAGCTGCCTCCCCATATTACAATTGTAAGCCTATATTTTTGTGCAAGAACCGATGCTGCAATCCACATTCTAATCACTCTAAAGTGCACTAAGGGCACGCCGAACCACTTGCACCATAATTTTCCTCTCTCCAGACCCTCCCTCTTCTGTATGATTGACAGGGCCAGGCTTCTGAATCGTCATAGTGCCAACCATGATTTCCGCCAAATACTCTGTGGATTTTCCTTTGCAGAAAATCCGCAGTGGACCCACTACATGTGGCATACCCTAATAGAGGCATGTAGAACTTAATTCGGTTTTAAAGGGTTGTCCCACAAAAAATATTCTACATTTTTCAATCCAGCACCTGGATCTGAAAACTTTTGTAATTGCATGTAATAAAAAAAATTAGCATAGCCACTGAGTTATTCAATAAAATGTATCTGTATAGCGCCATCTGCTGTTTGTTCTTTTCCTTATTTCTTTGTCCTGCTCACTGAGAAAGCCGCATATGCTCAGTTTTATCCTTCAACTGCCTCCTGAGCTGTGACATGGCGAGAGCTACAGCAGAATGGACACGCCCCCTGAGCTGAGAGCATGGACACGCCCCCTGAGCTGCAGCAGAAAAGACACTTCCCTTGAGTTGCCAGCTTGATATAAATCTAGTAGAGCAATGAATGGGGAGATCTCTGGATCCATGTGAGGTCCAGGGCTGGTTCTAGCTTTGTTAGAAAGAGGTTGTCATGTACTATATGATGTCTGATTTTCATTTTTTACATTAGTCATAGGATAATTCCTTTAAGATTATTATAGTCTATGTGTGGCTATATTAATTAGCCTCTTAAATAGGGCTATACACCATTTTCTGTCTACCTTGCCATGCCTGATCATTTGTAGGATGCACTATGACAGCATGTGGTTATGTTGCTGGCGTCTACTCATCCACCACTGCCTTATTTTGACTGCTTTGCAAATTGTGGATTTAGAATAGAGCAAATTGTTCTCATCTCATCAGGCTGAAATTCTTCTAACAGCTTCCAAAGAAACTTTATCTCATCCTTTGCCAAGATTTTTCTGTTTGTCATTTTCTAGCACTGTCAAAACCGAACAGCAGCCCGTGTTATTTGTGGTGTTAGCAATGTAGGAGTCTGTCTACACTTATACACCAGTATACACTATATACACTTATATACTCTTATATACACTTATATATACCCAGGGGTGCAGCAACAATGAGGCCAGGAGAGGTGATCGCCTCAGACAGCACCAGGTAGGGGCAAGAGGGGCGCGCCGTTTCAGTGTTTGCCTCAGGCAGCAGAAAGGCTAGGTGCACCCCTGTATACACCTACAGTATATATACTATATAGGCATATACACTATATACACCTATATACACTCTATATGCACCTATATACACAATATACACCTATGTACACTTATATACACCTATATACACTCTATTGGGGTAATTTATCAAATTGGTGTAAAGTAGAAATGGCTTAGTTGCCCATAGCAACCTATCAGATTCCTCCTTTAATTTTCCAAAGGAGCTGTGAAAAATGAAAGGTGGAATCTCATTGGTTGCTATGGGCAACTAAGTCCGTTCTACTTTACACCAGTTTGATAACTGACCCCATATATGTATATATACTCTGTATACACTTATATACACCTATATACACTTTATACACTTATATACTCCTATATATATTATATACACTTATATAAACCTATATACAGCCTGCCAGAGTTCACTGAATCTGGCCAAGCTGGATACTTCAGTTCAATGCCAGACCCCACTGACAATAATGTGATCCGGCAGGGATCTGGCTGCATTCTGCCATAAGTGCCAGATTTTTTGTCTGGCAGAAAGCCATCAAAAGTTCGTCAGAAAGTGGTCGGATCATCAACAGGGTCCGGTGGTGAACCACAGTATTCGGCTTGGCCAGATTCAGTGAGCTCTGGCGGGCTGTGTCGAATATATAAAGCTGAGTGTGTGTGTGTGTGTGTGTGTGTGTCCGCTAAAGAAATGCGCACCACTGTGCCACTGTTTGTGCATAATACTCAGCTGAATAAAAAACATCTACCTTCCAAATTGCAAACTGGAGTGCTGTCTACTTTCTATACGTATATCAAGTTGTGACCCTGAGGTGACGCAAGGGTCCCACCATAGACGTGCACCCAAACGTGCCTGAATGTGGATGAGTGCTGTAACCCCAGACGAAAACACTAAAGGAATCAGCACCGTTGCAGCTCCAATCACGAAATTTGGCACACAGGTACAACAGGTGTCCGGGAAGGTTTTAGAATGGGTCTCAGCTCTGCAGGACGTACTGTTCCTGAGATATTCCCCCAAAAAATGCATTAGCCAATAGAAGCCTGGTCACATGACCCTTATCAGCCAATAGAAGCTCACAGGCAGTTAGTCTCCACATACACCAGGTTTCCATAACAACCTAGCCAGTTCACTGCTGTAGGTCTGCTTTAAAGGGGCAGATCTCTGTGGATGACACTGTTAAAGGAGAATTCCGGTTACCATAAATATAACTTATGTTTTAGACTAACTCATCATCAGTCATTACCTCATATAATGTAAATTTCACATATTTACCATTCAGTAGTAATAAAAGATATTTTATTCCACTGCTACTCACTGTGTTTCCTTCTAAATTACTATGGCATCAACCTGTAATTCAGGCCACCCTCAAAAGAAGGACTTAAAAACCCCACTCCCAGGTCCCACTAAGTCAGGCCGCCGACTCAGTCAGGCCACGCCCCTTCCACTCCACATCTGACCGGGATTTAAAAAATTAAGGTAAAAATCAACTTCTGTCAGCTGCAGGGGAGGGAGGAGGGTGAGTTTCTCCCTGCAGCTCATGCTCAGACTGCACAGTGCTGCTGTGTGAGAGTGAGCTGTTCAAAAGGACATCCCTGTGTCCATCCAGGCCCTTTGCCAGACGGAGGACAGGAAGTCTGAAGCCGGACTGTCCAGCCTCCCCCCAACGTGAAGCCATGCCACCAATCCCCATGAAGTCACACCCCTAAACATGAGGCCATGCCCCCTGGTTCCGTGAAGACACGGAGGAGAAGCTTTCTGAGCATGAGCTACTGAAAGGGTGGATATCCCTGTGTCTGTCCAGGCCCTGCGCCGGACGGTGGACAGAAAGTCTGAACGCCAGACTGTCCAGCCTAAAACTGGACCTCTGGCCACCCTAGGGGCAGGCTGATTTTATGGTGGCCAGATGTCTGGCTTTAGGCTGGACAGTCCAGTTTTCCGGCTCCCTGTTCTCCATCTGGCACAGTGCTTGGACAGACGCAGGGATGTCCACCCTTTCAGTAGCTAACGCTCAGACAGCTTCTCCTCCATGTCTTCATGGAGGCAGGGGGCGTGGCCTCATATTTAGGGGTGTGGCTTCATGGGGACCGGGGGCACTGCTTCACGTTTGGGGAAATGGCCGGTGAGGTCCGGCTTTCTGGCCTGAACACAGTGGCCACCCTAGCTGCTGTGGAGGTCACAGTTAAAGGGGCAGGTGCTGTGAATGTTTCTGTTAAGGAGCAGGCTGCTGTGGAGGTCACTGTTAAAGGGGCGGGCACTGTAGAGGTCACTCTTGATATCTTTTAACGACACACACACAAACATTAAATAAAATAAATGAAATATACCCGGGCGAAGCCAGGTCCTTCAGCTAGTATCTAACATATAAAGCTGCGTGTATGTATGTGTGTATATATGTGTGTATGTCAGCTAAAGGAATACGCACCATCGCAGCTACAATGACGAAATTTGGCATACAGGTACATCAGGTGTCTGGGAAGGTTTTAGACCAGGTCTCAGCTCTCCAGGACGTACCGTTCCTGAGATATTCCCAAAAAATGCATTAGCCAACAGAAGCCTGGTCACATGACCCTTATCAGCCAATAGAAGCTTGCAGGCAGTTAGTCTCCACACACACCAGGTTTCCATAACAACCCAGCCAGTTCAATGCTGTAGGTCTGCTTTAAAGGGGCAGGGCACTGTGGATGACACTGTTAAAAGGGTATTCCGGTTACCATAAATATAACTTATGTTTTAGACTAACTCATCATCATCAATCATTATCTAATATAATGTAAATTTCACATATTTACTGTTCAGTAGTAATAAAAGATGTTTTCTTTCACTGCTACCCACTGTGTTTTCTCATAAATTACAATGGCATCGACCTGTAATTCAGACCACCCTCAAAAGAAGGACTTAAAAGCCCCACCCCCAGGTCCCACTAAGACACTTCCCTGACTCAGTCAGGCCACACACCCTTCCACTCCACATCCGACGGGGATTGAAGAAATGAAGGTAAAAATCAACTTCTGTCAGCTGAAGGGGAGGGAGGGTGACTTTCTCCCTGCAGCTCATGCTCAGACTGCACAGTGTTGCTGTCTGGGAGTGAGCTGTTCAAAAGGACATCCTGTGTCCATCCAGGCCCTGCGCATGACAGAGGACAGGGAGTCTGAAAGCCGGACTGTCCAGCCTAAAACCGGATCTCTGGCCACCCTAGGGGCAGGCTGATGTTAGGGTGGCCAGACGTCCGGTTTTAGGCTGGGCAGTCCGGTTTTCTGGCTCCATGTCCTCCATCCAGTGCAGTGCCTGGACAGATGCAGGGATGTTTACCCTTTCAGTAGCTCACACCCAGACAGCTTCTCCTCTGTGTCTTCACGGAGTCAGGGGCGTGGCCTCATGCTCAGGGGCGTGGCTTTATCTTTGGTGGCATGGCTCTCTGGGGTGAAGTCAGTGGCCAACCTAGCTGCTGTGGAGGTCACAGTTAAAGCAGAGGGCACTGTGGATGTTACTGTTAAGGGGCGGGCACTGTAGAGGTCACTCTCGATATCTTTTAACGACACACACACAAAAATTAAATGAAATAGATTAAATATACCCGGGAGAAGCCGGGTCCTTCTGCTAGTAGGTTTATATAAGTGTGAACCCTCTCTTACTCAGGAAAACTGCTTTGACAAGTGGATGTGGAAGCAGAGGGAAGTTCAGATTTCGTGCACTTCCCCCCATAGGACAAATTAGAGGGGTTATCCCCTTTTCCTTAGTAAATAACCCCCAATGTGCATAGTGTTTCAGTATTTCACAGGGTAGACTCAGTATATGGCGAGGATTATATTCAACAGCCTTATGAAAGACTGAAATCCAAATATATGTGTTTGGTTTTAATTACAGCGCTAAAAGCACCTCAGTCACTAATTAAGTATAAGAGGGAAGTTAATTTCTCACAAGGAAGGTTTAGTTGTTTTCTGGTTTTAGGTTCCCAAAACTTACTCACTGTATAGATGAAAAGTTATTTACATTTCTCTGCCCAACCCACTAACTTCCACCCCCAAGATTATAGTATAATTTGTGAAGTTCTAGGCCTCGTTCACATTTCCGTTTTTCACTGATGTGTGCTGTCCGCTTTTTCCACAGACAGCTCATGTACCCATTGATTTAGATGTGTCTGTTCACATTTCAGTATTTTCTTACTGACCGTGAATCAGTAAAAAAAATCATTTTATGGGAGAGTGTTCTAGGCATGTGCTGTGAACTCTGCAGAGGTCACTGTGCAGGGAGGAAGAGTAGGTAAGCTGTGGCTTGTGTTGCGTGATCCTGTGTGAAACCTGCAATATTTTTTATAAATAGTAACAAGGAAAATAAAAGACACTAAGTAAAAATGGTTACCATAAAACTTTATTTAAACCAAAGGTCACTTTCTGTCAATATATTCCCTTTAAGCATAAAGCTGTTCCATATTAAAAAGAACTATGTATGCTGAAATGTAAGTTGTTTGGCAGGCAGTTATCTTCCTTATTGTCCCTTTCAGCCGAATGTGCATGCCCTTTCTATTAAAAGAGTGATTTCCCAGCAGCTTATTATTCGAGGGAACAAACCGGATGTAGATATTATTTCATATTGGCAAGAGTGGTGTGATTCATGATTAACGGCAGTGAATGAATGAAATACTAATGAATAAATAAGGAACAACCACAAGGCCACCTACTCATCCCTCTAAGGGCTCATGCACATCGTATGTATTTTGTGGTCTGCAAAACTCAGATCCGCAAAAAATACGGATGACATCCATTTTTTTGCTAATCCATCCTAACAATGCCTATCTTTGTCCACAAAACAGACAAGAACAAGACATGCTCTATCTTTTTTGCGGAACTGCTATGCGGACATACGGAAACGGAATGCACACAGAGTCATTTCCGTTTTTTTGGGGACCCATTGAAGTGAATGGTTCTGCATACAGTCCCCCAAAAAAATGGAACAGACACAAAAACAAAATACGTTCGTATGAATGAGCCCTAACGCTAGGGCTACACAATAGTGTGTTGCGCGACATTTTGTCGCACCAATGTCACACAACAATTTTTATAACGATAGGCTATGGTGTCGCACTGCAACATGTGAGATGCCGTAACTGCGACACGCCAGTCGCAAAAAATCCATCTTCGATGCATTTTTCTGTGACTGTCGTGTGCCCTATGTGTCGTGCGACTTATTGTCGCGTGACACATGTCGTCGTGTAGCCCTAGCCTAAGGCTTAGTTTAGGTACACATCTAGGTATCTATTATCACCACTATACTACTACCCTATAGTTGAGCATCTACACTATACTGTGTATTACCTAGAATAAACACGTCTGGACCTTTGCAAATTTCTATACAGATAAATTGCTTTTTCAAGAAAGTACCTTCTGGTAAGACTGCAACAGTAAATGGTATCATTATAAAGTACAAAATTACGGCTGACGTCCGTGTGCATTCCGTATTTTGCGGAACGGAACAGCTGGCCCCTAATAGAACAGTCCTATTCTTGTCCGTGATGCGGACAATAATAGGACATGTTCTATTTTCTTTTGCGGAATGGAAATACGGACATACGGAAACGGAATGCACACGGAGTACCTTCTGTTTTTTTTTCGGACCCATTGAAATGAATGGTTCCGCATACGGTCCGCAAAAAAAACGGAACGACACGGAAAGAAAATACGTTCGTGTGCATGAGGCCTTAGGGAGTCTTTCACCTATTTTTCACCTACATAACTAAGAGCACTGCCCCACAGAAGATTGCAGACACATTCCTGTGTGCACTTTGTGTCTGTATTACATGTTCAGAAAAAGCACTTTTATTCTGCAGGAAAACAGCTCCAAAGTGCCCAGCTCTGCTGCTGAAAGTGCTCAAAGCAAACCAGACTGAAGAGGGGAGGGCTGCTTTAGCTGCTCATATCTTGGGATTGGTAGAAGATAGAAAAGTGGTTCTTTGAAAGCTGGCATTCCAAGCTTTTAAATGATACCAAAATCACAGCATTATATCCAGTATATCAGAAGATATAGCTGTTAGAAATCGAGTCGGGAGAGAAAGCTGTTTTTAGTTTCACTTTCAGCTGGACACTTGGGAGCTGTTTTCCTGTAGAATAAAAGTGCTTTTCCTGGACATGTAATACAGACACACAGTGCACACAGGTATGTCTGGGATATGTATGCAATCTTCTGTGGGGCACTGCTGTTTGTTATATTGGCGAAAACAAGTGAAAGACTCCCTGAAAGTTATATTTTTATCTCTATAAAGCCTTATTCACACGTCAGTGTTTTGGTCAGTGATTTTCATCAGTGATTGTGAGCCAAAACCAGGATTGGAGCCTCCACAGACATAAGGTATAAGGGAAAGACCTGCACCTGTTCTGTGTTTAGAGCCGCACCTGGTTTTAGCTCAAAATCACTGATGGAAATCAATGACCGAACACTGATGTGTGAATGAGGAATAAGGCTGCATTCACATCTCTGTTTCGGAGATCCAGCTGCCTGATCCGGCTACTTTTTAGGGAGCACTCAGGAGTATTATTATTGTCAAAGGGGCATACAAGGGTATTACTAGGGGCATACAGGGGCATTATTATTTAGAGGGAAATAGGGGAATTACTACTTTGTAAGGGTAGAGGCACTTGGGGCATTATTACTTTCTAGAGGGCATGAATACTTTGTAAGGGCACAATGTCAGACATTATTACTTTGCAGGGGTATTGAGAATCACTACTACTCTCGAGGATACAAAAGACTGCATTTTTACTGCCACTATTTTTTCAGGGGTGCTGTCTATGTAACACTATTTATTATGCTATAATGAAGTACGGTACTAGGGGCAGATGGGGCACCAATAGGCACAGAACTGGGGGTATCAGCAGGATGGGGAGGGAAATGTTGGAAAAGAGAAGACCAAGAAAGATACGAACTCTGCACACAGAAGCCATGGCTAGAAAAGGTTGTATATGGTTGTCCAGCCCAGATGGAAAAGACATGTGCATCAACTGTAAGTCATTGGATTATACCGCACTGCAGTCACATATATGATCTGCAGAAAGCCTACATAAGTAGACCTAATGCCTACCACTGTATGCAGGGGTGGAAAATTCCCAGGAGGCTGATGCCCAGGAGGCCACCTGAGCCCTCCTCACGACCGGCCAGTGGAAGTTTTTGGGGATGTATTTTGTGCTGCTGGCAGTATTTTGTGATGGACTGTGGTATTTGGTTCTTTTGAGAATTGTGTGCTGCAATATGGTATTGCTGGCCCTGCCTTCCACCAATTTGGACCTGACTACAAAACGGGGAACTTTTTTTCAGGGCCACTTTAAGTTCCCAGTCCTCCCCTGACTGTATTGTGGTAATACCGGTCTTTTTGCTGTTTGTTTTGTCCAATAGTAGTATGGTAATGTTTTTCAGTCACTATTTAGTGATGTTGGTAGTGTTCATGTTGTCGCATCACCTCTTTGGCTAATATTATGTATTTTGTGTTCTTAGGATACTTTCATGTCTGCATTTTCCTTTCAGGTTTTGAGATCAGGCAGCCGAAAACATGAGTAAAACGCTTCCGTTCGATTTAATACAACCGGCTCATCCGTTCGGATGTGGTTTTATGAAATTGAAAATGAACAAACCAGATCCAGCATTAATACAATTGTAAGTCATTGGGCCCTGGATCCGGCACCATTGATTAACATTGTTTTTAGTGCCGGATCTGGCTTGTTCAGTTTCGCAAACAGGGTACAAAGCCACAGTTTGCAGCGGTTTTGTGTCCAGTTATTTAATGCAACAAACCGGAACAGGTGCACTCCAATCTGGTTTGTTCAGTTCTGTCCCTATTGACAATGAATGGGGACAAAACTGAAGCGTTTTCCTCTGGTTTTGAGATCCTCTGCCGGATCCCAAAGCCTGAAAGGAAAACGCAGATGTGAAAGTAGCCTTAGATATATTAATAAAAGCTAAGTTTTAGTTTTCTCCTTCCTGCTCCACAAGCTTACACCTCTAGTTTTAGTTCTACAGTGTTTACTCCTTATAGGTGTTCCCCAAGGTCAGCTCTGGAAGACCTACAATGTTGGCCTATTTAACACACACTTGTTGTATTTCACATATATATTTTACCTCCATGATCCAACATAAAACAAGGCTAAAGAAGTAATCTGCTGTTTAGATTACAGTACTGTGAAAGGGATTTTCAGGGAACAGAATTTTGATGGTCTATCCTTAGAAAAGGCTGAAAATATGAGGTGTGGGACCTTCCAGATTTTGGGGTTTTTTTGTTTCTATAAATATAGAAACAGGGACTTTATATTGATGACCTATCCGATACGTCATCAATATCAGATTGGTGGATGTCCAACAACCGGCACCTGCATCGATCAGCTGTTTACGCATCAACTCCCTTGCAGTGGCAACGTAGTGTAATTGCAAGTACTATGTAATTAAGAGTAAGCAGTGCACACAAGCAGCACCAGCTCCACTTCAAACAACTGATCGGCAGGTGTGCTGGGTGTCGGACCCCCAGTAATCTGACATTGATGACCTATACTGAGGAGGCTACTCGGGACACTACCTGTGAGAAACACACTAACATTGCACGGGTTCATAAAAGCAGCAGCAGGCAGGTATCACGCAGTGGTGGAAGGAAAATGTGATACTCAGCAGTGTGGGAATATTTCACACAGTCACTGGGGGATGTTAGAATGATGCTATGCAGGATGTGTCGGCAGAAGGGGAGGCATGGCCAGGGGCCCTGCACCAACACATGAAGCGTAACCATAAAGAGGCATGGGAATACCGTGCCACTCATTTAAACTTACAGCCTGATGCAGCAACTGCTGCATCTCTATCCTGCCCGCACCCCCTCTCCAGCAGTCAGGGCTCATCACCATCAGCAGAAGGAAGATGTCATTCCTTTCCATCGACTTCAATGTTGTCTATTTCTCCTGATGCACCTCCTCCTCCTTGTCACTTGTTTCGACAGAAATCTATCACCGAGGTGATTGCAAAAAAAAAACAACATGTTTGCTCTCATCCAATGGCACAGAAGCTCAAGGTGCACCTGGCCAAGTTGTTGGTACTACAGTCCCTCCCTTTCAATGTAGTAGATTCTGCACATTTCAAAGAACTGATGGCTTGTGTCCAACCAAGGTGGAAAATCCCAAGCCGACATTACTTTTCCCAAAAAGCTGTACCAGCCCTGCACACGTACATTGAGGTACAAGGTGGGCCAATCCTTGGGCCTCTCGGTGTCTGGTAGAGTTCACGCCAGCGCTGATGTATGGAGTTGTAACTATGGTCAAAGACAATATGCCATTCACAACCCATTGGGTAAATGTGGTTCCAGCCCAAACACACCAGCCATTCAGCCAGGTGATAGCAATAAACCTCCGTAGTGTAATCGTTGGATTTCTGCGGCAATGTCCTCCTCTGTCTCCTCATCCTTAACTTTGTCCTCACCCTCCCCTCTAGACACAGTTCGCAGTGGTCCTCCATCATATCACCTATGCAAAGCTAGGTGTTGTCACATGGTTCTGAACCTTGTCAGCCCGGGTGAACAGAGCCACACCAGGAAAGATCTTCTCTGCGTCATAAAGAAATTGAATACTGGCTGTTTCCTCGCCAACCGGAGATAGGAACCATGGTTACTGGTAACGGGAAGAACATTTTGTCTGCGCTGGATCAGGGAGGGCTGACCCATGTGCCCTGCATGGCACACATATTCAATCTTGTTGTCACCCAGTTCCTCAAGTCTTTCACCGGACTGCAAGAGCTTAAAAATGTTCAGGAAACTGTACATGCATTTCAGCCATTCTTACTGTGCAAAACACACCCTCCTTGGGCTACAAAGGCAAAATTCTCTTCCACAACATCACCTAGTATGCAACATTTCCAGCCACTGGAACTCCACAGCGCTCGGCTATTTTCGGCGGACACATAGAAATGAATGGAGGGCGGCTGCGCATGCGCAGTGCGCCCTCCGTTTGTTTCCCCGAGCCGTTCCCGATATAGGTGCGTGTCCCAGAGGTGGGATCCGCACCTATCAGACAATGGAGGCAAGGAGACCCTTTGAGTCCCTTACCTAAATGGCCAGATGAATGCTGTCATGTTTACGTAGTGACAGCTGCATTGTCAGTATTCGGCAGAGGGATGACTACTGGCTATCCACATTAAAATGGGTGTATTTTTAGACCTTTTGAGAGGGATGCAAAAATGGACTACTAGAGAAACAAGCTGTGTAGTCGATTGGTTGCTGCCTACAAGCACCATCTGCAGTCCTCAGAAAGGTCTGACCATAAGGACTCTCTGCGCTCACACGCCACTGACATGACTGGGGGGGATACTGGAGCAGCACCAGCTCCATAAGCAGCAGCTTCAGTCTGGAGTCCATGATGACCAGCTTTTTTTAGCCGCATTCTGAAGAAACCGCCCAGAAGCAGCAGCAGTGGGATTTCCAGCAGAACCTCAACCAGCAGGTGGTGGCATACTTGGACTGCACTCTGTCACCCATGATCCAAGATCCCCTGGACTACTGGGCTTGCAGACTTGAAGTGTGGCCACAACTGGCCGAGTTTGCCATGGACATGCTTTCCTGCCCAGTCAGTAGTGTGGCATCAGAGCAGGTGTTCAGTGCAGCAGGGACATAGTTACCCCTAAGAGAATTCGCCTTACCTCCCAAAGTCTTGAGAAACTAACCTTCATAAAGATGAATCAGGCGTGAATCAACTTGGATTTTCAGACACTGGTGCCTGATGCAACAGAATAGATCATTCTGCCACTAATGATCATAATGTAGTAACATGTGGAGTATTGTGTAAAATGGGCTGTTAATTCTGACCATGTGCTGCTGCCACAATTCTGATGCTGCCATCCGGCTGATGCCACCTGCCTGCTGCCTCTACTGCCATTCCTACAATGGGGCTTCTTGGAATACTGATGTATGTTAAATATTTTAAATAATTTGCATGCCACTGGGCCCTGGTATCACACTGCTGTTGTTGGGTTCTGCTACTACTGTAATCTGCCACCATCTTGTGCTGTATGCCATTGCTGCTGCCACCCTTCCCACTCTGTCATGGGGCCACTGCTTTATAGTACGTTTTATGAAATGTAGAGACACTTGGCCAGCACACTGAGATTGGGCCTGTCATTGCTGCTGCCTCCCTCCACACTCTGTCATGGAACCACTGCTGTCACTGTTACAGCCACTGCTGCCGCCGCCACCCTCCCCGCTCAGTCATGGGGACCACTATTGTCACTGTCACTGCCACTGCTGCCACACTCCACACTCTGTCACAGGGCCTACTTTCTACTACTTTTTTATGAAATGCAGAGACACTTGGCCAGCACACTGGCATTGGGCCCCCAAGTTGGTTAGAAATACTGAGCTATGCAGCTGTAACTTCCAAACCTTCACACTGAGATTGGCCCACCAAGTGGAAAGAATATGCCTTAGGGTCCATTCACACGTCCGCAGAATGTGTCCGCATCCGTTCCGCAATATTGCGGAACGGGTGCGGACTCATTCATTTTCAAAGGGGCCGCAAATGATGCCGACGGCACACATTGTGCCGTCCGCATCCGCACTTCCGTTCCGCGGCCCCGCAAAAATATAGAACATGGGCTCTGACTTTGGGCTTGCTGGCTCTGACTTTGGGCTTGCTGTGTAAGTGGGCTGTGTATAAGTGGAGTTTAAAGAACCAGAGTGCTGGTACTGAGTGTGATTTGGTTGGAGTGACTGCAAATAACTGTCTGTAGTTTATTGGAAAAGTCCTTGTTTGTTTAGTGCTTGCATTTGGTTATAACATTTAAACCCATTTTTTTTCTCTGCTGTGTACCTGGTGAAGGGGAGTGGTTAGCAATCCCAGGTGCTATAAATTACATAGCTAAACTCTTATAGAGCTTGCTCTGACTTTGGGCTTGCTGTGTATAAGTGGGCTGTGTATAAGTGGAGTTTAAAGAACCGGAGTTTAAGGTTGGAGGGATTTTCCTTGTTTGATTGTAACTTGATCTGAGCTGCTCCTTTAACTACAGCAAAACCGCATCTTATCACATATTTACTGTTTTTCTGTACTGTACTGTATATCCCCATCTAGCAGGTGCTCCATGGACAATGCTACTAAGTGTGTGTCCTGTGCAATGTATGCATGCCTTGAAGAACCATTCATGGGTGAATACATTTGCACTAGATGCAATCACGTTGCATATTTGGAAGCCCAGATCTTGGATCTAAATAAGCAGCTTGGCATACTTAGGGGCATTGAACACCTGGAGAGAGGCTTAGACCTCACAGTGCAGGCACTGGCTGGGGTCAGTGAAGAGGAGGAGGGAGGAGATGGGCAAGAGCAGGACTATAAGGTCAGCAGTTGGGTTAATGTAGTAAGGAGGGGTAGAGGGAAAAGTGCCAGGGAGGCTAGTCCTGAGCTGGAACGCCCTAGTAAATATGCCTGTTTGGCTGATATTAGGGATGAAAGCCCAGGACCAGCGACACTGCAGCAGGCCGTTTCTCCTAGTAACCAGGAGGATGACCGCTGCAGGAAGGATGGGAAAAGGAGAGCAGCAAAGGACAGACAGATACTGGTGGTAGGGGACTCTATTATTAGGCGGACAGACAGGGTCATCTGTCGCCGAGACCGTGAATGCCGAAACAGTGTGTTGTCTCCCGGGTGCTCGGGTTCGGCATATTGTGGACCGGATTGACAGATTGCTGGGTGGGGCTGGGGAAGACCCGGCGGTCATGGTACATGTTGGCACCAATGACAAAGTCAGGGGGAGATGGAAGGTCCTTAAAAATGATTTTAGGGAACTAGGTGAGAAGCTAAAGTCCAGGACCTCCAAGGTAGTGTTTTCAGAAATACTACCAGTGCCACGAGCGTCACTAGAGAGACAACGGGAGATTAGGGAGTTAAATAAGTGGCTCAGAGGCTGGTGCAGGAAGGAAGGGTTTGGGTTCATGGAGAACTGGGCCGACTTCTCTGTCGGCTACAGACTCTACAGTAGGGACGGGCTGCACCTTAATGGGGAGGGTGCAACTGCCCTGGGGGAAAAAATGGTTAGACGGCTGGAGGAGCTTTTAAACTAGGATCTGGGGGGAGGGTGGGTGACCATACTAATAAGGGGATAGATAGTGTAGATAGAGAGTGGGTCATAGGAAGGAAAAGTGGGGGGTTAGTGGGGGCTGGGGTTAGTAAGGAATGTAGGGAGAAGACTGTGCAAAACAACAACCAAAGTAACCCAAGAACCCCGGATATTCATTTCATAAGTAATAGTAAATTGACAAACGGGGTAAAAAATATACAAAGACCTCTTAAGTGTATGTACACTAATGCCAGAAGCCTAACTAATAAAACTGGTGAACTGGAATTAGTGATGTGTGAGGAGGACTGTGACATAGTGGGAATAACTGAGACATGGCTGGATGATAGCTATGACTGGGCAGTTAACGTACAGGGTTACAATCTTTTTAGAAAGGATCGTCAAAACCGGCGAGGGGGAGGGGTCTGCCTTTATGTAAAGTCCTGTCTAAAGCCCACACTGCGGGAAGATATAAGTGAGGGACATGAAGATGTGGAGTCACTGTGGGTAGAAATAAATGGAGCCAAAAACAATAATAAAATACTAATAGGAGTTTATTATAAACCACCTAATATATCAGAGGCCACAGAAAATCAATTTCTAAATGAAATAGACGAAGCGGCAAATCATAATGAGGTCGTTATTATGGGGGATTTCAACTACCCAGATATAGACTGGGAAACTGAAACCTGTATATCTCATAAAGGAAACAGGTTCTTGACAATAACCAAAGACAATTACCTTTCCCAACTGGTTCAGGACCCGACTAGAGGGACGGCCATACTGGACTTAGTATTAACCAATAGACCTGACAGAACAACAGATGTGCAGGTTGGGGGACATCTGGGTAACAGTGACCATAAAATAATAACCTTTAAATTGTCATTAAAAAAAGCATTTCTTGGGGGGCGTGGCTGGCCATGGCAGAGTGAAGACGTGTCTTCTGAGCTCCTCCGTCTCCCTGCTTACCATCCAGCTGAATCCACAGTACCCATGGGCAAATCAACCAGGAGAGGTAGAGGCCGACCATCGGCCACCCTCTCTGCTTCTCAGGGGGACCTTACCGCCTTCTTTAAGAGGCCCCCGGACCTAGAAGACGGCTCTGGCCCTGTATCACCGCAGCGTGAGTGCGGCCTGCAGCATGGCGGCGCAGGCCGCCCGCCTATTCCCGGCTCCACATCGCCGGCCCACTCCTTGGCTACCCTTCGGCAGCAAGCCGGTGCCTCACCTGCCCCATTCCGGACCCGCTCGGCTCCTCCAAGTCCCCGATGCGAGGACACCATGCGCTCCCCTGTATCTCCCTTGGAGCGGGAGGTTCCCGCGCGGACCGCCGCAGTCCAACATGGCGGCGACCCGCTCTCTGCACCGGTCTCATCTCAGCAGCCAGCAGACCTACTCCGGCCGCCCGACCGCCAGGCCCAGCCCGAGCACCTGACTGTTGGAGTACAGGCAAGTCCCCTGCTCCTCTCCCAATCCCCACCTGGGTCATCTGTAGTCCCTGGCTCCCTGACTGTCAAGCAGGCCCCTGGGGCCTCCATTCTGCGGCCTGCTGCCCTGGTGTTCTGTCCCCAGCAGGCACCCACCAAGGGGCCTCATCCTCTGCCGCCACAAGACAGGCCTAGACCCCATCCGATCCAGGGGGCGTCAAGCAGCCAACATCCCTCTGCCGGGAACTCATGCTCCTTACTTGATAGGCCCCAGTCTGCCCCACCATTCCATCAGAGGGGGCCCCTGTCCCCACCGGACTCCCCTAATCCTTCTCTAGCGGCATCACCGCAGTGGTCCACCGGATCTTCATCATGGGGAGGTCATAAGGGGATATGCCCCAATTCTCCACAAACCCAGGCTCTTCCTCCCCTCGATGCTTCAGGGGCGCCTGCTACCAACCTCCCGCCAATGCTGCTACACGGTCGTTCTCCATCGGCCCTGATGGATGACTCTAGGGCCCCTACAGTGGCGGATTTGCGTCAACTTCTATGCTCCCTTCCATCTAAGGAGGACTTTTCTGCTTTCGCATCTAATATCCTCCAAGAGTGTAAACAGGAGTTTGCCCAAGTCCGAGCAGAACTCAATACTCTAAAAGGACGGGTGGACTCTGTCTCCCATGATCACTCAGAGCTCCATACAAAGGTGAAGACGCTCCAAGACGTTACCCATCTGCATGGGACCCAAATACACAACCTCCAGCAGCACCTCGATGATTTGGAAAACAGGGGTCGCCGCAACAACATTCGGATTCGGGGCATCCCTGAGACCGTACCCCCTGCGGACCTCTTCCCTGCACTTCTCAGCATTTTCAACAACCTTCTGGACAGACCGCGGTCCTCCCATATTGAGATTGACCGAGCTCATCGGGCGCTGCGCCCTCCTCCACCAGAAGGAGCACCGCCTCGAGATGTAATCTGCCGCATTCACTTCTATGCAGTTAAAGAACGGATCCTGTTCCAGGCTCGGCAGCATCAATCCCTTTCTTTTGCTGGAGCTTCCATCATGCTCCTACAAGACTTATCCCGCTACACTCTAGCTCAAAGAGCGACATTGAAACCTGTTCTCTCTCTTCTGCGCGAACGGGGGATTCCCTACCGATGGGGTTTCCCCTTTGCATTAATAGCGGGTCAGAAAGGCACCTCTGCTACTCTACGCACCATTGAAGACCTTCCTGGATTTCTGCAAGGACTCGACCTCCCCCCAGTGGACCTGGGCCATTGGCCTTCGTTTGCCTCCTCCACTGTGTCCCCTCCACAAGGGCAACCCCTCTCCCAACGTTCTGCGGGAAGCTCTCAAGGCCCTTCGACCCGTGCGAACCGCAATCGCCGCAGACGACAGGATGGCGCTGGGAGGGACCCTCAAGTCTTTCATCATTCCTGAGGACTCTGCCTTATTGAGTTGAGGCTTCAACGTTCTTCTCCACCCCGCTCCGAACCGTTCTTCTATGACCCCCGGTTTATACGCACTAGCTGTGGACTTTGCTGTTTCAACATGTTGTTTGTTTAGTCTATTCTTTCAATGCAGGGTAGATAGGTGGATCTTTACTGTCTGGCTAACACCTTCCCCACATAGGTTTGGACACTCTCCTTGGAGTTGAACCCTCCTGGGTGATTGTCATAGTGGACCATTTGGTCCTTTTTCTACTGCCTTCTCCATTTTGGCTAGGGGCTCTCCCTGCCTTATAACCCTTTCTTCCGCTGTCCTATCTTCTCTTCTTCTCTTCTCACCTCTTAACTCTCTTCTCCCTTCTCTCTCCTCTTCTCTCTCCTACTCCCCAATCTTTGTCTCCTCCCTTCCTCTCCTCCCCCTTCCCTTGTTTGTGTCTCTCCCTCTAGGGTCTGGACATGTCTTCTCTCAAAATTGCATCGTACAATGCGAACGGCCTGAACTCGCCATCAAAGCGCAACCAGGTACTTTACCACTTCCACCGACAAAAGGTACAGATTCTCTGCCTTCAGGAAACGCACTTTAAGGAGGGCTCTTCCCCGAGTCTGCGTCATCGCCACTACACTACCTGGTTTACTGCTAATAACCAACCAAACAAATCTAAAGGAGTTGCCATAGCGCTCCACAAAAACTTGCCCTTCCAGTTGCTAGATTGTGTGGTGGATGTTGATGCCAGGTACTTGATTCTGATCTTGAGCATTGAGGGGAGGGAATTTACAATTATCAATACGTATGCTCCAAACCAGAATCAGGTTGCCTTTCTCGTTGGCTTAATCGACAAGGTGATTCCCCTTGTGAGGGGTACTGTGATCTTATGCGGGGACCTCAATCTTACTCTCGACCCTACCTTAGACAACTCTTCCGGACGGGCTGCACTCTCTTATGGGGCAATTAAGAGGGTTAGGAGGGCCCTCTTGCAGTTGCAGCTTTGTGACCCATGGCGCCTGCACCACCCTGCCGACAGGGACTACACCTGCTACTCATCTTCTCACTCCTCCTATAGCAGAATAGATCACATTTTGCTCCAGCATCATGCTCTGTCTTGGGTGGACTCCACGCGCATCGGCTCCATCTTATGGTCTGACCATGCCCCTGTGTACTGCTCCTTACAATTTCCTCAGTTCTCTAAGACTGAGTGGATGTGGAGGCTTAATGAGTCCCTTTTATTGGACTCGGTCTGCGCAGCTGATATATCTCAGTCTATCACTGAGTTCCTTCACATACACCAGTCTGACACAACTCCCCTCCCTATTCAATGGGAGGCCCTCAAATGTGTGCTCAGGGGCATCTTGGTCAAACATGGTTCCCGGCTCAAAAGAGAAAAAGCGCACTCACTCTCTCTTGCTCTTCAGAAAGTGACTAGACTTGAGATGGCTCATAAACGCGCCCTTGATGTGGACACCCTTCGGGCTCTACAAGAAGCCCGTCTGGATGCCCGGCGCCTCCTAGATAAGTCCTACCAGAATATGGTGCAAAAATGCCGTAGCTCATTTTATGAGTTTGGTAACAAGAGTGGAAGAATGTTGGCTAGGGCCCTTCGACAACAGATGGCTTCCTCGCATATTCCCCTCATTAAATCTCCACAGGGGTCCCCGGTTTTTGAGACTTCAGCCATCGCCGCCTCCTTTCACTCCTTTTACTCAGATTTATATGCCCTACCCACCCCTCCTGACCCAGTGGAAGGGTCACTATCCTCTGCCTCGCGTCTAACTGCAGAGCAGTCCGCATCCCTAGAGTCTCCCTTTACAGCTGAGGAGCTTCAATGTGTCATTGAATCTCTCCCGGGTGGGAAAAGTCCTGGGCCCGATGGCTATACAGCTCGGTTCTATAAGGAATACATTGAAAAGCTGTCACCTTTTCTCTTGAAGGTTTTTAATGCGGTGTCCACTGGTCTTCCCTTCCCGGCACAGACCTTAGCCGCCCACATAGCGGTCATCCCAAAACCAGGTAAAGATCCCCAGGTGTGTGCGAGCTATCGCCCCATCTCCCTGTTGAATGTTGATCTCAAGATCTTCGCTAAGCTCCTGACAAACCGCCTGAACGCCTTTATGCCCACTCTGATCCACTCGGACCAGGTGGGGTTTGTGCCGGGGAGGGAAGCCAGGGATAACACCCTTAAAACGATGGATATTATCCATCATGCCAAAAAACGTCAAATACCCCTGATGATCTTGTCTTTAGATGCTGAAAAAGCATTCGACAGGATATCGTGGTCCTCACTGAGGGCAGCCTTACACCACCTAGGTCTGGGCCCATGGGTCACTTCCAAGATACTCTCACTATATACTTCCCCGTCAGCTAGAGTTAAGGTGAATGGCTCGCTATCTGGCCCCTTTGCCATCCATAACGG
Organism: Rhinella marina; assembly: GCA_900303285.1. NCBI lineage: Eukaryota > Metazoa > Chordata > Amphibia > Anura > Bufonidae > Rhinella > Rhinella marina. Next base: position 488,381 of record ONZH01021119.1, read on the forward strand.
TACTCGCCAAGGCTGCCCACTGTCTCCCCTTTTATATGCTCTCGTCATGGAACATCTCCTGGCCAGGATAAGGGATAATCCTGATATCACTGGAATCCAAATTGGTGGGCGGGAGTATAAATGTGCAGCCTTTGCAGATGACCTATTGCTGTATGTCACAAACCCCAGAGTGTCCCTTCCATGTCTTCAGAGTGAACTTTCTCGATTTGGGGCATGGACTAACTTTAAAGTTAATTTGTCTAAATCCCATGCTCTGAATGTGTCTCTTGCCCAGGACTTGCTACGCTCTCTCAAGACCTCGTTCCCCTTTTCTTGGCCCCCGGGAGGGATAACCTATCTTGGAGTTAAACTGGGCGGTGACCTATCGCGCTTGTTCCAAGATAACTTTCTACCCCTGATTACGCGCTTTGAGAAGGACCTTGAGTCTTGGCGTCGTGGGGATTTCTCATGGTTCGGAAGGGTTAGCATACTAAAAATGAATATTTTACCCAAACTCCTTTACCTCCTGCAGACCATCCCCATTCGCATACCGTACTCATTCTGGAATAGGATTCGTAAATGCTTCCTGAAATTTGTGTGGTCCCCAGGCAGACCCAGAACTAAATGGGATGTTCTGGTTCGGCCAAAGGATGACGGTGGGGTTGGTCTTCCGGATTGTAAACTCTATTATAAAGCTGCAATGTACTCTCGGCTTCTTGACGCCTGTAGAGAACATTCTCAAAAGCAATGGGTTATTTTAGCCAGAACCCTCTCTCCCATAGCTCTACAGGTCATTCCTTGGATACAGAGCGTGCCTAGCGTGGCCCGCTCCACGCTGACCTTCACTTTTTCTCAAACCTTTGCAGCCTTGAGGGGGGTGCGCGTGGAGTCCTCCTTGATAGATGTCAAAGGCCCCATGACACCAATAACTGACCATCCCCATTTTTCCCCCGGTGCTTCTAGCAGGTCATTTTTGAAGGGGACAAAGCTCTCTCCTCTACGTCTCTGTCACGTACTCTCAGGGACTGCACTAAAACCTTTGTCTAATTTGATGGGAACTGCCCCTCTCTCCATTAAGACCCAGTTTGAATATATGCAGCTCAAACACTTCTTCTCAACTTTGCGAACCTCCCACACACTGGAAAGGGAACTCACGCCCTTTGAAAAGGCCTGCCTTGCTCCATCGGCAATCTTTGGGGATATATCTTTTCTATATGGATTGCTGCTGGAGCGATACTTGGCCCTACCTCTCTCGTTTTGCTCGAAGTGGGAGAGGGACCTGGGTATCTCCCTATCCCCAACTCAGTGGCGTAGATGTTTTCTGTTTACACATAAATCTGTTCTTGCAACGAAAGCGCAGGAAACCAGCTACAAGATACTCACAAGGTGGTACAGGGTTCCCTCACTATTGCATGGGTGGTTTCCTTCGGTGTCGGATAGGTGCTGGCGCTGTGGGTCTGCAGAGGGCACTCTGTTGCATATCTGGTGGCACTGCTCTTGCTTGCGCCCCTTCTGGGACTCGGTTCACTCAGTGATCCTGAAAATCACTGGTTTTCCGATGCCCAATTCCCCAGAGGCCTTCTTTCTATTCCTTTTTGATCTTAATGTTCCTGCCTATAAGAAATCCCTTTTGAAACATCTTGTACAGGCAGCCAAAACCGTAATACCTCGGCACTGGAAATCTTCCACGCCTCCGACCCTGGAGGAGTGGTTTGAGGAAGTCATGTCCTCCCAGAGAATGGAGGAACTAATTGCATATACCCCCCAGAAGTATGCGCTCTTTGTGAGGGCATGGGAACCTTGGGAGACCTTTCGGAGTTCGGGCTCCTATCGACACTCCTAGTCTGGGACCCCCGGACCCCTGGAGCGCTCTCCGGTGACCGGGATCATGCTATTCTGTGTCCTGTAGCAGATATGTCCATGTCCAGACCCTTCCCAGATCCTTTCCACTCCCTCCCCTCCCTCTTTGTTCCCCCCTCCCCCTTTCCCTCCTGCTCACCTCCCTTGCTAATTCTCCTTTTCTTATATGACCTCAAGTAAGGCTGTCATGTTTGACATACCCATGTTAATATCTGACGAATTTCGCTAGTCAGACTCATTAAGTATTTGATTGTTATACTTTTGCTGTACTTATACAAATTGTATGAAAAACCAATAAACATTTGAATTTGAAAAAAAAAAAAAAAAGCATTTCTTCAGGGAGGAACAAAAATACCAAACTTCAAAAATGCAAAATTTAGCCATCTAAGAGAGGCCATAGGTCTAACTAACTGGGACAAAATCCTCAAAAATAAAAATACAGCCACAAAATGGGATATTTTTAAAAGCATCCTAATATCTAATTGTGAGAGGTACATACCGTATAGGAATAAAATGATAAGAAACAAGAAAAAACCAATGTGGATAAATAGAACCGTAAAAAAAGCAATAAATGACAAAAAGAAAGCATTTAAATCACTAAAACAGGAGGGGAGCAAGGAAGCATTGAAAAACTATAAGGAAAAAAATAGAATTTGTAAAAGACAAATAAAAGCAGCTAAACTAGAGACTGAAAGACTAATTGCTAAAGAGAGTAAAACTAACCCTAAAATGTTCTTCAATTATATAAATACTAAAAAGTATAAATCTGAAGGTGTCGGCCCATTACAGAGTAGTGAGGGGGAGTAGCAGAGAGCGATGAGGAGAAAGCAAAACTCTTAAATATTTTTTCTCCACTGTATTCACTGAGGAAAATAAACTGTCAGATGAAATGCAGAATATAAAAGTGAATTCCCCTTTAAAAGTGTCCTGTCTGACCCAGGAAGAAGTACTGGGGCGTCTTAAAAAGATTAAAATAGACAAATCGCCAGGACCGGATGGCATACACCCACGTATCCTAAGAGAATTAAGTAATGTCATTGCCAGACCCTTATACTTGATATTTAAGGACTCTATACTGACAGGGAGTGTTCCACAGGATTGGCGCATAGCAAATGTGGTGCCAATATTCAAAAAGGGTCCAAAAACAGAGCCCGGGAACTATAGGCCGGTAAGTTTAACATCTGTAGTGGGTAAACTGTTTGAAGGTTTTCTAAGAGATGCTATCTTGGAGTACCTCAATGAAAATAAGCAAATAACTCCATATCAGCATGGCTTCATGAGGGATCGGTCATGTCAAACCAATTTAATCAGTTTCTATGAGGAGGTAAGTTCTAGACTTGACCGCGGGGAATCAATGGATGTCGTATATCTGGACTTCTCCAAAGCATTTGACACGGTACCACATAAAAGGTTAGTATATAAAATGAGAATGCTTGGCCTTGGAGAAAATGTCTGTATGTGGGTAAGTAAATGGCTCAGTGATAGAAAACAGAGGGTGGTTATTAATGGTACATACTCAGATTGGGTCACTGTCACTAGTGGGGTACCACAGGGGTCAGTATTGGGCCCTATTCTCTTCAATATATTTATTAATGACCTTGTAGAAGGCTTGCACAGTAAAATATCAATTTTTGCAGATGACACTAAACTGTGTAAAGTAATTAACACAGAAGAGGACAGTACACTGCTACAGATGGATCTGGATAGACTGGAGGCTTGGGCAGAGAAGTGGCAGATGAGGTTTAACACTGACAAATGTAAGGTTATGCATATGGGAAGGAATAATGCAAGTCACCAGTACATACTAAATGGTAAAACATTGGGTAACTCTGACATGGAAAAGGACCTAGGAATTTTAGTGAACAGCAAACTAAGCTGCAGAAACCAGTGTCAGACAGCTGCTGCCAAGGCCAATAAGATAATGGGTTGCATCAAAAGGGGCATAGATGCCCGTGATGAGAACATAGTCCTGCCACTTTACAAATCACTAGTCAGACCACACATGGAGTACTGTGTACAGTTCTGGGCTCCTGTGAACAAGGCAGACAGAGCAGAGCTGGAGAGGGTTCAGAGGAGGGGCAACTAAAGTCATAGCTGGAATGGGTGGACTACAGTACCCAGAAAGATTATCAAAATTAGGGTTATTCACTTTAGAAAAAAGACGACTGAGGGGAGATCTAATAACTATGTATAAATATATCAGGGGTCAGTACAGAGATCTCTCCCATGATCTCTTTATCCCAAGGACAGTAACCATGACGAGGGGACATCCTCTGCGCCTGGAGGAAAGAAGGTTTGTTCACAAAAATAGAAGAGGATTCTTTACGGTAAGAGCAGTGAGACTATGGAACTCTCTGCCCGAGGAGGTGGTGATGGTAAGTTCAGTAAAAGAGTTCAAGAGGGGCCTGGATGTATTTCTGGAGGGTAATAATATTACAGGTTATAGTTACTAGATATGGGTTGTTGTTGATCCAGAGAGTAATTCTGATTGCCTGATTGGAGTCGGGAAGGAATTTTTTCCCCTAAAGTGAGGAAAATTGGCTTCTACCGCACAGGGGTTTTTTGCCTTCCTCTGGATCAACTTGTAGGAAAACAGGTCGAACTGGATGGACAGATGTCTTTTTTCGGCCTTATAAACTATGTTACTATGTCCTATTCTTGTCCGGAGCCACGGGCAAGAAAAGGCATCTCTATAATAGAGCCGGCCATGTGCGGTCCGCAAATGCGGAACACACATGGCCGGTGTCCGTGTTTTGCGGATCTGCAATTTGCGGACCGCAAAGCACACATGGACGTGTGAATGGACCCTTAGGGTGGGTTCCCACCAGCCTTTCTCTGGTTTTCGGCCTTCCATCCTACAGAACCGCCTGCTTGTTCTTTAAAATGATAATGAACGTATCCGTTGTATGTAACCTACACTTTAATGGAGGATAAAAGTCATTATATTGACATCCGTTTGCTCAAATTCCGTCTGAAATCTGTTTTTATGCCTGATTTGAAAAAGCTGCTTTTAGGCAGATTGGCCTGGGTATACGTCACAAATGAATTTGTAACAAATCAAATTTCTTGTCAAGCTTTGGCCAAGCTGCCAAATCAAATTTTTCAAAACTTCTCTCATCTCTAGTCACAAGAAGCAAGATGTGAAAAAAAAAGAATCAAAGATTAGGATCAATTAGTCATTTCCTAAAGTACCAGAGCCAAGCTTTATCCACCCAGTAGAGGATATCAGAAGGAATTTCTGAATTGTTCCTTGCCTTCCTGAATTGCTTTTGATATGATGACAGCCTGAAGCATACACACTGACAACTGCAAGATGTAGAGAGAATTCATGCCGGCTTTGTGGAACTAAGGTTGGTGATGAACTACAAATCTCAGCATGTGTTAGACTAACCAACAGGTGGCTAGGCTTTTATATCTTCCTAAGGTCAGTGCCTTAGTCAACAATGAAGATTTATGGAGAACTGGCCTGATTCACCTTATGATTCATCAAAGAATTCTTAAAGATTTGCTCATCTATATAAGAGATTAGATCTGAGGCTGGTGGATGATTTCCCAAAGAATCATTTAAAACGAATTCCTTTGTCTTTATTTGGCACTTTTTGCACCATTTATATGTTTGGTGTACATACTGGAAAAATCTGCTGAGCTATATGCCTAAAAATGTCCCCAGTGCATGCAGGCACCCACTAAGTTGTTTTGTAAAAACCATATACGCGTTTCAGGAAGAAAAAGAAAAAACGCCAGTGTATATGCCAGCCCGCCAGGCCCATTATACGCTATGGACACTGTTATACATTGAGAAAATTTTCTGACATTCCCTAAACACAGGGAAAACAAGGTCTGACCATAGCCATAGTGCTATTTCCTTACCTGGACATGCCTGGGAGTAGTCATGACAGCAGTCCATGGTTGATGTGCACACTTGATCACAGAAGCAGGTCCCATATACCCTGTCCATTCTCCAGCCTTTGCTGACACATGTCAAATCTCTGCCTTTGCAGCACTTTCCAGCCTCCACACACCCACCCTCGGCCATGCCACCGAGTGCCAGCAATCCCATCAAACACACCCAAAAGCAGCATCTTCTCTGGTTATGATCCATCACGGTGCGGCAATGAGTTATGGCGATAAAAGATGGTCAGCTCTGATTCAGATGATGGACTGTGGTGACATAGTGGTGGCACTTCTCCTAGTGTTCTGAGAAGATGCTGTAGTACTTGTCATATAGACACTTTGGGCTGTCACTGGTTAAGTAACTTCTTCTGAGATTAATATTCCAGATGATCCAAATATGAGTAGTCTAAAAGTACAAGGTGTAGAGGAGGAGAGGGGATCAGGACCTCCACAGCAGAGCTAGCAGGTGAAGAAGTGACCCTAGACAGTGACAGGCAGCAGTACGCAGTTCAGTCCAGAGCTTGTCCCTCCCAGGCTTCTCACTGGGTGGAATGTGAGCTTCTCCTCCCTCCCTGTGCAGAGTGGAGGATGTTGTGTGTATAACTATGCAATGAGTAGTGCTAAGCTATGGACATGCAACAAATAAGTACTTGTGCTACAAGGACATACCTGACCAATATCCCATAATCTCTGGAGATCAATAAGTAGAGAACTTTCATATCCTCTTGTGTCCTGACCTGTGCAGGTTTAGATGAAGACAGCTGCTTTATTACTGTGTTACATTCCAAACAATACTGTAGTCTTCATTAAGGATGGGCAACCTTTGACCCACAGCTTTGACAAAATGTTCATCAACCCTTTTCTACGCCAAAACAAATCTTATTTTAAAGAGACACTATCAAATGTTATGCATTTGGCAAATTAATTTCTCCTACGCAAGTCTATTATTTTACTCCCATCCTAGTATTTTTATTTTAATAATGATATGTTTGTGTCTTATGTCCTGACTACCAGCTGCACTGCAGAAGGCCATGTTGTGGTTAGTGATGTCACTGCGATCTTGTGATGTGAGTGTGTTTGTGAGGACTGTGATGGACCCACAAAACAGCAGTGGGAGAAAGAGAGAAACTGAAAAGGTATAGGGCAAAGTGTCAGGATTCGGGGGCGCTGCGGCCCTCCAGCGGATGTTGGGCGGGTGCAGGCGTTCCCGCGTCCTGACGCTATGCGGCGCTCATCCTGAGTGCAAGCCAGAAAATCCTCTTGTAACACTTAGGTTCCTATAGGGTTAAAGGTTTGCCTAGTTTTGCTAGTTTTACTGGCAGGCTTCCCTGCCAGTAAATTTGGTCCATTCAAGGGTGTGGCTGGGATCCCTGCTCCGATCACGCCTTAGGGCTGGGACTCTAGCCACCACTTAGTTTCACACTCGCCATTCATCTGTGCCTGCTATAGAGCCTTGTGCCTAAGCTAGCTACTCTGTGTTTATCCGGTATTCCAGTGACTCTGTACCTTTTTCCCTTGTTTCTGTTACTGTTACCTACTTTTTGTGTTATCCTCTGTTTATTCCTTGCTTGGTTCCTTTACCTTTTACCCCTTCAGTTCCTGACCTGTTTAGGGTTGTTCCTGCTTGTGTTTTGTTTTGGTTGTTTGTCTCGTGTTCCACTTTCTTCAGTGTAATTGCAGTCTTCGGTTGGGGCCGGCCTGTTAAGGAGCCGGGTTCCCCCAAAAGGCAGGGACAGTGGTTTGGGAGGAGTATCAGGGCCTCACTTTGTCTGTGTCATTTGTGTCCCCCTGACCTAATCCTCACACAAAGTTTCTTATTTTTGCATTTTATAGAGATTCTGTCACAAGGAAATTCACCAGGCACAATATCTTGCAGGACAAGCTCAGCTGAATGTAATAATACATTTCACTTAGAGATCCACTGCTTCATACTAGAGATAAAGTGCTTTGAAAATGACCAGTGAAGGGCACTGAGGGTGGGTCCAAAGTCACTCTGTGCACCCTTGCTCCTCCCACTTCCTCTGCCAGCCCCTCCCTCTACTTCCTGATGGACCGGTTCCTGCAAAATCATCTTGCCTTCGCTGTCAATCAAGAAGAAAAGGGTGGGTCTGGCAGTGGGAGCACGCGGAACAAGGGTGCACAAGGTGGCTTGGGCCCGTCCTTGGTGTACCTAACTGGCCCTTTGCATATGGACTGAAGTGAAAGGTATCATTACATTCAGTCGAGCTAACCAGTGAATTTCCTGGAGACATACTCCTCTTTAATGAAATATATTTTACCCACAATGGCCAACCATACAGCTTTTGAGGAAAAAAAACAAAACACAACCTACAGGAAACCCAAGTGGCACGGCACTTTCCTTACTTCACAATGGTTGGACCCTCGCCAATAATAGTGGCATATGATAATGAGACAACCCTTTTAAGGTGTTCATAGACATTATAGAAAAATTGGCCGAACTGTAAAAACTCCACCGTATGCCTGAATTACAGGGTACTTATTTCATAAGGAATTATGTTGGATACTGGTTACTTACTGTATTTGCAATAGTGGGTTTTTTAATGCTGCAACAGGAGCAGACTGGAAAGTTAAAGAGGACCTTTCACCACTCCTGACATGCCTGTTTTAATAGCTCCATGCATTCCCCACGTACTAACAATTCTGGAACATCTATTCTTATGGCTCTATGTTGTGCCATTCCTTTTTTATTTGCACTAGAAGTTATGAATGAATTGCTATTTGGCTTCAGTAAAGGAACAAAGGGGAGGTGACCAGTTGGGGGTGTGTACCTGCACAGACTCATTACATCCAATCAGTGCTGCCATGTTCAGACTGAGCAGATACACACCCCCAACTTGTTACCTCCCCTCTGTTCCCTTACTGGAGACAAATAGCAATTCATTCATAACTTCTAGTGCAAAAAATAAAGGAATGGCACAACATAGAGACATAAAAATAGATGTTCCAGAATTGTTATTACATGGGGAATACATGAAGCTATTAAAACAGGCATGTCAGGAGTGGTGAAAGGTCCTCTTTAAAGTAGCCCTGGAAAAAAAAAACTAAAGGTGTCCCCATTTTGTAGGCAGGTCCAAATTAACAGAAGGCAGGGTCAACAAAACCATAGTGCAAAATACCATCCCAGTAGAACCAAATAACACAGGGAATATACTGCCACAAAAGCTGTCCCTCTGTGGTGGCCATCAATAGCTACCATCTTCTGTCCTCCTCCTCCAGTTGTCTGTGGAGCAGGGGGCTTAGGAGGTACGGTGCAGCCACAGCAGTTGAATTCAGGAGGGCATGTGCGGACTCTGGCCGGGTACCTGTGTGTCTGATTCTCAAAGTGTTGATTACTGTTGAAAGCCCATTATGTACCCAGTCAGCATTAGAGAAGAGGGCATTTCTTCCATGGCCAATCTGCCCCTGTACTGCAATCATCCCCAGTAGAGGTTCCGTCCACAATCAAGTTGCCTCTGGGATACCCAGAGTGTGAAAGGTACAATAGGTCCAGCATGCAACCAGCAGGTCTATTGAAGCCCACCTAGCCCCTATAAAGCTAATATATTAGCAGTAGGAGCAGAGGTCTTGATGCGGTAACAATATATTGAAATATACCCTTCTCCAAATGTTGAAGCTCTACAAGACCATGAAGATTGACAGTGTCATCCGCAACCCACAGCGCTCAGCTAATTCCGGCAGTTGTGGCTCCACTCACTTCGGTGGGATATTGTGGGGTACAGGGACCCCATTCTCATAATGGGTGGGAATTCCAGCAGTAGGACCCCCATCAATCTATTAGTCATAACTATAAAACACCTATGGGAAACTCCATCTTTCACTGTAGTTTCCCTTTAATACTTATTGATAAATGGATGCCTTATGAAGACAAGAGCTTGAGATTTTTAAATATTAGATCTTAAGGGTGATTGATCAACATTAAAGTTAATTACGCTTGTGCACTGGATATTTGCATTCCTTCCAGATGTGGCTTTTCAGTTGTATAAGTCTTTAACCTCTATAGTAGTATTATCAGCATTATTCCCATTGACTCTCAGACTTTCCTTCTCCCTTCTACTCCATTGTATCATGCAACAAAAGGTGCCTTAGATAAATGGTTGTACAAGCCTTGGAGGGAGGCTGTAAGTACTTGGCGAACTCAAGTTTAAGTGAAGTTCTATTTAAGGTAATTGGCAGAAGTCTTAGCATTTCATTTCTATTTTTGTGGTCAACTACATTCTTTAGCACAACAGAAGAGCTTTCTTCTGCAGTACTGAGGAATAGCAGCCATATAGCTAGGTAATGCACTTCATTAGAGAGAGACATGAAAAGACACAATCTTTACTGGGTTCAGACGAGCGCCCTTTAGTTTTCTTATTTGTACAGTGCACAGTTTCATCGTGTGGAAGGGCAGCTATCCACGGCTTTACAGATAACCCACATTCCTGTTATGGAACACAAGTACTGTGACTCTATAATGAACTAGAACACAACACTAAAAGAAAAACCTAGTACCTCCTCTACATTATGAAAAGAAAGAGATTAATTTGTGAAGAGAATAATAGGTTACTGACAAAGGAGGACATAATGGATTAAAGAGCATCTGTCAGCAGATTTGTACCTATGAAACTGGCTGACCTGTTACATGTGCGCTTGGCATCTGAAGGCATCTGTGTCGGTCCCATGTTCTCTAGGAGCAACGTGGACATTGCTGTTACACCTAGAAGTTCTGCTCTCTCTGCAACTGCTGAGCCTTCTGCACTTTGATTGACAGGACCAGGCAGTGAAAACGTCATAAAACCTAGCCCTGCCAATCAAAGTGGAGAGGGTGCAGCAGTTGCAGAGACAGCAAAGCCTCTAGGTGTAACGACAACGCCCCCGATTTTCTCAGCAGTGCGGGCATGGGACCAACACAGATGCCTTCAGCTGCCAAGCGCACATGTAACAGGTCAGCCAGTGTCATGTCCACCTACACCACACACCCCGACGCTCCCCCTTTTCTAAGAGCTGGAGTAGATTTCAGTCTAGGCGCATTGATTGCCGTTGGATGAGCCTATAGGTCATATAGGTCATCAGTGTCTGATCACTTGGAGTCCAACATCCGGGACTCCCGCCAATCAGCTGTTTGAGAGGGCAGCAGCATTTGCATTAGCTCCACGGCACTCTCCCTGCTCACCAAGGGCAGTGCCACAAATTGTATAGTGGCTGTGCCAATGAGGATAAGCTGTGCCTAGGTTATGTGACCGATGAACAGCTGATCTGTGGGAGTCCCAGGTATCAGACCTCCACTGATCAGATACTGATAACCTATCTGGAGAATAGATCATCAGTTCAAAAATCTCTGAAGTTTCCTTTAAATGTACCACTTCTCTGCCCAAGCCTCCAACATGTTCAGATAGACTTGTAATATAATTTGGTTCCCTTTTGTGTTAATCAGACAGTTTAGTGTCATCTGCAACAATTGCTAATTTACTGTTTGATCCCATGTAATTGTCATATTTGTCATTCTTAGCATTTATATTTAAAATAAAGTAAAAACATTTGACACAAATAAAATTATAAATCAATGACGGCTTTTTATAACAGTAGATCGGCTTGTCTACTGTATTCTACAGTTTGCGTATTCAGTCTCTGTTCAGGGCGGAGTAGCCATTAGACCTTTCCTGGAGGAAATTTCCTGGTAGGCTGATGCCCAGGGTGTAGCCCAAGCCCCCATCTCTGCCTCTGGCTGGGGTCAAAATAATTTATCAGCTACCAGCAACATGCCCTTCTGATGTCAAGACAGAAACACGGGGGTGAAGTGCACCCTGACTTAACCCCACCTCTGTCCCTGCCTATTTGCCACACCCAAGGCTAAAGGTCCAAGGGGAGCAACTGGACGGCAAACCCTACTCTGCTACGTGAGGGTGCAGGGAAGGGAGAACAACAAACGGAAACAAACAGACACAATAGTCGAATAGTCAGGCAAACAAAGGTCAAACCAGGAGTCTACGTCAGGATCCGAGGATGAAGCAAAAGCAAGGTCGAGGTCACAAGCAATAGGTCAGGTAATAGAGCAGGTCACAAGAAGAAATATGCACAGCACTGCAAGGAAGGAACTTCAATAACAGGCAACTTGCTAGGCAGTTGCCATGTTTAAATAGCCCGCCCAGGATCATGTGATGTGGCCAGCATCACATGACCTGAGGTGGAGCATTGCTGCTAAAACAATATGCAAAGTAGCCATGTGGTGGGATCAGCACCACATGGCTAAAAACCCAAAAGAAAATTAACTGATGAAGTGCTGGCTGACCAGACCAGCACTTCAATTCCCTACTCGTCTCTAGGGGGGCGGAGAGGTCCGGCGGCGCTGCACGGAGGGAGCGCGCCGCCGGCCTCCCGTTACACCTGAATTCAACTATGTCCCGCATCTCACCTTCCAAGCACCCTGCTTCATATCCTAATCAGAGATAACTGGAAGAGGAGGAGAGAAGATAGCCTCTATTGATGGCCAACTCAGAGGGACAGCTTTTGGGACAATGCCAATGGTATGTGGTATTTTGTGCAATGGTACTGCTGACCCCCCTACTTTTGTTGCCCTGCCTCCTGTCAATTTAGATACTCCTACAATATGAGGCCACTTTTAGGTATTTTTTCCAGGGTCACTTTAGGTTCCCAATCCGCCCCTGTCTCTGTTCCACTAACAACATGATGATGTCTTCCTCCTTGTTGTATTCACATATAGACTTGTTATCCTGGGTTCACATTATAAATCTATATTAAAAGCAACGTTGCTTCAGCATTGGACCAGGTCAATCAATACCCTCCTTCCTATTTCCTTTCTTAATATATTAGTGCAAACCCTTGCAGGCATCAAGGACACATTGAGATACTTTCCATAAATCATACTTCATTCCTTGGTATCATTAGGAGCACATTAGACAAGTGATCAACAAAATCCTCCATTACATTTATCACATCATCACTGGTGACATAGCGCTTGTAACCTAAGCTTTAATGAAGGGTCTAGCGTATCGCCTCAACATCCTTTTATCTGTTTCAGCTGGGTACGGCTACAGTGTGTCATTTGTCACATGACAAGAAAATCATGCAACAGTTCACCTAATCATTGTCAATGGTGTGGACATGGGACATGCTGGGACTGCAACACAACAGTCGCAAAAAATCTAGACATGTTGGATTTTGTGCCACAGGATGCATGTCGCATGTGACATCTCATCCACTGACTTTAATTCAAGTTTGGGATGACAGGCGACTCTCCTGTGACTTGCCTGTATTTTCACAGCCAAAACACAGTTCTGAAACAGTCGCACAACTGTAGAGATGGTATTGAGCAGTGCCTGGTTTCCTACAAACATGACGCTTAAAATTGAGTCCAAAAAGTTTAATCTTGGTTTCATCAGACCAGAAAATCTTGTTTCTCAGAGTCCTTCATTTAGGTGCATTTTTTTTTACAGAGCAGAGGCTTCTTTCTGGCCAATCTGCCATAAAGCCCAGATTGGTGGAGAGCTGCGGTGATGGTTGACCTTCTGGAAATTTCTCCCATCTTCACGCAAGATCTCTGGAGCTCAGCCAGAGTGGCCATTGGGTTCTTGGCCAACTCTTACCAAAGCCCTTTTTCCTCCGATTCATAGATCTTTTGGGCAGCAAGCTCTAATGAAAGTCCTGGTTGTTGCAAACTTCTTCCATTTAAGAATTATGGAGGCCATTGTGCTCTTGGCTACTTTCAGTGCAGCAGAAATTTTTATATCTGTCTTCAAATCTGTGATTCCACATGATGTCTCTGAGCTCTACAGGCAGTTCTTTCCTCCTTATAGCTTGGTTTTTGCTGCAGCTCTCCCTTTAACAGCTCAGTGGGTATGTCCTTTCTGCCACTGCTCTCTCTGTATCAAAACTCAGAGGGTGTGTCCTTTCTAATGTGACATTTCCCTGGCTGCACAGATCTACTTGTAGATCAGGAGCAATAGATTAACAGTGTGAGTAATATGACTTATGATTCCCTGCCAACCCCCCCTTTGTGTCATAGCCATGTCACATATGGCCACCTTGAGAACAATAAAAACAAGATAGGAGATCAGCTCAGTGGGGGGGGGATCTCTGTTCCAAAGTTGGCGCAGGTTCCGTCATGATCGGACCTACCAGTGGGATGTTATGGACCATAACAGGTTTTGGAGATTTTCCTGGCCCAGCTCGAGGGGGGAGTGTGACCCCCCCAGGAGCAGATGGGCAGCAGATGGGGGCGGGGACGACAAAGGTATAATAATGCTGACCTAAGCAGAGGCCAGTGTTTTGTTCTAAGGAAAGGCCACCTGTACGGTGTTGGAAAAAACCCAAGGAACCCGCTGACATCACCGCCATTCACGTGACTACGGCAAAGCACAACATCTACTGGTAACTGACTATACAATCTGTTTATCCTGTTTGTACCCCCCTATTATTCTTGTAACTGTAATCGGACCATTGTACATATTCATTGTGTTTATAGTGTTTGAATTTAGTGAGCCCTTAAGGCGATTAAATTTACAATTTAATCTTGAGTTGTTCTGTTATCTTGATCCACGAATCCCACGTCAGTGTCCTCGGTAATATTGTTATATGCTACCCCGGGTTGGCTCCTGACCCGATATAATCCGTTAATGGATCGGAATTATATCAAACGAGAGCTGGTGGCAGTACTATTGGGCAGACTCGGTTTCGCTGGTGATAGCGAAAAGAGTCTCTCAGCTGGTCAGCATTGCAAGCGGGCGTAGCGCCACGCAGGGATCGTGTGGGCTACCCTCTCTCCCTTTCTGTGCCTTCCTGTGCCCACGTGGACAGGAGGCGTCTGTGGAAAACCGTGCTGTATGTATCCTTACACACCCCGAGGGGGCATGGAACGTCACATGTTTATAGCATAGGATTGAACTGTACCCCACATAAACACGCTCAGGGCGGGGCTACGGGGTGCAGTTCATCACAAACAGTAATATAAAAATTGATAACATTTTGTAAAGTACTCAAAGCGTATATAAAATGCAGAGATCTGAAGAACTGGAACGTATGGTGGCATGAATACAATATGTGGCATGGCGGCTGGTGAAAGACAGAGCATCCCAGGACAGTGACAGAATGTAGCACGCAGCATTTCTCCACTCCTACACTCCACTAGTCTGATGTATGGCTAAAACATCTGCCATCTGCATGTGGTCGGGATGATTGCATTTCGACTCCATTAATAATAAGTGATGGGTTCCCTGGAATGTGTTTAAACAGTTAATGGGCTGTAAGGGCTGGATTATTTAAAGTGAATCTGACAAGACGGCCCAAATCTGCCTGCAGCTCCGCGATTCCACTGTCAGATGACATGTTAAATTCATCATGCTGGCCATCATTTTTCCCCTGCTGTGTACGCTAATAAAGGAAGATGTCTGATGAGAAATATCGGAATATATTCAGACAACGTATTTGTCAAGTAGTGTATTGTAAGAATAATGAGCGTTCCCAGGGATGTTGTGACTGGGGTCATCACTAGGGGTCAAGAACTATTAAACTGGAGCATATCGCAGGGTGCATATTATCAGCCCGTGGTTGATAAAAGAATTTCCTGCCAAAACAAGAGCAGATCCCGACAGAGGAAACTCTGCAAAACTTGTGAAAGTAGTATTTCTAATGGATGCACATATTAATGAATATCATAGGCCAGAAGAAATATTCGATTGACACCTGGCGCCGCTCATCTTCCCAAACAAATGTAGTCAGTAGCCCATTGCTTTTGAAAGCTACTTCTGTGTCAACCATTGATTAATTGACAGGTAGTGCTACCTATCCCTTAAAGGGTTTTTCCAGAATTTTGATATTGATGACCTATCCTCAGTGTGAACGCAGCCTCCCCTTGTTTGTTTACCTGATCGCTGTCGACAGAAGAACGATGATCAGGTGTAATTACAAGCCTGTGTAAATACACTTGAATAGGAACGAGCCGTCCCATTGAAATGAATAATATTAAGATCGCTGAAAACCCCTTTAAAGGGGTTGGCCAGTTTTGTATTACTGGATGCAGATGTGTTGGTAATAACCCATTCATGCAGCTAGTAATAAGCATTATGAAACTCCATAGGCAGCCATGTTCCCAATGCAGCATCAGCACGCAAGTCAAGGGACCTGCAGGTAAAAATGAATTATTTATATTAAACAATAAGACATCAGTATCGATAGTTTAATATTGATTATTATTAGCTGCATACATGTGCAACTAGTAATATCAACTGGCCAGCTCATTTAAACAAAGAGGTTCTTCAGCAGCTGCACTGTACACTATACAGTTCTTAATACCAAATGGCCCAATATGGGTCAATTATTGTATCCACTCTTGTTCACATACGGCAGATTTGCTGAAGAAACATCTCAGCTAATAATCTGCCCACGCATCTACTTGGATTTTTGTAAGTCCCATTCAGATATATGGAAGTTACAGCGATTTCTGCAATAACTTTGCCATGTGTGAATATATTGGTATTCCAGCCCAAGCCCAGGGGTGGATTGGCCATAGACATTACAGGCCGCCTGAGCCCTCTTCATGTCCAGCCAGTGGACGTTGTTGAGGATGTATTTTGTGCTGATGGACGCTGTATTTTTTGATGGACTGTGGTATTTGGCGCTGTTGGGCTGGTATAATGTACCACAATATGGTATTGCTGGCCCTGCCTACTTGTGTTGGCCCTACCTTCCATCAATATGGACCTGACTACAAAACGGGGCCACTTTTAGTGTTTTTCCAGGGCCACTTTAAGTTCCCAGTCCGCCCCTGCCCAAACCCATTTACTTGAATGGGACTAAGCTGCACTTGTCACTAGCCTAGGAAAAGGCTGCAGCGTCCATCCTCTTTTAACAGCTGATCAATGGATGTGGTGGGAGGCTGACCCCCATCGATGATGAACTGTCCTGAGAATAGGCCATGAGTATTAATCTCCCGGAAAACCTCTTAATATTTGAAATTCTTAGTCCTGATTTTTATCAAGTTGTGTGAGCCCACCTGCCATAATGAGAGAAGACAATCCTCCTACCTGTACAACAAGAGACCTGTCCCTTGTGCCTGTCAAGGCAGATGAGCAAAATTTCCTTGAAATGAACAATATTAACCTCACATTAAAAGTATAGCAGGGTGCGGCTGCAGCTTTGTGCTTGTTTGCTTCTGCATTGCGGTCACGGCAAACTTGTACCTACCCATTTATTTCTCTTATTAGGAGGTGTTGACTTTCTGCTTTGCAATATATATATATATATATATATATATATATATATATATATAACACAATAGAAGTAGAAGAGCAGCACTGACACGAGGGTGCAAAAATCCTTCAAGAAACCGAGGCCAGGGTTCAAAGTGTATAAGATGAAAAAATGAAGGCAGCACTCCAAAATAACAGTGAAAAAAAGGTGGTTTATTCACCCGTCCAGCAGCAACGTTTCAACTGTTCATTACAGTCTTGAAAAAGACTGTAATGAACAGTTGAAACGTTGCTGCTGGACGGGGTGAATAAACCACCTTTTTTTCACTGTTATTTTGGAGTGCTGCCTTCATTTTTTCATCTTATATATATATATATATATACATATAATATTATATATATATATATATTATGGCATAGCTTGCTCACTAACAAAGAAAATATACAAAACGATTGTGAATAATTCTCAATACAATCCAATATGAAGACATTTCAGCATACAAAAACCATAAGTAATGTCCCATATCATCGTCACCCACCCCAGGAAGAGGAAGAGAAAAGTTAAGTTGCTGTGGCCTGTGGCCATTATGTAGGCATTCATTCAAAAAGAGGACTAATATGTATGCATTCAAGGGAGCGAGTCCTGTGTAGGAAGGAGAGAATACTTACCTTGCATTCCTCCCAGCAGCACCTGGAAGTGGAGGTTCCTGCAGCCTCACACAAGGTGGAGGAGAGCAGTTGCTTGGAGGAAATGACAAAGGGGGCATAGCGGACACCCCCCCTAAGCTTTTTTCTGATCGATCGACGTCCATTCCAAGTAACCCTTGCATTTGTATCACCAGCACGTCCAGTCTTGGCTAAAAAAATATGGCCTGTGGATTCCTTGGGAAGTGCATTGTTTTTTTTATTACAGTAGTTAGAAGAATGATGGTTGACCTTCCTTTGCATCTTCTGCCTGAATCTTTTTTATTGAGCTTTTATCCTAAAGTAAAACACAGTCACTATTAAATATCAATGTGTAAAAAAAACTGAAAATGAGAAAGTAATAAAAGCAGGTCTACCAAGAGAAACCGCTTTGTACTGAAGGCTGGGAGATGCTTGTGTATCAAATGATGCATTTATATGAAGTCTAAGTCTCTAGAAGTTGACGCATTTGCACTCTCTTTGACCTTACACTTTAAAATGATCCACTTCCTCGTTGAGTTCATACAATGGCTGAAATTCCTACAGCGTCATTCAT